>JANKOE010000206.1:31755450-31771062 GCA_026284465.1 Erythroxylum citrifolium | reverse complement strand
TGCTTAGTTTAAGTGGTTCAATTTTGGAAAAATTGTGAATTGGGGTTTATGCCCAAATTTGGGATTTGGGGATTTTAAAGGTTTATGATTTAGATAGTTAGAATATTTGTGGAATTAGTGTTTTCTAAGCTCAATTTGAGAGATTATGTTATTTATGACATTGAATTTGGGTGAATTGGTTTAGGAAATTTTATGTTGGAAGAAAGAATGAAGCTATGGGCAAATTGATGATTAGGACAAGATTCAAGCATCGATTCGAGGTGAGTATCATATTTATATTTTGATTTATAAGCTATATACGAGTTTTCGAAAATTAAAGAAATCAAAAATGAGGTTTTGATAAATTATTGTTTATGTAAATGTTTGAATGTTTGAAAATTTCGATTTTCGAATGAGTAAGGTTATTGTTTTAAAATGATTTCGATAAAGTGATAAAAATTCTGAAATTCATTATTTATGAATAAATTGACAATTGTGATATTCCTTGATTTTTGAATGCTTTGCTAAATTGAAATCATTGTGTATGAATGTCTAAATTGTTGCTCTAAATGTTGCATTCATGAATGATTGAGGATATGTTTTATGAAGACGTGGTGAAATTTGATTTGTATATGATTTTCGGTTGAAAGTGTGAGTGACATTATATTTGAATATGTCATGTGTATGAAAACTAAGTTTTGAAAGATGCCTTCGGGCAATTCGATTTTCGAGTGTGATCTGTGCTTATGTGGGTTTGGTTAGGTCCCCTCCGTAAGAGTCAGTACACTGGTCTCCCTTTGAAAGCCTTCTATCGGCTGCCCGCGAGTGGCCTAGGAGTACCGATTTCTGACTCCCCTCCGTTCACGGATGCACAGAACCGCTATGCGGGACTGTGTAGTACGTTCTGTTAGGACTGACCCAAACCATTCTAATATGTTATGTGATTTTTTGATTTTTGTTTATGTTTGTGATGCATTTATATGTGATGCATTCATGTTTTCAAAATTGTGCATGGCTTGTGAGAACAATTGTAAATTTTTGATAAATGAGCTTTGAAATCGTAAGAATTTTGGAAATTGATTAGGAATGTTTTGAATGAATTGAAAGGCTTGAGATCTAAGTTTGAAATTCTTGATACTGAGAAATGTTTATAAATGACAAACATTTTAAGAAATGATTTTTGCTTATTTTTTAGTATAAATATGTTATTCACAGAGCGAAAGCTCACCCCTCCCCTTTCATCCCCATCTCCAGGTTTTCGATCAGGAGATCGGATGGAAGACGATCAAGATGTCAGTTCGATTTTTGTATGCTTCTGTTTTATGTGTAAAGTTTGAGTTTAGTATTGAAGTTGTTTATGGCTTAGAAAGCCATTAAAGTTAGAAGTGTATTCATTTCGGAATGTAAATAAATGCTGAAATTGAGTATGGATTGAGTTTGTGTATGATTATGAAATCGGAATATGTAAGTAAAGTATGGAATTGTGTATTGTATTGAGGTGAATATGAATGGATTTGTATATGAATAGTGAATGTGTATTGAATATGTTTTGACCGTGTTCGGATTGATTTATGAATTATGGATGTATGAGTTTTGTTTAGGAGCGGGATTTGATTTTGATCATGGATTATGAATTGTATATGAAATATGATGGTATTAAATTATGATTAGGATTGATGGATGGAGAATTATGAAGTGGTTTACGTAAAGATTGTGTTTGCTGGTGTTTCGGATTCCGAACGGGAGGTCCGATGATTCTGAGTTGTGTTTAGACATTATAGAAGTGTGTAAAATCTTTTGCAGATTTTTGGGCTGCTCAAAATACAGCCGTTATGCTGCCTGATTTTCGATAAAATCGGGTTATGACAAAGTAAGGATTAGAATAGGTTTTGTTGTAAATGAGATAAGAATTTGGTTTATGGATGAAATTTTGGGACATGTATGTATGTACAAAATGATTTTGAGATTTGCATGAGGATGATTTTTTGAATAGGTAAATTATTCTGTTTTGATTGTATAAGGTTGATTAAAGATGAAAGAAATAAAAAAAGAAAGATTGGAAAAAAAATTAGACCGGATTTCGAAATGGTTAGTCTTAGGGTTTCCAATGTAACACGTTAGTTTTATTTGCCTTCTTTTTGTTCTTGGATGTCGGAAAAGTTGCTTCATTTTGGATTCGCTTCGGCATTTTGTTTTTCGCGCTTCGGACATTCATATCCGTTCTTTACGCGAGTTGCTTTCATTTTGTAAATCCGTTCTGTTCTGTCGAATCCGCATTCGATTTGTTCGATTTACTTCCGCTTTCAAGTTGTTTGCTTTTGCTTCCGTTTATTTGTTCCGAGTTTTCGATTCTTGATCTGTTCTGTCGATTTTTTGATTTCTTTTTGTTCCGTTTGCGTTTTTCGTTTTTTTCAGTTGGGGACTGGTTTCGAGATCGGGTCCCAACAGTTATGCACCATTTAATGTTGGACCCCACACCTCACCCGTAGGTGTTTGGGGGTGATACTCTCGGCATGTGTTTGCGGGTGATACCGCGGCATCCAACCTTAATCAGTATTGTCCTCTTTGGTCAAGGGTGAGGCCACGCCTCGAACTCAAGACCTCAAGGTTTTATTCCACTTTAAGTGGACGCCTCTCACCATTGAGCGCATCTAAAGTAGCAATCATCTCAAGGTATGAATTAATGCATCAAATTATGACTTTATAAGAGTGAAATGAAGCTTTCATCGATGAATCAATGGATAAGAAAGAAGAAAACAGTTGTACAATTACACCAATCAAAGACTAGTCGTAAGAACCAGTGGCAAGCTAAGGCAAATTAGTACAAACAAATTCCAATTATAGGATTATAGTATAAATAAATCTATATACAAATAATTGAATGGAAATAATCAAGAAGTAGAGCATCCATTATTTAACCCGTGATAACATTTTCGACTAATCTTTGGAGAAAAGATCAATCCTTCGAATCATAACACCAACATTAATTTTCTATAGTCATCTTATAACCTTACTAACTTTAAACATATACATATATACTCCAAATGGCAATTGCAAACTAGACAAAATTTCTTGCATCACATGATTATGTTAGTTTCTAAACTGGAAAGAACATTACCAGGTTTGTACAAATGAGATAGGAATGGAAAATTTTCAAGCAACTAACAAATGTGATACAACTTTCAAAAAGTGATACATCACTCCCTATCTTGTTTCCTAGAAATCAAACAGAGGTGTTACTGATGCAATTGAGATAGCGAAAGAGCGTGCGAGTTTCTTCAAATGTTAAAACGAAGTGTGGGAGAGTTAAGGATTTAAGGATGTTTCTTCAACCGTCTGAAGAGAAGAATCAGGAATTTAGGGATGCTTTTGCAATCGCATGAAGAGAAGAAGAAAAATTAATAATTAAAGAACCATACTTAAAACGGTGAGGATTGAAGAATAACTAGGCTCAAAACAGTGAGTTTTATACATAGCTCAAAACGGTGAGGATTGAAGAGACTCAAAATAATGAGTTTTATCCGTAGCTGTGGGTCCTACTTTCATTTAAAAATAAGAATGCCACATTAACAAGAAGTGGGTCTCACTAAAAGTGCAGAATTAAAAAAAGTCATGTCGTATATGATGTGGCATTTAACTGACATCAAATTTTTCGTCAGTTTGAACATTTTGTAAATGTTGGGATTTAACTTGAATGCTCCAAAGTTATAGTTCAACTTAAATTCTGGTATAAATGTTAGAGTTTAAAATATACTTTTAGCCAACTTTCAAAATCTTAAACTTTTTCTTTAACAATCTCATTGTAGAATGATTAAACTTTTTCAAACTTCGAAATCTTAACCTTTTCTTTAACAATCTCATTGCAACACTCTTGACAAAGATTAAAAATATGATGTCATTACAAAATCTTGACCTTGTTATCAACAATTAAAAATATGATGTCATTACAAAATCTTGACCTTAACATCAACAACTAAATGAAAATTTTCTTGAAATTATTTTAGAACTTACTTTTCTTAAACTAAAATCAATTTTTTTTATAATTTTCAAATTTAAATCTCTTCACCATTTACTTTTCTAGAAACATTTCAATTGATTTTGGAAATAACATACTTTTGTTAAGATTAGTTAACTTTTTAAATAACAACTGATTACCAAATTTACAAGGTTATTGCTTATTTATATAAAAAATTACTCATAGTTAATTAGGGCCCGTCATGGTGATAATCAATTTAATAAAAACATTACAAACTCATTGGAGATTCATCCAAATGTTTGTTTTATTAAATTTAATTAAAATTAAGATTTTAATGAAATTTCTCAAAATTAGTGAGAATGTCAAAACTTCCCAAATTTAGAAATGGATGAAAATACAACATCGTGCGAAAATTTAATTAATTTTGAGGAGTTTAGAGAACAGAAATTTTATACGCCCATTTTACTAACTTAATATTTAAGTGAGAAAAATTATAAATAATTAAAAATATCGTAGATGTAAATTGATAGAATCTAAATAGAAAGGTAAAGTTTCATCATCATAAAATTTAAATTAAAGATTTTAAAAATATTTAAATTATTTTAAAAGACTTCCAAATTATGAAGTCTAGGTTCAAATTAATAATTTAATTAAAAGTTTACTAAACAGCGAAACGGACCCCTAAAACGGCCATCTTCGGTGTCAAACAAACTTCCCGCGCAGGGAAGCGGTAACCTGTAAGCCTCCTCTTGACATTAACGCGAACGGTTGGCGAGCAAAGAAGTACAACCTCCTTCACACCATATCAGATGTTCTTGTCATCCTCTAGCCTGACCAAGCACTGTTGGTGTCTTCGTCGTTTCTCTGCCAACGCCAAGTTTTCCTCCTCCTTATCGAAGCCCAGGGTTAATGACTTGACATTAATTTTCTCTTTTCTGTGTCTGCGTAGGATTGAATTGTTTTATGTCTACGTCTAGTTTTTGTTTATCGAAATTTATGATTTATTTGTTCGGATTAGTTGTTGAATCACCAGGACAAGGACTGTGAAGACCTTGTGCCGTGGTTGGAAAGGAAAGCTGGAATTCAAGTTTCTTCGAAGGTTTACATTGGAAAATCCGCCCACGGCAGGTTGCGTCACATTATAATTTTTGGCCCCTTCGATTGCCTCCGGTTATTGCGAACTAAAATTAGTTCATAGCATTCCATTCACGTCACTATGTGCTGTTTTCTTTGACTGTATATTCCTGCAAGTATAGGTCACTATTTGCTGCGGAAGACATACGAGCTGGAGAGTGCATCCTTCAAGTTCCATACAACGTGGTATACTACTCATTATGTTGACCCTTAATTTTACTATAAAGTATACACCACCTTTATTGGTGGTAGCTGTCGATGTTAAATTAGAAATTGTTTTCTAATGTAATATCTCAGCAAGTTTCACCGGATTGTCTACTTCCAAAAGTAAGAACTTTGTTGGAAAATGAAGTTGGAAATGTGGCCAAGCTTGCTGTTGTCCTTTTGGTTGAACAAAAAATCGGCCTGGTAATCTCTTTGTGTTTTTGATACGAAGTCAAATTGTGTAAAGCAATGGTACTGCGTACTGCCTGTAAGATATATTTCACCATCAAGAATTTTGTATTATTTCGTTTGACCTTTCTGTACTTACTTTTTAGCTTGTGCAGATTTGTGTGAGTATGACTGCCAATTGAATTAGGCTTATTGCTTGTAGCAGGAATCAGAATGGGCCCCTTATACCAGCCTTCTTCCTCAGCCTGGTGATATTCATAGCACGGTAAAATCTTTCCTTTTTCATTGAGTTTCTCACTCTTGTAAGAGAGAAAATGATCTGTTATCTTCTTGTCAATATCTGCAGATATTCTGGAGTGCGAGAGAGTTAGACATGATTCGTCAAAGTTCCTTATATCAAGAAACTATGAGGCAGAAGGCTCAAATTGAAAGGGACTTCTCGACCATTAAGCTGGTAATTCACATGCACCTTTTATCCCCTTTCTTGCTGCGAGATTTTTGTTTTGAGTTCTATAAGAATCTGACCAACGTAGGTAAAATGTACTGTCTTTGTGGTTGCTTGAACCTGGATCTAATCGAGCCACCCTAAGGGATACAAGAAAAACCTTCTCAGCCAAGTACACGTTGGATTTTAGTGGTAGTCATATTAAACGCCCAAGCATTTATTTGACAAGTTACAGTAATAAGAACACTTTTACATAGATGATTTTTATATAAATGAGAAATTGGCTTTTTAACTGCATGGAAATGCAGCCATCAAACAATACTTGTGCTAATAGCTTATAAGTGATAATATGAATAAAATTAAGTTAGTAGCATTCTCTTTGGTGATAGTTTTTTTATATGATTACCATTTCTTATAGGTTTGATAGTTTTTTTATATGATTACCATTTCTTATAGGTTCTTGATCGTTTCCATGGAATGTTTGAAGGTGTTACTTTAAGGGACTTTATGCATGCATATGCTTTAGGTGAGTGGCTATTTACGGCAGTAGCTACTTCCACCTTGATATTTTCTCTTTTTTATTTGGTTTATTGTGATAATAATATAAGTAGCAATTTTTCTTTGAGCCTGGTTATATTGATAATCTTGGTGATTATGTGCTTTGTGGTGAAACTTCTATCACAGCTATAGCTAGAAATGTGAAAGTTGAGGATAATAGTGGCACCTTTTGGCAGCGCTTCTCGCTCCTTGAGCTTAGGTGTGGAATTTGCTTCCTGACAAGTAGATGTTGTAGTATGAGGGTGATTTGCACCAAATCATAGAAAAAGAAAGAAAAAGTTGCTAAAGCTGATATTTCATTGTCTGTGTTGACGGGAATTTTTGTTCTATTGAGATGGTTTGTAAAGTTCTCATGAATAGTTTGTTGTGAATGTGACAGTTGGATCTCGAGCTTGGGGAAGCTCAAAGGGTGCATCTCTGGTACTGTTTTCCTGTCATATACATGAAATTTTTTTTTCTGGAGTACTTTCCTGTTTCAATGAACATGTTTATGATTGCATTATTCTATAGATTCCCCTTGCCGATTTTTTGAACCATCAAGCTGATTCTGAGGCATTTGTTTTAAATGATGAGGACATGCAGGTCTCAGAGGTATAAATTATTTCTGCTGTTTAATTGTGATTTCTAGGCTTTGGCATGGTTATCATGTTCCTTCCGACATCCACTGTTTAACAAAATATGTTTTCTGTTGGTAACCTTAACTACAAAGAACCATTAATATTCTCCTAGTTCTGCTTTTATTATTCTAAATTTTGAATTATTCTCAACCTTGTATTATCAGGTATCTCCAGAAATCTCCTTAATTATCCGAGTCATTTTGTGCAGGTCATTGCTGATCGTAATTATGCTGCTCATGAAGAGGTTACAATGAAATATAGCTCATGTTCTTGATAGAAAATAATCCTCTGATCTTGGAGATTAGTTTAGAGAGAACTCTCTGGTTCAGTCATTAGCCAACAGATGATGTATTCTTGTGAATTTTGACACCAGTATATGTTTGTAATTTGCATACATGCTTAGCAGGTATTTATTAGTTATGGAAAGTTTTCAAATTCTACCTTGCTGTTGGAATACGGATTTGCACTTCCATATAACAAGCATGAGGAGGTTAGTCTTGGTTATGCATAGTTGTATCGGTCTTGTCCTTATTGTACTGGTTCAATATCTGATTAGTGCTCCAAGTTTTTGCTCCAACTTTTGCTGTCTAATATGAAAATTATGGTGGTTACTCTCTGGTTCAGGTTCAGATCAGTATATCCCATCATGATCTTTTAACCAAAATGAAGTTCGAAATTTTGCAAGGACATCTATTTCCAGTCACTAATGATGCCAATGGCTTCAAGACTTCGGGGAACTCTTTCGTAATAAAGTAAGAGTTGAGTCATGGTCTTGAGTTTTTGAATTCAGAGGTTATGGAAAATTCTACATCCAGACATCCATTATTGTTAGCTGGTTAGATTCTACTTCCAATCAACTTATTGATGATCTCACATACAGATACACTATCTTGGATGTTTGCATTACACACAAGTACTTGTTATGTGTACTTAAGTCATTGCTTATTTGACCTTTTATAAAGTACGACTTCCGACTTAATTGAATGTAGTGTGTAACTCCAGCTTTATATCCCTGGTACAATGTCTTGTATTAGAGCCTTTTCAAGGAAGTTCTTGCGATAAGGGAAAGCAGGTCTGGATGAGTTGATTCTAAGCCCTACTAATCTTTTCCAATTTGTTCATCGGATTATTGCCCATTGGAAGTTCACAAGGAAGTGAAAAATAATATTGCTTTAACTCACCCTCTGAATTCTCTTTTGCTTCTCCTCACCTCAGAAATTCATCGTACTTTATGCTGTTCCTAGCAAATTCAAAAATTTGTGTACTTATTTCTAATCTTTTGGCAGTAACCGTGAAACCTATTGCTGTGTGTAGCCATTACTAGTTTGTAAACCATAACTAGGCTATGTCTAGTTTGTGAACCATAACTAAGGCTATGTCTAGTTTGTGAAGCATAACTAAGGCGATGTCTTGCTTAAATGCATACAGTATCACGAGTAACATGCATCGTAAAGTTGTCTTTACTAGTACCTATTCCAATTTTTGATAACATTATAGTGATAATCACACTCAGGGAAGTCAAATCTGTTGAAGGAAAAGGGATGCATACAGTATCACGACTCACGAGTAACATGCATCGTGAAGTTGTCTTTACTAGTACCTGTTCCAATTTCTGATAACATTATAGTGATAATCACACTCAGGGAAGTCAAATCTGTTGAAGGAAAAGGGAAGGGTCTTCCACAATCTCTTCGTGCATTTGCTCGTGTTCTGTCTTGCACCTCTCATCAGGGTATGCTTGAACATATATCTTTTGAATTATATCTGTTTGGTAAAGTGAGAAGGTCCTCATCGGTTGTATAAATATTTAGAATTAGAAGATCTGACCAAGGAAGCGGCAGAAACTGATGGGCGAATGGCTCGTCGTCCTTTAAAGGATATCAGCAGGGAGATTCAAGCACACGAGATTTTGTTGTCACGGTTTTCACAGCTCATCGGGGGATACAATGCGTCTATTGAGGTAAATGCATAAGTATGATCTCCCGTTGCTTACTTAGAGTTTGGGTAGATTTGGAGATAAACGACTGCATTAGCTAGTAAAGTCTTGCATATTTTTTATTGGAGGGCCTCTTATGCTTGATTGTCAGCATATAATCAAAATATTGTGCTAGGATCGTATCGAAGATATGACACATTAGCATCCAGAAACTTGATATCCTGGCTATTGTCCCTTCTGATCGGAAGGTTCGTCATTTGTTTCAAGCATCTGTTTGTATTTTGCAGTCGTTGGAAAAAATTTCTTCCGTACCTACATGTGAAAATTTTGCCACGCGAAGGAAAATGGCTCTAAACCTCCTTAATGGTGAGCTTCGAGTACTTGAATCTGCATCAGCATGGCTGAAGAATTACTGTGCTACGTTGCATTGACACTGGGCAGGTTCCTTGATCAACAACGTGCAAGGTACACTTTTGACTTTGACAGATCAATTGTATTTTTGCTCGTGTATGCCTAGTTGTCTTAGCACTATACAAATCAAGAAGTGTAAATACAGGGCCCTGAGGTCTGGGATAGAACGCACAAATCAAGGCGTCAGACGTAACCCCAAACGGAAAGAAGAATAGATCATGGCTTATGATGTTATTGCGACTAAAAAGCAGAATCAGAAGTTTTAAGAGACTTTATCAGCCCATAACTAGTCATCATACGGACGTCTGTGGATTTCCAGTTATTTCTTCAATTGCAATATGCCCTGAACGCTGAAGGTTTCATCTCTTGGACTTCAACAAAGTCCATTGAAACGTGAAAGCAACACCTCTAGAAGATATTGCATTTAAGATCGGCTTTAGTTTTCTTTAATTTGAAACGAGAAGAAAATTACAGGGAACGTTTCAATACTCGAGTTCAATTGTCTTTTGCGTATATACACGCGACAAGTAGGAATGGACACGGAAGCCCGAGTTGTTAAAGCGTTTTAAGGCAGATTAGAACATCAATATATTCACAGATATTGCTGCACTATCATAACTGCTTCAGAGGCCCAGCCAACGAGTTTCCTTTTAGCTCAATCTATGATATATACGCCTTTACCAAATCTGAATAATTGCAGACGTAACCTGTCCTTGGACAGGTTATTTTACCATCATTTTTCTTAGCCATTTCTTCTAGCGCCTGCGGAGTCAATAAAAATGATGTCAGCTAGTTTGGACATATCAAACTTCACTTACCTATGGCTAGAATAATCAGAACCTTGGTGCTGTACACATATCCATTGGGTAAGACTTGAGGCGGGTTCTCCGTGTCCATTAGCTCTTTAGTTATGTAGCAAACAAGCTTCGAATGGTGTTGCTTGGAGAATGGCAAAGGCGATGCTAGTTTCCTGAAACCCTCCTGTGACAAAGGGTCCTCTTTGGTGCAATCATCCTCGTAACAGTATCTTAAACAATCTAAGGAAAGCAACATATAACAAATAACTAGCAACCCTGACACAGTCAAGGCAGATTATAAGAAAGATGCAAGCTCATGTTCCAAAAGGTAAGCTAAAACATATTAGCTCATCTGATACAAAACTTGTTATAAAAATTCTATTTATGCTAGAGTGGGAATATGAGGACATTCAAGATGCTCCTTTTAACAAAACATCTCATCTGCCTTTTAACGTATTCTCTCTTCCATCCCATACAATTACACCATTAGGAATCACAATATGTATCATAACCTTGGTCAGAGCCGCAGTTGCTAGAGGTTTATGCAGAACTGATATCTAGGTAGTTCTAAGCAAGCTTGGTTAACGCAGAGCAAATAAAAAAGTAAAGGATGAAAAATTGCTTTGAACACAAGAAATAAGTCACTAGATAATGGATACGGCGTTTTCAGTGCAGATAAGCCTGCCTGTAGGTAAATATTTAGTAAAGGCTCTAGTGGCATGCCATATAATTTGCAGAATTCCTGTTTAAATTGGTCCACCAGGTGGTCCCATTGTTTAGGTTCAAACAAAACCTGCAAGTCATAACATAACAGGCGATCATAAGGTCCCAACTTTAAAAATGACAACTGCCTACTGAAAAAATCATGAAGTGTATTCAGGCCCAACAAAAAGATGTTAACGAGAACCTCAATTTCATAAGTAAAAATTTCACCAGAATATTTCATGGAAGGATGAAGTCTCATCTTTTTTCCTTTTTCTTGATAAAAGAATAAGGATAGTATTGTCTAACCAAACTTCGAAAACAAAACGGCCATTCACAGTAAGATGATAGTCAGTCCTAATACAGGATTATACCTTGTATGTCGTACAATCAGTGGTGCTTCTAAATGCCACTGTTGCGAAAACATGTTGCAATTCTTTCATATGTGTGGCCCCCCATGGTGCGAGATATTTCCGACAATATGTAATGGCACGCAAGTAGTTTTGTGCCCGAACCAACTCTACAAACTCTTGAAGTCTCAGCTGGAATTCCAATTTGCTCTGTCATCAAGAAGAGAGTAATAAGCAACCAAAATGATCAAGTCTCTGTAGGTTGAAGAGATGGAATCATCTATTCTTATGGAGACAAGTAAGCTTTGATGACAGCAATCAGAATTCAATTTTGTAAATGTCATTGATGGACAGCCTCCTTTTCAAAATTTAAAAAAGTTTAGTTGCAAAAACTCGGCATCTGGTTTCAACTTCTTTCTAAAGACCCAACAATAACCTGCTCTGGGTGAAAAAGACACGACCGTGGACTTATACTATAGAATAAGGGTCAACTTTTAAGAGGTTATGTTCAGAAGATAAATCCAATTAAATTTTACTAACAATTCCAAACTATTATGAGACAATACTTCACTCAAACATTATTGGCTACTAGATGGATTAATCTTTTCTTTTTTCACTCAATAAAAGTTTTAATACTCATGAACTGTAAAAATCTCTATCTTGCTAGTTAAACCAGTCAAAGAAGTTCCTAAATCCTAACTGATGAACAAAAATAAGAAACTTGTTCAGTCCATAAGCTTGAACCTTGAAGTTCCAACAAGATTCTGCATAGATGAAATCAAGAAGGTAAAGATATCAATACCGTGACTCTGACTGCAAAAAACCAACAAGTTTTAAAGGGGATAACACATTTACGTGCTATGAAAATATTATTTGTTTACCTTGGTCTTCCTCAATCGTGATTTGTTATCAGCACACCAGGCCAAAGCAGCACCAACATCCCCGTTATGAAGGGCATCGATCACCTTTTTTGCTTCTTGGAATACATCAATATCAACAAGATCCTGAAATATCCAACTTATCACATGAATTGCATCCCAGTGATTGAGCAGTCTAAAGCAGGTAATACGTACATACACAGAAGCATAAGTCCACAACTTCCAATTCGCACCCAGCCACTTAAGAAAGCAACAATTACTGGGAGAAAACGAAAGGAAATGGGCAATGACGTTACCAGAATGTTGCTGTCTTGAGCTAGTTTGACTCCCGTCTCATAGTACGACATACGCAACATGTAGTCCACAAGAATTCGCTTCAGGCGTGTGTTGCTCCACTCCGATAAATTCTCTGGGTCTGCCGATTCCAGATGCTCAAGCCGAGTTCGACACCTTTGCGCTTGCAAGTTCTCCGTTTTACTTCCCTCTTCCAACTGAACAATCCAGAAGAGCCATTCTCATTCAACCCGTCACTTTCAATAAATTGTTCAATTATATCGTCCAAAGATGTAGTGTTGATAATAGAGGAAAATTCTTAGTTCAAAGATTTGTGGGTTACCTTTCTTTTGAGGCCTTGCAATCTGGTGACGAGGGAGGTGAGGTGGCTAACGGCGTCGTCTTTGGACATATCGGAATCAGCGGCGTCGTTAACGGAGGATATTACGGAGGAGACTTCTTTCTCGACGGCGCGGTGGTTGGACCGGATCGTTTCCTTGTAGTGTTCGAAGGGGACACGCAAGAACTGGTGCTCTAGCTTCAGGGACTCCGTTAGTTTTGACGAGGGAACTGTATTGGGCGTAGCAGTTGTGACGGAGCTGTTGGCGGTTGCGGCGGTTCCGTTAGGGAGGGAATCGACTTCCATGTTGGAGAAAAAATTAGGATTCTTTCAACAACGGCAAGTAATTCGATCGAGAAATGGAGGGGAAAATGGGAGTCACAACAGAAGACAAGCAAGGCCAAGGTGGGGGTGAGGGTGAGGGGGACCTTCAGAAACGGCAGCGTGTATCTATGTTGGATTTTGACTTTTGAGTTTTGTCAATCGGGCTTAAAAACTCAAAACCACGTAGCTTGTTGGTCAAGTAATGCTTTGGGCTTCTAGATTTCTTCAATTTATGTCCCTTTAACTTATTTAAACAATCTTTCTTGACCAACAAGCTACGTGGTTTGCTCATTTTGCTATAAATTCCCTTTGTTCTCTAGCTTCTACTACCTTAAACTCTAGCAATCTCCATCTTCTCTATTAACTGCAGGCTCTCTTCCTTCTCTTCCTTGCAAATCCCTTCAATCATTTCTTTTTAGTAAATCACTCCTATGAAAGGCTACTAGTGATGGCTACTAATTTAAATGAATTTAATTATAAGTGCATTCAATCAAGTTTCATAAAATGAAAAAAAAAGTATAATATTCTAATCAACACCCACATTCACTTCAAAGACACTCAAAACACTAACTTCACAAGTTAATGTTTCTTTACAATTTAATTGATCATATATATAGTTAAAGTAATTCCTCTCAATTTCATGCCATTGGCACATTCACATAATGAAAATATCATGAACAAATTTACACAATGCTAACACAAGCAAAAAATAGATACAAAGTCACGTACAAATGAAAATTCAACAATATATATGTCAGCATACTTAAACAACACAGTGTCCTCAATGAAAAAACAACATATAACTAATGCATGTTAAAAAGACAAAACTAATTGAACAACAAAATAAAAGAAATAAAAAATAAGGGCAAGAAGATTTATCAGGATTGTGGTGGTGATGGCATGAGAGAAGGGATTTTGACACATTGCAATGTAAAATACTTCAATAGTTTCTTTGTTTGGTGTCACTGCTGGCATACTACCTCCTTCAGTTGTGCCTCTATAGCATCCATTTAACCCTCTATTCACCTATTTCTTCTAATTTGTTGAGCACCATCTTCCAGCCTTCTTTTTTCTATATCAAAATTTTGACTCGATTTTGCCTCTTGATGTTACTATGACAGTGCTGAACTAGATCCCGCTACCTTTTTTTGTGCTTAAATGTAGATTTGGAGCTTGGATCTTAGATTTCCATATAAAGGATTATGAGATTTTTGCCCACTTCAAGTGTGTATTATTAAACATTTTAGGGAAGACAGGGGTTATTCTATTAATAACAACATCATAGTACTGATATAAAGCAGTTACTAAAAATCTCATGCCTAAATAGCTACTCTTTTTAATAATGGAAGTAACTATTGTTTAAAAGATGTGTGTGGATGAGCAGGTGATACGTGTCGTTAGACATACATATTAAACAATGTAGTATAGAACAAATAAGATTCGATCCAACAAGAAAAGTTAATTTACTAAATTAGTTTATTAATTTTAATACTTTCAAAAGAAACAATTATATCTGGTTCAGCCTGATCTTGCTGGGGTTGAACGTCGTTGTTTGGATCCATGATCTGTGCGACTCTGGCTATAGAATACCTGCAAAACAAATAACGGCGGGCCGGGAGTTGATTCCCGGGAGGCCTCTCCGACGCTCAAGTCAGTCTTTTTGTGTAGGTTTCGGCTACTGAAAACAGAGGAAAGTAGGGTTGTAATCTTATACCTGAATTCGGTAGGAATAGTACCTTATATACCTGAGGTTGCCACTAGGTTTAGGTCATTACGTGAGTCGTTGTGTTTGTATGGGAGATTGTCTCCTGTACCCGGGCCGTCAACGTTTGGGCCTGGGGCTGGGCCCGGTAAGGCCGACCCAGCTGACCCAACCAGATTACAAGAATAACTTCGTTGGGAGTTTGTGTAGGTCAACATATACAAACATCAAAATCCAAATTAATGCAAGTATACTGCATGCACAAGCAACAAATAGTCAAAAACGTGAGCGGTTTACGATAAGAACATGCTTTACTCATTTGTGTAAAATGATTATTTTGAGATGAAATGCTTTACAATGATTCTATTGCTGCCATTTCTTTGTGTATTAAGCGGCTATAAATCCTTTCTTTTATTTACGAAATATCTTCTAAAAGTTCTGCCCAAATTGATAATCATGTTCTGCTGGGTGACAAAGCTTTAATTGATACCAAAAAATAAATTTAAGGTTTTAGTATTTTCTTCTCATCAATTCAGAGACTATATTGATGAAAAACCCAGATTAGATTGACATAAAGACCTTGATTGTACAATTTGTTTTATATAACTGTCTGAATTTACTTTTAAAAAAACAAAACATATACATTTTCTATATACGTGGCATATGGAAAATGTATAGCTAAACATATAAATGACCTGGTTCAACAGAATGGTTATTCTGTTCTTAGCATATTTTTATTCCATTTCTTAAACCTATTTTTATTTAAAAATAAATACAGAATATTATTATGTAATTAT
>JANKOE010000206.1:31739919-31751169 GCA_026284465.1 Erythroxylum citrifolium | reverse complement strand
AATAAGTTTTGTTATAGATGATATTGAGGTATTGCATGAGTAAGAAGAATCATATGAATTGAGTTTTGATTGAGGATGAATTTTCCAAATGGGGAAAATTATATTGTTTTGATTTGTATAAGATTGAATAAAGATGAAAGGAATGAAAGAGTAATAAGAAAAAGAAATTTTTTTTTATACTATTTTGGATTGGTTTAGACCGGGATTGTCTTAGGGTTTCCAACGCGACGCCATGTTTTTCTAAGGTTTGCGCTGTCGGATGTCGAAATTTGTTTCAGTTCAATCGAACCGTTTGTTTGATTTGCATTCGATTCTTCCGCCTTTTGATTCGCATGTGTTTCGTACTTTATTTTTGTCCGCTTTTCGCATTTGATTCGTATTTAGTTTCCGTTTCCGTTTCCGCTTTTGTTTTTCGTTCTTTCGATCTGATTTGTATTCCGTTCTTTCAGAGGTGATTTCTTTCGTTTATTTCCGAATGCGTTTGATCGCGTTTGCTTTTGATTTGTTTCGTTATTTTTCGATTCCGTTTTTCGTATTTCCGATTGGGGTCCGGTTTCGAGATTGGGTCCCAACATTAAATCAAATATAATAAAGAAATTAGAAAATTATGGAATGCCAGATCAAAAAATATAAAAGTGGACAATGATTGGTCACCAAATTAGAGAAAAAGATGAAATTGGACTATGATTGATCTCCAAATTAAAAAATATATAAAAATGGATGATGATTTATCGCCAAATTGAAAATAAAAAACAATATTAGGAAATAATTGATCACTGGATCAAAAATAAAAATGAAATGTATGATGTTCAACAACTAGATCAAAAACAAAGATGAAACCACAAGATGATTGATTACCAGATTAGAGATAAAAAAGTTGGTTAATGATTGATTGCAACATCAAAAACAAAAATGAGACTGAACGGTGATTGATCACTAGACTAAAAACAAAGATGAGACTAAATAATAAGTGATTGCCATATTCAAAACGAAGACAAAATTAGATGAAAATTGATTGTTAGATTGGAAAAAAAAGGATGGAACTAGATAAATATTTTAATTGCCGTATTGAAACAAAAGATAAAGTTGGATTATAATTTATTTCTATATTAGGAACAAAGAAAAAATTGGATGATGATTGATCTCCATATTAGAAAAAATGAAACTTAATGGTTATTGATAATCAGATAAAAACTAATGATGAAATTGGATGATAACTAATCACAAGATTGAAAGAAAGAGAAACTAGATGATTCTTGTCAAATAAAAAACAAAGAGGAGATAAGAAGATGATTAATCACCAAATTGAAAAAAAAAGATAGAACTAACAATGATTGATCCATAGAAAAAAAAGACAGATGGATGGTTATTGATCACTATAACATAAATATTGATGAAGTGTAATGACTATTGATTATTGGACAAAAAATGGAACTGAATTATGAATGACCACTAGATAGGAAATAAATATGAAATTGGACAATGGTTAATCATCATATAAAAAAATTTGGATGACAATTGACCAAATTAAAAATAAAGATAAAATTATATAGTGATTGATTAACAAATCAAAAACATAATAAAACTAGAATATGATTGATCACCAAATAAAAAATAAAAACAAAAAATAGATGATGATTAATTACTCATTACATGATAAAGAAAGACAAAATTAAATGGTGATTAATCATTGGATCCAAAAAAGTTGAAATTGGACAATTATTGATCATCATATTGGATGAAAAGTTGACTAATGACTAATTGCTATAAAAATTGAATGCTAAATAATGATATATTTTTAGAGAGAAAGTTAAAATTAGCTAATGAAATGAAAACATGGTTGATGATTTATATTAAACCAGTAAAAGGATAATCTGGATGATGCATGAATATAACCATCAAATATTATTAATTATATAGATTGATAAATTGGAAAATATCACCTTTCTTGAGTTGATTGATTAATGCAATTATTTTGAACTTGATATTTAGGGTACAGTCTTCCATGTAGAACCTTTAGATTGTAGACAAATATAGTATATAGTTATATTACATTTATTATGATAATTGACATATATAAAAAATCTATGAAGATTTATTATCGAATTAATAAATTCTCAAGGATTTAGATGTTACTTCTCTCTCCTTGTGGTCTATATTATCTTAGTTATATATAATGGCCAAAAAGATCTCAAGTTCATCCACTTTATTGGATTCGTAATAATGGTTAGTTTTGTGACCTTGTACATTCTAGCCAATTGAATACCTTATCACATAAGAGTATAAAGTTACACAAAGTGTAACATCCCACCCCCAATGGGAAGGGTAAAATAGTAATTTGAAAAGGGTTAAGGGTGTTTATTGTTCTGAAATGTTTATGCATACCATTACACGTGAATAGCAAATTTGCACATGAAACTGACTGTACATGCATTCATGACATTTCCCGGCATATGTGCTTAAATGGAATTTTTGTGAAAAATATATGGTTGTTGTGCTTGAAAATTTATTTGGAGTGAATGGGTATGTGTTTCATATTTTTGGGGAAAATGTAGAAATTGATTGGCAATTTTTGGGAGAAATTTTCGGTACCGAAAATGTCTGCCCAATGACACTGGAATAATTAATTAGAGCCACTGGATGAATTTATTAGAACCATTGGATGGATTAAGGATTTCTTATTAAATAATCTTAAAGGAGATTAATGGAAGGTTTTGTCTTTTTCCCATTTTGTCTTTTTCCCATTCAAATGACAAGTGTCTTTACCATTAAATGGGTTTGTCTTTCTCCCCTCATTCTCGAGACTTCCAAGTGAAAGAATGAAAAAGATGATTTGAATTGTGTTTTATCTTCCTCATCCGAAACCTTCTCCAATATTCTTCTCTGCTTTTCTCCATTTGGTTCGAGTTCACGTACTCCTCTTTACTCCTCTCATGTTTTTAAGCTTAAGCCTTCTTTCCCCCCCTTAAAATGATGATTTCCGTGGGTGTGAGGGGTGTAAGTGGAAGGTAGAGATTTGGGAGAAACTTGGAAGATTGAAGCTTGGAAGCTTGATTAGGTAAATCCTATGTTTTTATGATGGTTTTATAGTTAATTGTGATGTTATTTTAGGTTAATTGCATGGCTAATTTGAACTAAAATGATGATTAACTTGAGTTGGGATGTGTTGAAATTTCAAGGTCTATGGTTGTGTCATGGAGACAGATTCGTGGCTCCCTTTGTTTAATTTTTTGAGCTGCTTAATGTGTAAATCTAGAGAAACTCAAAACATAGAAGTTGTAGATCTAGATGTTTACTATCTCCATGAATGTTTCCACGATTTTAGGGTGAGCCAAATAAGAGAAATAGGCCCCTAATTGAATCTGGTTCAGAACACCAGCGAGATTGAAACAAGAACTGAAAGTTAATTGTTTGAGGACCTTAGAGTTAGAATTGGGTGATGAGCTCTTCTTACGAAATGTTCAAGAATGTGTCATCTAAGTTTTTTAGAAAGGAAATTTTAATTGGATGAGTATGTTGGTAGTTATGGCTGAATAAGTGAAGGTTGTTACTAACCTTAGTGATGCAGAAGAAAACAGAAACAGGTCAGGCTTGTAAAAAATCACAGTAAATCCAATTTAAATTATTTTTGAGCCGTTTTTGGATATGTGATAACCATATGAGTCTATTGAAAATGAAACTTTGAACCACATTAATTGGATGTGAAATAAATGAGTTATGGTTTATTGAAGTATGTGGTACTGATCTGGAACACTGTTATTTGAACAGAAACTTTGGTTGCATTGTTTACATCTCTAGAGGTGGAATGAATTTTGGAGTCCTTCATAAAACTTGTAGAACTCTATTTTCTCTATGAAATCGACACTAATTTTGTTCAATTTAGAGTTCTGAGTAAGGAGTTATGACCTATGAAATTTGGTATGTCGGAGAAAGTTTTTCCAGATCTGTCATTATAATAGGGCCAGTCGACTGGGATTCTCAGACCAGTCAACTAGGACATTATAGGAGGGCTAGTCGATTAGGATTCTCAGAACAGTCGACTAGGACATGCATTTCTCCACTATTTTGCCTATATCTTTGTCATCCGACCTTCGATTAACCTGATTCTCGAGGCATCGGATTCGTGGGATATTGAATTTTATTTCTATATGAAATTGGAAATTTTTAGAGGCAAAATTGACGAAGATTAGTTCGGTTAAAGTGAAGGAGATCGGGTAACGATATTTGGACCTTTTGACATCCGAATTGGGTGATTTCAGTGTCTATGATTTCCTAGGACATAGGGGCATATTTTTTGATGTGATTTATGGGATGGTACTGGGAATATCATGAACATGCATTGTACACATTCTAATTGCCACATGTGCATCATTAAATAGTTCTGATTGGACCGTTGATCATATTTATATTCTTTGCTTATTATAGAGGCACATTTGGAGCGTCGACCAACCGATGTGGCAGAGACTTCCCGGCATTAGCTCGGAAGTTCTAGGTGAGTGATTAAGATGGATTTTATTATATGTCTAATGTGGGGAATAATGGTAGGGTTAGTGGTTGTGTTTGTTTCTGACTGGATTCCGGACAGATGGTCCGATGAATTGGAAGATCTGACATAGAAGTGTTTTGATGTGCAAATTGTGAATCGTTTGCTATTACTGTGATATACTGTGATCAATTGCCTTGCCTCAGATGTGACATGCTTGTGTTACATTGACTGATTGTGTTACATTGACTGTTAATTTCGGCATATGCATTTCATACACAAATGCATGAACTGATAATAATAGTTGTGACCGAAGTAGCCACTGATACTGAAAAAGAGCCTCGAGCTCGAAGGGAGATAGTGCATACCCAGAGGGCTCTCCTACTCCCTAGACGCGTCTACTGTATACTATTTACTGTTTAAGTGCTCGGTCACAACACTGCAATAAAATGGGAAAGTGTCACATATGCATTGCATACATATTTGATTGAATACTGTAAACGGGAAAAAGGCAAGAGTGTCCTATATAATTGTGATTTGCTTGAGTATACTGATCTGGTACTTTTGACTGTGTTATTGTGAACTAGACTGTGATTTGCCTGTGTGCTGCATAAATTAGGTGAACCATCGATGATAGTTCCTCACTGAGTTCGCAAAACTCACCCAAAATTTGCAATCATTTTTCAGGCCTTGAAGAGTACCTCGTTAGACAAACGAGAGTATGCCTACTGCATACCAGTCGAAGATAGAGGTCGGGATCAATTCATGTCTGCATTAGGGGCATTCAATTCTTGTAGAGATGTATATTTCCGCATCTTCTGTAACATAGTGCTTGTATTTCAGTGGGCCCCAAGTGACTATTGACATTTTTTTAATCGCAATGTAATTACTGAAAATGTTTATGAATAAAGTTGGGCCCAATTTGGTTATGGTTTTTTTTGTACATTCGCTGGCTAAATTTCGCTGGCTAAATACTGTGACTGTATATGATGACCTAAAATGTTTATAAATTAAAGCGGGTCCAAATTGTTTACTGATTTCCGTGCATATGATCTTATTCAAAAAAATTTACAATGAGTGTCTGACTGTATTCGAGTGCTCTAGCATACCACTCTCATGAGGCACGGACTCGGATATCACCCACGATATCGGGTTCGGGTCCTACGGGAGTGGGGTGCTATAGTAACAACCTGAGGGAGACTGAGGATCAACAAGTCGCAAGATTTTTAGGTGGATTAAAGCCAGCAATTGAAGAAAAGATTGGTGTACAGGTTTTAATATCCTTAACTGAAGCCAAAATTATAGCTTTGAGGGCTGAGATGATGCTACATGAGAAGAGTAGATTTGGGGATTCCTCTCGCAAAAGCTATAGTGAGTACTCCATAACCTCTTTTGACAAGAATAAAAGTGTGCAAAAGGATGATGCGCAAAAAGAGCTGAAGGCCACAGGTAAGCAGAAGGAAGATGGGAAGAACGAACAGCCACGAGGTAATAATCCATATGCTAAACCAATCCCAGGTAAATGCTTCAAGTGTAATCAGCAAGGGCATAGATCCAGTGACTGTCCTCGCAGAAAAACCATTAATATCGTTGATCGAGAGGAGGATGGAGTAGTCTGCGAACCCGATGATGAAGATGATGAGTATGAAATAGAGGATGATGATCTTGCAAGAAATTATGTCGTGAGAAAATTGATGCTGACTTTTAAGCCGGAAGAACACTCACAGCGACATAAGTTGTTTCGAAGTAGGTGCACTATTAGTAGTAATCTATTTAATATTATCATTGATAGTGGTAGTTGTGAGAATATAGTAGGCAGGGATGCTGTTGATAATTTGGGACTACGAGTTAAGAAGCACCTACATCCATACAAAATTGGATGGATTCGACCTGGTGAGGAAATTAAAGTGACGGAGCGCAGTAAGATTCCTTTTTCTATCGGCAAATATTCTGATGAAGTTTACTGTGATATTGTTGATATGGATGCTTGTCACATGCTTCTAGGTAGACCTTGGCAGTTTGATGTTAACGCCCAACATGCTGGCAGAGATAACATCTACAAGGTGGAGAAAGGCGGGGTTAAATTTACCTTGCTGCCAACGAAAGAGAGTGGTCGTGCCAAAGCTTCTAAAGCGAAGTGGCGGACCCTTTTTACAATTTCCACTACTGTGAAGGAGTTTGAAGCTGAGTTGAGGGAGAAAAAAAAGTGCATGTTGTAGTTGTCAAACATGTGTCATTGGCTAGTGACAAAGAGAAGAATGCAGTACAAATTCCTGAAGTTGTGACGCCGTTGCTAACAGAATTTGGTGATTTGATGCCAGAGGAATTACCACCTGGGTTGCCACCTTTACGGGATATTCAACATCAAATTGATCTGATTCCTGGTGCTAGTCTGCCTAATCTATCTCACTATAGAATGAGCCCTAAGGAAAGCGAAATTTTGAAGGAGAAGGTAGAGGATTTGCTACGAAAAGGGTACATCCAGGAAAGTCTAAGTCCATGTGCAGTGCCTGCTTTATTAACTCCAAAGAAAGATGGCAGTTGGAGGATGTGTGTAGATAGTAGGGCAATTAATAAGATTACAGTCAGGTATAAGTTCCCTATCCCGAGGCTGGATGACATGATGGATAGGCTTCATGGGGCTAAAGTGTTTTCCAAGCTCGATTTGTATAATGGCTTTCACCATATTCGAATTAGGTTGGGTGATGAGTGGAAGACAACGTTTAAAACAAAGGAAGGGCTATATGAGTGTCTGGTTATGCCATTCGAATTGTCAAATGCACCAAGCACTTTTATGCGGCTTATGAACTAGGTACTCAAGAAATTTATGAGCAGATTTGTTGTTGTCTATTTTGATGACATTTTGATCTACAGTGGTTCAGAAAATGAGCACTTGCAGCATTTGCATGATGTGTTAGGAGTTTTGAGAGAAAATAAGCTCTATGTGAATATGAAGAAGTGCATCTTCATGACAAGCTAGCTTTTGTTCTTGGGTTTTGTGGTTGGCGCTGATGGAGTTAAAGTTGACGAGGAGAAGGTTCGGGTAATTAAAGAATGGCCTACACCGAAGACTGTCAGAGCAGTCAGAAGTTTCCAGGGTCTGGCCACATTTTATAGGCGTTTCATTCAAAATTTCAGTACAAATGTAGCACCGATCACGGAGTGTTTGAAGAAAGGGAAATTTCAATGGGGTGCAGAAGCATATTCTAGTTTTGCTGAATTGAAGGAGAAACTATGTACTGCTCTAGTTTTAGCATTACCGGATTTCGACAAGTTATTTGAGGTGGAATGTGATACCTGCGGATTCGGAATTGGGGCTGTGTTGTCACAGGAGAAGTGGCTGATAGCCTTTTTTAGTGAGATGCTCAATGATGCAAGACAAAAGTGGTCCACTTACGTCAAAGAATTCTAATCGATTATGCAAGCTTTGAGACATTGGGAGCATTATCTGGTCCGTAAAGAGTTTGTTTTATATTCTAACCATGAAGCTTTGAAGTATTTAAGTAGTTATAAAAAATTAGTAGTGATATGCATGCTAAGTGGACCCAATTTTTACAGAAATTCCCTTTTAAACTTATGCATAAATCGGGGGTGCATAATAAAGTTGCAGATGTTTTGAGCAGGCGCGCAAATTTGTTGATGACTCTGAAAACTGAAGTTGTGGTTTTGATGAGTTGAAGGGATTATACGAAACTGATGATGATTTCAGAGCTGTTTAGGAAAGGTGTTCAAAGAACCAACCTGAAGAGGATTTTCATGTTACAGATGGCTTTATTTTCAAGGGAGATCAACTTTGTATTCCCAATTCTTCATTGAGGGAGAAGGTAATTCATGACTTGCATGGTGGAGGTCTAGTTGGACACCTTGGCAGAGACAAAACCTTTGCTGCTATTCGAGAGAGGTTCTTTTGGCCAAGGATGCGCAGGGATGTCTACAGCATGGTGAAGCGCTGTTATGTGTGTCAGACTTCAAAGGGGCAGTCACAGAATACAGGTTTGTACATGCCTTTACCTGTTCCTGATAGTATTTGGGAGGATTTGTCCATGGATTTCGTGTTAGGCCTTCCTCGGACACAAAGAGGTTGGGATTCTGTGTTTGTAGTTGTGGACAGGTTCTCGAAAATGGCACATTTTATTCCCTGCAGGAAGACTTCAGATGCATCAAATATTGCCCGATTGTTCTTTCGAGAGGTGGTGCATTTATATGGAGCTCTTAAAACCATCACTTCGGATTGAAATAGCAAGTTCCTTGGGCACTTTTGGAGGACCTTATGGAAGTTGTTTGATTCGACATTAAATTTTAATAGCACAGCTCATCCACAAACGGATGGTCAAACAGAAGTGGTGAACAGGACTCTGGGTAATTTAATCAGGAGCATTTGTGGCGATAGACCAAAGCATTGGAATTTTGCGTTAGCTCAGGCAGAGTTTGCATATAACAATGTCGTCCATAGTTTAACAGGGAGGTCACCTTTTTCTGTTGTTTATACTAAAATTCCTAAACATGCTATTGATCTAAATGATCTGCCTAATGTTGCTGTTAAGAGTGTCGCTGCAGAGAAGATGGCGAATGATTGGCAGGTTGTTCATGCTGAGGTTAAGCAGAAACTGGAGGAGTCTAATGCAAAGTACAAGAAGGCAGCTGATCAGCATCGCAGGAAGCAAGTTTTTGTTGTCGACGATGAGGTCATGGTATTTCTGCGGAGAGAAAGGTTTCTATTGAGCGTTTATAGAAAGCTACAGCCAAAGAAGTATGGTCCGTACCAGGTTCTGAAGAAGATCAATGACAATGCTTATATGGTGGGACTTCCTGATAGTATGGGGATCTCTAAGACATTTAATGTGGCGGACATCTACAAGTACTACCTATCCGATGAACCGTTATATCCTGATGATACTGTTAACTCGAGGTCGAGTTTTTCTCAAGTGGAGGGGACTGACGTGGAACGTGTTGCGGATGAATTCCAAGAATGGGCTACAAGCCAGAAGTCTAAGCGAAAGAGTTCGGAAATTTGACGGGCTTCAAATAGTCAACATATTTTTTTTAGTCAAACTCTATTGTTTTAATTATTTGTGTTTTAAGGTTTGGAACCTATTTAAACTCTTTCCTACACTATTTTGGAGGAATTTTTTTAGCACACTTAATATTTTGGGGATTCTACCAATTGAATTCATTTTTCAGATTGAAACTTGTGTCTTTACGCTTTACTCACTGCGCCTGTAGAAAAAAAATAAAAAATGTGTCCAGGCATCCAGAAGTGTAAATGTTTCCTCGTGCCTTATAATAAGGCTCAAGTAGGCCATATTTTCAGTCATTGTGACTTGAATGGAGATGGTCTTCTTAACAGGAACGAGCCCAAAAAAGCATTCGAGAACTTGGATTCACGACTCCCTAGTTGGCGAGCCTGTAGAGCTCTACGTCATGGCAATGTAGATGGGGACGGGCATATAAACAAGGAGGAACTAGAGTTGGTAGTCAGATATGCTTTGAAATGTGGTTACATGATCAAGTAGATCATTTCACGGGTCTCCATGGCATGCACTACTATTCTGTTACTTTATTATTGTTTTGTATGGGCTTTTAGTATTTAAATGGAGTTTGAATTAACTGTGGTCTGTCCTATGAGAAATAAACTGTAGAAAATTTTTACTTGTTTCCTTGCAGAGGTATCTTCCTTAGTGTGGTTAAGTTGGGTTGTTTTAGTGGAACCAAATCCAATATTCCAACTCTAGGGGATTCAAGAAATTCAAAATCAAATTCATTTAATAATCAATCTTTAAATTCAATATAATACACTACAATAATTTGGTCCACTCATCTAGAATGGTTAAAATTGTTAAGAAAACTATGCAAAATTACCTTTGATCGGGGTCAAGTGAAAGAGGTCCACTTAAGTGCTAATAAAAATGAATTACGTTAAAAGGAGATGCACTTCCTCGTAAAGGAGGGTGGTTTTGGTATCCTTTTCATTAGATTAAGCAACCAAGAACTCCTCAAATTTTTTCTTTTAAGGAAGAAATAATTTCATTTACAGGCTCTAAAGGGCCCTAGAAATTGATTACAATACAGAGCGTTTAAAGAAACAAAACGTAGTAAGTATACAACAAAATTAGCATTACATGTTAAGTAATGAGACTATCTAGAGACAACAACTATTCACTTTAAGTTCCATCTTCTTATGAAAGAGGAACCCAATTTTTATATGAGATTATGAGCCAGTATATTTTCTCTGATCCAACAACTCAATCAATGAGCAAGAACATATTTGTCAAATGTAGAATTCCTGAAAATCGTTAAATTACTTTTCTTCCAAATAGAATATACACTGCAATTAAGACAAAGGCTTAAGCATATATGATCTTTCCTTATTCTTTTGTACTTATTATCAGCGTAAACTAGGGTTTCGTTCCACTTATTGTAAGGACAATCTAAGTTCAAGTAATGAAATATTCTGGCCCAAATAGAGGAAGAGTATCCACATTGAAAGAAAAGATGATAGCTAGACTCATGAACCAAATTACAAAGGCAACAAACTTGATCAAATGAAATCTTAAGTCTATCTTTTGTTTTCAATTTTCCTCTGGCAGCTAATCATGTGGTGAAGGAGTGTTGGATCCCGAACTTTGATTGGACGTTAGAATTGTTAAATAAGGAAATTAGCGTTGTATTTGGGTAATATTGCTAATGATGTTGGGGGTTAAAGCGTGAAATGGGTTTTTGTGTATGTAAGTATTATGGGTAACATCTTTATAATTGAAAAAGTGAAT
>JANKOE010000206.1:31723688-31739819 GCA_026284465.1 Erythroxylum citrifolium | reverse complement strand
AAACATTTAACAAATAATTCCATCAATTTATAAATACCAATTTAACAAATCAATAAATATTAAGTCCAACAAATATGCATTATAATTGACTTAACATTTGCTCTCTGCATTGCTATCCTTCTACACTGCGTTTTGGTTTTCTGTTTCTACCATTTTCTTCTCCTGGTTGTGCATTTTGGTGTTCTGCTGTGTGCTTTATCTCCTCTGCTAATGGGTTACGTTTCGGCTTTTTTACATTTTGGTCTCTATGCTCTATGTTTTGTCTGTTGTTGCATTTAGGCTTTTACCCAACATTTTGGACTTGTATTTTTGCTCTTTTATTGTGTCATTTTCTGATTCTTCTTTCGGCTACTACTGCTGTCTTAAGCTCCCAGCTGCTATTTTTGTTGTTGTGTGTTGTCGTTTTGTTATGCTCTTCTTCTCTTGTTGTTTTGTCGTTGTGGTGGCTTCTTTTTGGGTTCATCAAACTTATAAATTTTGTAATAAAAATTAGACCTCTTTGAGAAATAAAATATGGAAATAAACGAATTAATTTAAAATAGTATAATGTAACAATTTTAACCCAAATTTGCTATGTAAATAATTTAAAACAATATAAAATAAAAGTATATAATGTACTACAATTTCTACTTATCAGCAGGCCTTGTCTTTTGTTCTTCATACACCAAAATAAGAATAAATCATTTTTAGAACATTTGTTATTTTGACTTTTAGCAAAAACAATATGACATATGACTTTATGTAGTAACAAATGTTCTAAACTCCTAATGACATTATTGGGTGCATTATAAGATTAACACATCTAATTTAGTCAATTTCTTCTAGTAAGTGGTGGCATAGAAATTGTTATGTGATTCTACAATCTTGGTTTAGGGAAGCCAAATGTTTCCTCCATAATATAATAATCTAATTTATATGGGTTCCCTCTTAATCTAAACCAAAAATTGTTTAGTTTCTTAGGCTCATAACTTAGCATATTTTAGAATTCTAAGGTCAATTCTTTATATACAACATTCTCACAATGAATAAAATTTTCCCAATTAATTCAAGCACTCAATGATTTAACTTTTTCTTTCAACCCTAATTCTTCCAAAATTTTGAGCTCAAAGTAACAAGGTGTAGTAATAATTTTAGAAAGAATTTTTTGGAACTACTTACCTTCTTCTTATGAGAATATCAGGAATGGGCCTCCAAAATCTATTGCATCACTATAAGACACCTTTGTTTTTCTCTTTGGTTTGGACCTTCATGTGATTTGCTTCACTATTGGTGTCATATTCTTCATGAAAACTTGCAAAATAGCCACAACAGAACATCAACAAAGAAAGAGATAAATGTAGAAAAATATGTTGTCAAACCTAGGAAAAAGACCTCTTATAGCGTGAAAATCACTAGATCTATATGGTAGCTATATAAAAATGGAAGAAAAAGTGAAAGAAAAGGTGAAGTTGACTTGAAAATTGAGTGAAAAAGAGATGGGGCTGCCAATTAGACAGAGAAGAGGTGAGAGGAAGAAGAAAGTAGAAGGAACCATTAAAATATGCTAGGGTTTGGGGGTTTTAAAAAAGGATGGTCGTGCATTGTTGGTTTGAAGGGTCTCTATCATGATTGTGCATATCATACATGATCCTGACAAAGAGTTAAAGGGTACCTTCTGCATGATCATGCATATATGAATGATGGTGACAAAGAGTATCTCCTTCAATATTGCACGATTGTGCATATGCATGATCGTGCATCCTTCTAGATATTTGCCCTAATCATTTGACACCTTGCATGCCATGAACATCCATCAATCCAACTCACTAAAAAATCATAAAAATAATGCACAAAACATGCGAGAAATTATGACAAACCTAATTAAAACATATAATGCTAATTTTAAGGTCACTAGTTTGACCATTTCAACTCAATTTTTTCAACCAAAAGAAACGAAAGACACTACTTCCCTTTCATAAGAATATCCTCCTCTAAAATACAGTTTACATTGATGACCATTAACCTTAAACGTCTCCTTTTCATGATTCTCCAATTCTAAAGCTCCATTTTTGAATACTAAAGTCACCTTGAAAATATCACTTCAATGCGACTTAAGCTTTCTCGAAAACAGTTTCAATCTTAAGTTATATAAAAAAAATGATTCTCCAATTTTGAATTCCTTCTTCTTAATATGAGAATCATGTCATATTTTAATTTTCTCCTTATACAACTTGGCATTCTCATAAGTTGTCCTCCTATAAATAAGTCAGAAAGGTGTTGTATCAATTGGTGCCTTGAAGGTGGTTTGATATACCTATGAAGCATCATTAAGCTTCAATGCCCAATCCTTCCTTGAACCATTACCTGTCTTCTCCAAAATTCTCTTTATCTTATAATTAACAATGTCCACTTGGCCAATAGTTTGTGGATGATAAGACATGGCCACTTGATGGTAGATTCCATATCTCTTAAAAAGAGCTTCAAATTATTTATTTCAAAATGAGCTCCTCCATCACTTACGATTACTCTTGTGCACTCTAAATCTACTTAATATCCTTTTTATGAACTTTTGCACTACTTTACCATCATTAGTTGGAGTTGCCATTGCTTTCACCCATCGCAACATATTGCACTACTTTACCATCATTAGTTGGAGTTGCCATTGCTTTCACCCATCGCAACATATAATTTACTCTCACCAATATATATGTGTTCCCATAGAGATGGGAAAGGTCCCATGAAATCCAATCCCTATACAACAAATACTTCTACTTCAAAGATGTTAGAAAAGGGGCATCTCGTCTCTTTTCAAAATGTTCCCCACTCTTTGGAATCTATCACATTGCATCACATACTTATAAGCATCCTTGAACAAGTTAGGTCAATATAATCCACATTCCAATACTAGAGATGTCTTCTTGTTCACTCCATAATGGCCTACATAACTAGAATTATGACAATGTGTTATTATTTCTAACATCTCCTCCTTTAAAATGCATCTCCTAATTAACCCATTAGCACAAAGTTTTATACGATATTGGTTCATCCTATAAATAGTGAATGCACTCATACAACAACCTTTTTCTTTATTAATAAGACAAATCGAGAGGAACGATACCACCTGCAACATAATTTGCTATATCAACGTATCATAGAAGCAATAGGCGATTTATCATCATCAATGATTTAATAGGAAATTGTTCAATAATTTCTTCATCATGTTGCACCTATCCTCCTTCAAGCATGATAGGTGATTAGCCACTAAGTTTTTCTCTCCCTTTTTGTCTCTAATTTCAGTGTCAAATTCTTAAAAAAACCAGCATCCAATGGGTAAATTTTAGTTTTACATCTTTCTTGATAAAGAGATACCTCAATGTTGCATGGTCTATATAGATGATCACTTTATACCCTAAAAGATAAGATTGAAACTTGTCGTACATAAATAAAACTGCTAAGAACTCGTCAATAGTGATGCAATTTAGTTGGGCTCCCAATAACATCTTGCTTGTATAGTAGATAGCATACAACCTTTTTTCCTTTTGTTGCCCTAACACATGATCATTAACTCGTACATAACTTTGAATGGTAAAGACCAATCCGACGATGTCAATATGGGTGTTGTAATGAATGCCTCTTTCAACCTGTTAAAAGCAAGTAAACAATTGTTATCAAAATTAAATGATAAATCCTTAGCCAATAAATTAGTTAGAGGTCTAACAATAAGAGAGAAGTCCTTGATAAATCGGTGATAAAATCCTAAGTGTCCTAAAAATGCACATACACCTTTGACATTGTTAAGTGGTGGAGGCTTCTTAATAACCTCCATTTTGGCTTTATCCACATTTATGCCTTAGAACAATATCTTACCTCCTAAAACTACACCCTTGTACACCATGAAGTGACATTTATCCCAGTTTAGAACCAAATATGATTCCTTATATCTTTGAAGAACTCTATCTAAATTGTCAAGCAATGATCAAAAGAGTCTCTAACGACTAAAAAAACATCCATAACGATTTCCATAATGTTCTCAATCATATCTGCAAAGATAGACGTTATGCACCTTTGAAAAGTTGCTAATGCATTACAAAGCCAAACGACATCCGTCTATAAGCAAATATTCTCTAAGGGCAATTGAAAGTGGTCTTCTTTCGATCTTTTGAATATATAAAAATCTGATTGTATCCTAAATATCCATTAAGGAAATAATCGAATGCATTTCTAGTCACCCTTTCAATGATTTTATCCATAAATGGTAGAAGAAAGTAATCCTTCTTATTCACCATGTTAAGTTTCCTATAATCAACACAAACCCTCCAACATGTGACTATTCTGGTAGAGATCAATTCACCCTTTTCACTCTCCATCACCACTAAGCCTCCTTTCTTCAACATCTATTGTACTAGAATAACCTATTCGTTATTCAAAATAGGGTAAATGATACTAGCATCTAAAAGCTTCACTACTTCCTTCTTGACCACTTCTTTCATGTAAGGGTTTAGTCTTCTTTGTCTTTCCCTCATCATCTTACAACCTTTATGAAAGTTAATCTTATGCATTACCATATAAAGACTTACACCTCTTATATTATATATTTTTCATTATATGGCTCTCACCCTCTTCCTAGTGGTCTCTATCACTCTCTTTTCTAATTCCTCATCTAGCTAGTTTAAAATTATGATGGTTAAAGTATGATCCTCACCCAGGAAGGTATACTTAAGATGTGTGGACAAGGGCTTCAACTCGAGAGTGAGTGGTTTTTCAATGTAGGGTGGCATGAGTTCTTTCATTCTCACTAAGATCTTTTGCTTTAATTTATTACCTAACTCCTCTGCTCTAATTCTCCTTCATCTATGACTTCTCAACACTATCTTCTTCTTTATGACTCTCCTCTTACTCTTTTATACACTCATCCACTATATCAATCTTCATGTAATAGTTTTCCTCCTTTGGATGCTTTAACACTTTATTCATGATGAACTCAACTTGCTCATCACCAAAATGAAGAATTAGCTTCCCTTTATAAACATCTACAAATCTCTTCCTATATTCATAAATAGTTTAATAAGAATTATTGGGCAATTTTAATCATCTTTAAAGTTTAACACCACAAAATTCACCAGAATAATAAACTTATCCACTTTGTGTAACAGCCCAGACCACTCGCGCCACAAATATTATCTGCTTTGGGCTCCAAGCCCCTTACGGTTTTGCTCTTCCCGCACTTGAAAAGACGAGTCTGAGGGGGAGAGGTATCTATACCCTGATAAGGCGTACTTTGTTCTCCTCTCCAACCAATGTGGGATCTCATCAACCTCCTTAAGGCCCAGTGTCCTATGCTGGCACAACGGTTCAGGAATCGGCTTTAATACCACTTGTAACGACCTAGACCACCTGCCCATAAATATTGTCCGCTTTGGGCTCCAAGCCCCTCATGGTTTTGCTCTTTCCGCACTCGGAAAAAAAATAGACAAATGCATAAGTCTAATAGTTGCAATTAAGTCACATAAATATTTAGCAAATTCTAAATTACCAACTATATAGAATGTAGTAAAACTTCCTGGATCCTTTAATTTTAAAGGCATGTGACTAGAAATTATAAAGTTGTAGCTTTCGTTAAGAAGATCGTTTAGTTGTCCTCATATGTCCATTTCTTTGATAGGATATCTTTAAGAAACTTACTTACTTTGGCATGTTCTCAAAAGCTTCCATAAAGTACAAATTAATTAGCAATCTCTTCAACTTTTCTAAAAACTTTACAAATTACACAACCATTTGATCCTTCTTCAGCCTTTATGGGAATGGAATCTTTGGAACAAATAGGGGTGGTGGGACATATGGTGGTTCTTCCTGCCTATCTTCCTTCCTATTTTGTTTCTCTTGGCTTTCTTCTTGGTGGGATTCAAGCCTCTTTTTTGTTGTTTCTTTTAACTATTTCCTACTTTTAAATGTGATGGCTTTTAATTGCTCCCTTGGATTAGACTCCATATTGTTCAAGAAACTCTCTGCACTTTATATAGGTAATGCATTAGCTAGTTGGCCCACTTAAAACTCCAAATTATGGATGGAAGAGACATGATTCTTAGCAATTCGGTTGAATTTAGCTTCCATTCTCTTTTGGCTCTCATATTGGCCTATAACTTAGAATTCAACACATCCATTAACTTGTCCATCTTCAATTCTAATTAATCAAGCTTATCTTGTTGAAATTGGTAGATCTTGCACTCTCATTTTATTTTCTATATTGTTAGACTAAGAAAAATTTAGGTGATTTTTCCACTTAAGATTATAAGTGTTAGAATAAGGGCCGTTAGCACCTTGACCAAGTTGTGTTCCCATATAATTGAGTTGCTTTATGTTGTTGCTCTCTATTAGGAAACAATCAACTATAACATGGCCTTTTTGACCACATATTTTACATCTATGTTGTATTACTTTAAGTGGGTTGTAAAAAGTGACTTTTAGGTTGTTTTATTGCTTGGACAATTTTGTTACTTTAGCCTGTAATGCTATCATTAAATCAACAACAAGTACTCCCCTTTGATCTTTTAAAGTTAGTTGTTGTTTACTCCTCTCCGACATCTATAGACATCTATTATTTGCCATCTCTTCTAACAAATCATATGTAGCATCAACTGTCTTCCTCATTAATGAACCTCCAGCTACTGCATTAATGGTACCTTTAGTAGGTGGATTTATTCTATTATAACATATTTGTAAAATGAACTTCTTAGGTAAGTTATGGTAAGGGCAGCTCCTTTACAACTCCTTCAATCTTTTCCACGTTTCATACAGTAATTCCCCTTCACTTTGTTAAAAATTTATTATCTCCTTTATGATCCTTCTAGTTTTTATTAAAGGGAAGTACTTAGCCAAAAAGACTTGTACCAATTGCTTGCATGTCATCACGCTCACTAGGCTAAGAGAATTCAACTACGTCTGGCTCGATCTTTAAGTATGAATGGGAATAACTTTATCTTGGTTGCTTCCTTTAGTAACCTATTATACTTAAACGTGTCACATATCTTTACAAAATTGGACAAATGGGCATTAGGATCCTTATTGGCCAGTCCATACAATAAGACATTAGTTTGTAGCATATTCAGTAAAGATGGTTTAATCTCAAAAGTATTTGTCTACACTGCTGGTTTTGTAATCCCTTGTTGATTAGCATTGGACCCCAACCTTAGAAAGACCATGAGGGTTCTTTGTTGTCCTTCTAGTTCCCTTATTCTACCATTATTCTCTCTATAGCTTCTTGGCGTCTTGCTTTTATAATCTCCCTCTCTTGCTTGGTGATGTGGGAAACTTGTGTATCTGAAAGTTTGCTTGAACTCCTAGTTACTCTTAACGTTCGTGCACCTACATTTATACAAGAAAAGTGTTAAAACCTTTAAACTAAAGTAACTTAAACTGCATTAGATGCTAAATTGTCAATCCCCGACAATGTAGTAAAAACTTGTTAAAGTTTAATTTAGTTTTAAACTCATTTATACCACGAGTATACTGATCGTATCTTACAGTATAAAAGTATCATTTTTATGAGGATTTTATTAGTCACCAAATAATAGCTTGTACCACTTTGTTTAAGGTCAATAATGTGATAATATAGTGAGAAAATAAAATAAACTAAATAAAATTGATAACTGAATAATTGAACAAGCAGTAGTGAAATACTTCATTAATCAATGATGAAAACTTAGGAATTACTTCTATCCTTATTTGTTCTCACTTCACCATCTTGATTTAACACTACTCGACCCTAGATATCTAGTAGTTATGATTACTCTCTCTTGATATTTAATGATGTAACCCTAATTAAATTAGATAAGAATTAAATTGCAACCGCTCGATATATCAAAACTCTTCATAATTGTCCAATTGGATTTGAAGCTATGCTAAGGGTAACTAATAAATAGTTAAGATTTTTCGTCAATTGCCTATTAATTTGATGTTTATAGGTCTATATGGTACTAGCTCTCATTGGGCAACACAATTAAGATAATTTAATGCAACCTTTCAATTCAAATCAAATATAAAAGCAATAAACACTACCAAGTCTATTATAATAAATCAAGAATATGAATTTTAACAAGCAGTTCAAGACTAATCCCTAAAATAAGTTTAGTAATCTATAGTTGAAACTATATATCCCAATTAGTTCATCATTAACATTCAACAATAATAAGGAAATAAAAGAAAAGAATAAAAGGTTGAATTCTGGATGCTTTCTCTTTCTTGTCCTTGAGTTGGAAAAGTCTGCATCTTTTATTCTTCAGGAATTGTCTCTCTTTATTCTCTTCTTTGGAGTTTCTAGCCACCTCTTTGATGTTTTTATTTTCCTTTTTATACTCTTAATCCTTCTAGGTTTATTCTAAGATTTTTCCACTTAATTTGATTCCAAGTATAGCGTTAAATCATCAAAAGCATAAAAATCTGCCTCTAATGATTGTGCACAGCTTCCTACCATGCACGATCATGATAGGAGCTTCACCAAAGTTCCTACTACCTTTATGCACTATCATACACCCAACTTGTTCTCTAGCTCCTTCTTCAACTTTTCTTCAATTTTCGTGTCTCTACTCATCATCAATCACGTTAACTATCCCCTGAAGCAAACAATTAACTTTACATTCTTTCCATAATTAACAAAAATAAAACAAAATACATAAAAAACTAATAAGAATGTAATTCGAAGTCCTAAAGACATTATTATCACCTAAGAAAACACTTAAAAATACACTATAAATGTCACAACCCCAATCTTGGACCGTGACCAGCGCCAAAGAGGCAGTAAACTCAAGGTTTATTAGATCCTTAGCAAGCCTAAAATACTGTCAAAAATCCCTATATCTATAATAAATATAAAATTTCAAAATGATCAAACTCATAATTGTAGTAATTAATTCCTAAGGATTTCAAATGATACGCATATATTTATAATGTATTATATCCATAAATGCAATTTCATAACATAATGATTTTGTTTATAAGCGTGCATACATTTCCCATATCAATATCATGTCACATAATCATCACATTCACAAATCACAAATAATAGTAGAGGATTGACGGCTGACCCTATAACATACCCTTACCCACATATTATAGCCATAGGGGCTCTCTTGTTCCACATGGGTCATTTGGTCCAATGTAATGGACTGTCGTTCGAGAGTCACATTCAACCGAACCGCCACAGCCTCACTACAACATGATTGCTATCCTAGAGCAAGCTCGATCAAACTGCCACAATTATGCTACCTCTCATGTACCTAGAGCAAGCTCGATCAAACTGCCAACTGTGTCATATCTCAATCAATAGACTCAATACTAACCCAATTCTATACTCGACTAGTGACTCACTGTGCGCACAACCTAGTGATACCCACCAAGTAACTCATACTATAATAATCCTCCACATCATCCCATTTCAAAACGAGCACAACATTTCACAACAAAATACGTGTATACATATGTCAATCTATATGTATGAATGTCATGGATACATATGGTAATAATGGTGATTTTCATGATGAATATGATAATGAATCCTAATGCATGTTCATAACCATGAATATTAACTCACAAGTATAATGCGCTCCTTTAGGGCGAATCTAGTTTCTCGAAGTAGAGGGTTCTACTCCTGATTGATTTATAGAAAGAATAGGAATAACTATTAGGATTTAAAACCTAAACTAATTTTAGACACCCCGAGAGTAAAACCATGACTCAATATTAAGGAGCTCTATTTTCTATTTAAAAATGACGATGTCACGTTTTACAAAGAGCTTATTGAAAATGTGGCAGAGTTTTTCTTATAAAACGAACATCCCATTCCTGCAATGAAAAGACGCTTCAATAATTACCAGTAATCACAGCTCAATTTGGGCCTCCAAACTACATGTCTATGCCTAATTGAGTCCACATTTACATCATAAAAATTCATAATAAATCTAATCATAATTCAAATATACCAACTTCTAACCCATACACCCTCATTTATACTCAATACCTCAAGATATTCTCAATTATAATAAAAAACAACTCAATTTAATCAATTCCATGCATTTCTATAAGAACATAACCATTTTAAAATTTTTATCTCACAAACTATAAAGAATTTCAATAAATTGCTTTTATGAAAATTGATCTACATAATATTTTTGGAAATTTCAAAATTATTTTCGACCATTTTTGAGCTGGTTAGAAAATCACCACCGATCCCATGCACCAAAGGAGCAGTGACCTTCATCACCCACTTAGAAATAACGAGCTCACCTTCAAGGATCTAGTGGCACTAGTCTCGTGTAGAAACTCCTCCTAGTTTGTGAGAATCGAAGGTTTAAAGCTCAAAGGTGATCCATTTCCGTTCAACGACAAATTGGTCCGATTGACGTCAAGTTTGCCTCCTTTCCTACGTTTTTAGGGCCACTAGACACGACTGTGGTGTTAGTTTCACCAAAAAATGACTAAAATAGGAGATCGGTGACTTACCTAAATGAAACAAAACTTCCAGTTGTGATTCCTCCAAATTCTGTTCATTTTTGAAGAAACAAGTTTAGGGGTATGTAGAACGTCCCAGAGCTTTTTGTAGAGCCTTAGATCTTCGAAAATGGTGGCCGGACAGTGAAGGTATGAGTTTCGGAAGTTAGGAGTGAATAGTAACCTATAGGGAAAAGAGTTTAAGAGAGAAATGAACTCAAGCTTTCTTAAGCTCAACTTATACTTTTATAAGCTTTTCTCCTTATTAATTAAACAAAAATTTGGATTACAATAAATCCTAGAAAATACACTATAATTTACACCTATTATGTCCTTAATAGTTGATAGACCATCTTCACTATAAAACAAAGTGAAATTAAGAATTTTATAGCCACTGGGATAAGGATCCTCGTGGTCAATATGCTCCAAATAAGCTTATGAAATTCTAGGCGGCCTATCTATCTCAAGACAAGTCCATATTGTTCTTGAACATCTTCTCTAACAACTTTGATAACAATTTGAAATCTCATATATGGAGGAGCAACAATAGGAAAGTCTATAGCCAAAATGTCACCCTTAGGCTATAACTCAGTATATTAATTTCAACTTCAAAACCAAATCTATGTCTTCTAAGGGCTTAAGTTATGACAACTTGTCGACTATTTCTAGGGCTAATATGTAAAGGGGCAATAAGAATATCAACCCTCTTATAAGGTGAAACATATCTCTTCCATAGAAGAAGAAGCTAGAGGATGACTACACTCGCCAACTTCCATCACATTTGGTGTAAGATATCCCTCAAACCCTTTAGAAATATATCTTATTAGAGAGGGACAATTCAACCTAGCAATTTGTACTGAAGCGACAATTTTTTTTTCATCTTCTTAGTCAATATTTTGATTACTTCAGTCATAGAGGTCAAATTGGACTTCAACTCCAAAATATCATTTGCATAAACAACATCATTTCTTGTGGATATCTATGTTGATTTTGAATTTTCACCAACTGGAGACTTAGAAGGTGGTGTTGCCTTCTCTATATTTTCAATCATTTAGGATATAAAGCCTTCATTCCCTACTGTAATAGGGTCTTTTTCCTCTAAGGCTGGAGGCATAACAACTTCTTTGCCATTCCTCATGCACCATCGTGGTCCTACTGAGCATGCCAAATTATTGATTAATTTTTACAATCAACTTGAAATTCGAGCATGTCAGAGAGGAATTCTCCTAAAGTTGTGCCTTACTTCTTATCATCTACATAAGTGGGCTTTGGAAAAATTAAAGAATAGAATTATAAGTTAACTAAATGCTATAAAGTATTGAAATAAAATTTGATTTGAAAAGATAATTCTATTTAATTATAAGATGAGTACAAAATATAAAGAAAGTTGAAACAATGGCAAGGCTTTTATTTAAGTCATCTAATTTTATTTTTTCTATTGAGTCCCCTATATTTGTCCTGCTAATGTGCTTATACACCTCTCCCAACTTTAATTGCCTCGAGTAGTTTTCCTGTAGTTGCTTAACTTATAATTATCATCCAATTTTGGGCCATGTCTTAATTAACTGCCTTCTATGTATTCCTCATATTTTCAACCATCCTAACTCCCAACTTAGACTTCTTTACTAATTTCAGTACCTAAGATTTGTCTAGGCAATCTAGTTGACTATTGGAAATATTAGCAACTAGGCCTTTTAATCTTTAGGCCAAATGGGTTGAATTCCACTTAGGTTATCAACACACTCTGATAGACTCATGGCTAAGATGAGGATCAAAGCTAAAAAATACATTTACAATATTTGACCAGGGATCATTGAAAACTAAGACATTCTTTTTTGTCCTCATATACTAGTATGTTCTACTAACCAATAAGCCTTTTGCTGGCTAAATTTCTCTTCAATAATAACTCGGGTTGCTGCTAATATCCATTCTAAATAGATCATTTTCAAGGTAATACCATACTCTGAAAACATGAAAGAATAGTAATTCATGTTGAGAACATGCCTCTATGCTTACTTACAATTCACTATCAAATTGAAAAAATGAAATTTCCAGAAACCGATACCACTATATTACTTTGGAGCACAAAGATTTTTTTTTCCCTTTCCATCTAATACTCGAATGATCTCTCTTGGATGACCACCAAAACCCATTCATTATTTTTTTTACTAAATCTTCACAGATACTCAATGGAAATACATACATGCTCGTGGTGCAATTAGGCAAAGATTGAGTTACAAACTTTAATAACAGTATTTGCCCACTTTTGAAAAGAAATGTATGTTTTATCCCACTATTTTCTTCTATATTTTATCCTTAAGAAAGCCAAATTGCCTTCTTTTTATCATGACCAATAATAGAAGACATACCAAAGTGTTTTTCCTGACAAACAGTATCCTTTACACCTAACAAAGAATACAAACATCTTTTTACATGAGCAAGAGTATTCTTGCTAAATGAACATGCAAATTTATTGAAATTAATAACCCAACTTGATACTTTCTCATACCTCATGAGTATATCCATTAAAGTCCATACTTCCTCCTCTTTAGCTTTGATAAAGAAGTACATATCATCTGCAAATAAGAGCTTCGTGATTTCAAGAGCACTCTTAGCAATGCTATAATTATGGATGAGGCCCTGACTTTCCTTCTTATCTATCAAAGTAACTAAACCTTTAATAAATATCATAAACAAATAGGGTCTCAATGGATTTCTTTGAAGAAGGCCATGATGCAAAAGAATAGGGCCAATAGAGTATTTACCATTTTTCACCATATAGGAGATAGAGAAAACATAAAGTATCATCTAGTTAACTGGTCTACTATCAAAACATAGTTTGAGCATAATTGGCCGAAGATACTCTCATTTAAAGCCATCATAAGTTTTTGACATGTTGACCTTTAAAGCTAAGTAATCGTCCCTACCCTATGATTTTACTTTTGAGTAATGAAGGATTTCCTCTACTACCATCACATTATCTCTTATCATTCTCCATGATACAAAAATCCTTTGAAATTCATAAATAATTAATGTCAAGGCTCATCGCAATTTATTAGTTAAAACTTTAGCTACAATCTTGTAAAGGACTTGGCAAAGAGAGATAGAAAATCACCCATAATAATCAGAGACTTCATTTTCAAGACTAAAACAATGGTGGTTTCAAGTACTAATTTCAAAAAGGAGCAAGACCATGACCAATCAACATAAGCCTGATGGACACTAACACTTACGAATGGACAAAATTTTTAGAAGGATGCATGTTTCATCCCATCTAAACTAGAGGATTTTTTCACTCCATATAAAAAACAATTATCTTAACTCCTCCATTGACATTCTCTTATAATTTCCTTATTTTGCTCCTGTGTCATCTTTGGATGCAAACGATGTAGAATGTCACTTATCTTCTTATATGAAAAGGTGAACATAGATTTAAAATAGTCCCTTACAACATCCTAAAACCAATTAGACCATCCACACCAGTTACCATCCATGTCTTGAAGCTTAAGCAACTTATTTTTCTCTGGTGTTTTGAAGCCAACGTATGAGAAAATTTCATATTTGCATCCCCATCCCTTCACCATCCTACTTTTGAAAGCTACTTCTAGTACAATTCCTATTGGTACATTATTTCATAGAGCTCCCTTTTAACCTAAGTTAATTCCTCCAAAAACAACACATTAAACCTCTGCTCTAGCAAGCATAGTCAATGATTCAACACTTAATTCAAGCTATGAATCTATAAATCAAGTTAGATCCTTAAATGGACAAATCCCTTCCATAATGATGTAATTTCTCAATAATAGATTCCTAAGAGCTATTTCCCTAATTGTGTCGCATAATTTCGACATACCCATCCTCCACCAACCATACATTTTCAAAACGAAAATAATTATTTCCCAACCTAACAAGCTCTAGCATAGTAAGAATCAACAAAGGGACATAGTTAGAGCAAAAGAAGTCAAGAGTGTGTACTTGATAATTTGGGAACAAATCCAACCACTAATTATTAGTTATAACTCTATCAAGACGTTTAGAAACCTAACGATCTAACCATCTACCATATTTTCAAGTGAAATGCTTCTTTATCATACCTAAATCGATTAGCACACTACCATTCAAAATAGAATGAATCCCTTATACCATGGTTGGGTCGGTAGGGCCGGCCTTACCAGGCCCAGGCCCAACCCCAAGCCCAGATGTTGACGGCTCGGATACCGGAGATAATCTCTCATGCAAACATAACGACTCACGTAAAGACCTAAACCTAGCGGTAACCCCAGGTATATAAGGTACTATTCCTACCAGATTCAGGTACGAGATTACAACCCTACTTTTCTTTGTTTTCAGCAACCGAAACCTACACAAAAAGACTGACTTGAGCGTCGGAGGGGCCTCCCGGAAATCAACTCCCAGCTCGCCGTTATTTGTTTTGCAGGTATTTCATAGCCAGAGTCGTACAGATCATGGATCCAAACAATGACGTTCTACCCCAGTAAGATCAGACTGAACCATTTGGCGCCCACAGTGGGGCCCGACGTCAGGGCACCACGTCCAGAACCACACAAATCAGTCAAGCCACAGCAGCCAACCCTGATATTGCCGTCGTCACGGCACTTGCACTGCAGCGGACGGCTTCGCAATTACTTGTCGTTCTCCCACCAGCACATCCCGATCCTCGCACACAGTCTTCACACCCGAATGAACAACAACGGCCTCAAAACCAAAATCAAGACGAATAGAGCGTAGCTCTAGAGGATAACGTTAAAACTAACTCCCATCGCAACTCACAGCATCCCCTAGATGTTAGTCCACCTGCTCCCCACCAAACCTCTCTTACTAGAGGGCAGATAGAGGAAACGACTGATTCAGCGATTCGTCAAACTCTGCAATCTCAACTGGAACACCAGCAGACCCCTACTCGGCAGCCAGATGCGATGGCTGATCGTCATCCAGTGAAAGCCCTAGAAAAAACTGTGGCCGATCGAGTCACTCTGGTTATGGATTCTAGCCCGAGCCGACCATCCATACAGTACAGCCCTCTGACCGATCGGTCCTATAACTGGCGAAGGCCTTGGAGGCAGAATAGAAACGGGGGCGACCGATGTAGGGCGCAGTTTGGGACAGGAAATGTTAGCAGTGCCGAACGACAAGATGACCGACCGGTTATGGTCATCAACACGATTTTCGGGAGTAGCGCAGCAGGAGGGTCGACAGATAAAGGAAGAAAAAGATATGCTGGGCAGATCGTTGAAAACTCGTCAGCAAAGCAAAAGAAGCTGAATGACGTGGTGATCTCGTTCGACGAATCTGATATAAAAGGTGTAAGCCATCCTTATGATGATGTATTGGTGGCCACTTTGAGCATTGATGGTAGCGAAGTGAAGCGGATACTGATTGACACAGGCAGCTCAGCCGATCTACTATATTACGACGCTTTCGAGCAGATGAAGATACCAGAGGATCGGCTACTGCCAAGGACGGACCCATCAAAAGAGTAAAGGGAGCATCAACTTATCCATTCGCCCGAGTCTTTTTGAAAGTAAAATTCGGACAGAAGCCATGCCACGTGGAGAGGAGCGTTGAATTTTTAGTCGTCAAGTTTGTGGGAGCATACAATGCTATAATTGGAAGAACCACTCAAAACGCTCTTAGAGCAGTTGTCTCCAC
>JANKOE010000206.1:31549424-31573216 GCA_026284465.1 Erythroxylum citrifolium | reverse complement strand
GATTCAGCGATAGAAAAGCAGACGATAGAAAAACCAGACGATAGGATTCAGCAATAGAAAAGCAGACGATAGAAAAATCAGATGATAGAGCTCAGTTAACAGAAATCAGCCGATAAGAATACAGTCCTTAGTTGAGGGTACAATGCTCTCATCCCACCACCAAAGTAAGTCAGCCATGAGTAATAGTAGCAAAAGCAGAGTTCTTAAACAGCAGCCAGCAACCAGCGGTCCCGGGAGTGGGCCATCAGTCAGGGCTCACCACCCGGACCAGTTGGGCTCCAGGTTTGGGGTCCGACACTGTTTTTATGGGGTGGAAGGAACTTTAGAGTGGCCTGGGATCCTATATGTACTCCAAAAGGTAAAGGAGGGCTGGGATTGAAAAACTGCAAGAAATGGAACAATGCACTACTAGCCAAAGTTTTATGGAACATATATGCAAAGGAAGATTCACTATGGGTCAGGTGGATACATGAAGAATACTTGAGGGGTACCCCAATTTGGGATTGGATTCCCCATACCCGTGATTCACCTCTATTGAAAAGGCTGACTTGGATTCGAGATGAAATGATAGATAAATTGGGAGGGCGAAGTGCAGTTGTCCATGGCATGCAGAAGTTGTGTGTGAATGGAGCGCCCTCCTCACAGAAAATCTATGAACTAATTCAGACCAAACATACAAGGAGACCTTGGATGGCCTTTATTTGGAAGCAATATATCCCTCCTAAATTTTCATTTATTGCTTGGCTTAGTCTCTAGAATAGACTACCAACCAAAGATAACTTACAATTCTTGGAGATAGAACGAACATGTGCCTTGTGTAATGTTGTAACATGTTGTTATCTGAATTAGGGTTAAAATGGTGTTTATTAGAGATTAATGAGAAATTAGGAAGCATAATTAATGCTCATGCATCATTGTATATTCACACATATGTGAATATTTATTTTCATACACACACAAAATTTGTACATGCATTCATTGGCATTTTAAAGATATAATTGATTTATAAATGCGATTAAAAATGCGAATTATGGATTATTTGCATTAAAAATTTATTTGGAGAGTGTTATTATTATTTGGAAATTTTTGGTGAATTTTAAAAATTTTTGAAAATTTTGAGATATTTTGAACCAATTATATAATGACATGTGGCAATAATATATATGAGACATTTGGCTAGTTGTATTGTGACAAATGGGTTGCGTCTGTTGTGATAAGTGAATGTTGGGTTGAGTGACATGTAAATAACATGCAAAAACCCACGAAGTTGGTTCCGAGAAAAGGATTACTGTAGCTTTTGGATTGTTTATGAATTGTTTAGAAGTTCCAGTGAGTATATACAAGCATAATAGACGATTTAGAAGTGATTAAGTTGGAAAAGGAATGAGAAGAAAAAATTGGGTTTGGTGAAGAAGATGAAGATTTACGTGCTAGAGAGAGAAAAATGTGGTAGATAGATGTAGGGGTTAAAAACTAGAGTTTTCATTGAACAGCCCTAAGCCTTTTGCCTATAACTTTTTCATCCGAACTCCAAATAACTTGAAACTTAGACCAATGGATTCCTAAGACATTTTTCTTTCTCTCCATAAAAATTTAGAGTTATCGGAATTGATTTGAAAGTGATTGATAGGATGAAAGTGTGGAAATCTGCTGGAATGTTATGAACTGGAAATTTTCATGAACATGCTTCGGTTTTCTAATTATAACTTGAGCTTTAGATTTTTGAATGAGTTGATTTGTGACTCATATTAAACTAGAGACATATGTATACAACTTTTGTGAAGAAGTCGAATTTTAATTATGTCTTTAAGATTTTCAAAATTGGCATGAAACTGAGTGTTAACTTAGGCTGTAGCATTACCAGGGACAGAAATCATGTCCTGTGGTTATTGAATAAACTGCATTGATGTGGGCCTAATTAGGCTGAGTTGTCTTCACCGAAGTTGTAGATTATTTTCTTATCTTTAAATTGGTATAGAGTTTGTAATTTGTGGATATCTGAGCTAAAAGATATGAGTTGTACAATTAGAGGGTATGATTATGTACTAGCCAAAATTTCAAATGTGCACAGTCTGTGGTATTTTGTGCATAACTCATTGAATACTAAATCAAATTGGATGGTCTTGAAGTTATTAGAAACTTAAGATACTGTAGAACAACTTTCCAGAAGGAAGTATTGCCTAATTTTGTCACATACCTTATCAGATTAATTATGCAAAGTTGACTCGAAATCATATAGGTAGAAAATCTGAAGTGGTCAATTAAGTTATGTAATGGATTTCACATTGTTTTATTATGGTCCAAATTATAAGTACCAAATGATATTAATGAGGACTTTGATATCTGATCGATTTGATGATGAAAATTACAATGAGATACCCGGAATTGTCATTGATCATGCATTGTGCATACTTTCTATACATTGATGTGCATAAAAGAACACATGTACATTTGTGCAAAATGTGATATTTGTGAATGTGTTGTGTATGTTTTAGAGGAGCACATCGGACGCCAGTCGGATATTGCTGGACCTCTAGGTAATAGCTTATTGGAACGTACAGTGAGTCAACCTAGATGAATTTCCTAGGATTGATTTAATTTGATTTGTTAAGCTTCCAATTATTAAACTGTTGCGATTGTTTCTGAATTCTGAACTTAAAGTCCGAGGAGTATATATTTGGGACTGTACTGAAAGCGTTATGACTTATTTGATAATTCTGATTGTATTATGCTATGTGAATTCTCAACAAAAGTTGAATGCTGGACTTAGGTCCGATGATTATGAAATTCTGACTGTGCTTTATACATGATTGTGATATGTGGTAACTTTTGAATTGATGCATTTCATAAAATACATGCTCAAATAAAGACGTTGTGATTAGAGTGGCCAATGTCAAGCGCTTGCACGTAGAGCTTTGCTCCGTGATATATGATTTGGCACGTAGAGCTATGCTCCGTGATATATGTTTTTGACTGAGCCCAATGGGCTAGTATTTGTATATGTGATAGGCACTCGGTCACAATATTAATAATGAATGTGGAGTCTCATATGCATCTATATGTGTTTATATATGATCTGATTCGCATTGATAAAATAATGTGCCATGACAGTGTGAGTATTTAAAATATTCATGTTCTGTATGTATAATTGTGAAATATGTAATTTGTGTATGTGAATTCGGTGAAATCATCAATGATGGTTCACTCTTTGAGTTCGCAAAAATCATAAAAAATTGCAACGTAGTTTTTTAGGTATGAGACAGGAGACTTAGTGTTTATTCTGGATTAGATGAACGTTTGGGACTAAGTTATGGCTCAAAGGTCTGTCAGTTGGCCCCAGAAGTATTGTGTCTTGTATTTTTTAGTTTTTGTTAGAGCCTGTACGAGGCTATGTAAATATTTGTCTAAAGGAAATAGTGTAAATTTAGTGGATTAATGCAATGAATGGTTTTAAAAATTTGCTGACTTCAAATGATGTTAGTTAATACCATGTGTAAGTTGGATTTGTTTTTACTCTAACATGTCATTATCATAGGATATGTACTTTAATGTTCCTAAAATGTGTGGGCATGTACCCTATGGTAGTGGGATGTTGCAAATGTAGCACCAGGAACTATTGATCACTTGTTCTTCAAGTGTGCTTTCACAGGTAAAATCTGGCGTGCTATCAAAGGATGGTTAGGATTGACCCACACAATGTCTTCATTACATAGTGCAATTAAATGGATCCGCAAGGATTACAGTGGAGCAAGAATACGAAGCAAAGCTGCTAGACTCTGCCTCATATGCACCCTATACCTGATATGGAAGACAAGGAACCTCATTCAACTAGAGTCTGAGTCTGTTACTAGCCTTGATGTAGTCATCAGAATAAAAATAGTAATGTATAGAAATTTATATCGACTGTATACCATAGATCTCATTACTTTTTGACACTCCAAATATATGAGGGAATTTTGCTGTCTTTTGCTAATAGCCTCTTTGTGGATGCTTTGGGATTAGATGTTATGTTTTTGTTTTGGTCGATGCTCAGTGATTATAGCCTTCTCTTGGGTGTATTGGGACTGGATTATTTTGAGGGGTAGGACCTTATATGGTTATATTGGAGACAGGGATGCATTTGACTTAGACTCTTGGGTGGATTGGGGCATGCCCCAACGACTTTTGAGCATTTGTGCTATCTTTGGCTCATAACTTATTTTGGTTATTTTGGGGCAACATGAAATATGTTCTGCTTGAGGCATTAAGACTATAGCCTTCGTTCAAGTAGTGGCCGCTGCATGGTAAGGAGTGCCAAACTACTCTTGATGTAACTTGGCTACCAGCCTCCTGCTGGGTGTATTGGGAGGTATGCTACATGTGGTGGCTGCTGCTTCGAAGGAGAGTTAGCACATCCAATAACAGATGATTCTAATAGCTAGCTGGCTGCTAACTTCTTTACCTATGATCTTAGCCTTCCTTCGGTTGTATTGGGACAATGGGGTTGTAATATTGCTTTTATTGGCTATCCTGGGGGAAATGATGTATATGTAGGCTGATGCTTTTCATGTATTCTTATCTATAGCTTTTGTCTCCGGTTGTATTAGGGAACATGGTAATTTGTGCTTTGGTTGTCTAAAGGCTATGGTTGTAATTGATGCAGGTTTTTGGAGTTATCTAGCGGATTAGGGTCCGCCCTCAAGCTCCATGTGTGGTGGCTGCGCCAAAGGAGTGTTGGAGCATTCGGTAAAGGCTGGTTGTCGTAGCTAGCTGTTCATTCATTTTGCTCCTAGCCTGCCTGTGGTTGTATTAGGGAAATGAGGTTCTTTTTTATGTACTCTTGCTTATATTGGCTATACTAGGAGATATGATGTATTTTAGGCGGAAGTTTTTTTTCATGTCCTCTTTTGGCTTCCACTCATGCAAATTCGGATGTATTCGCGATCATCGTATCACTTGGCTTCTAGCCTCCTGTTGGATGTCTTGGGGGATATGCTACCTGTGGTGGCTGTTGCTTCGGAGGAATGTTGGAGCATACGTTGAAGGTTGATATAGTTGCTAGCTGGCTGCTAACTTCCTTCTTTTTGCTCATAGTGTTCATTCGGTTATATTGGGGTAATGAGGGATATCATTCTACTTTTACTGGTTGTATTAGGGCTATGATGTATATGTAGGATGATGTTGTTCATATATTCTAGCCATTGTTTTCAGTTGTATTAGGGAACATGGTAAGTTGTGCTTTGGTTGTATAGGGGCTATGACTGTAATTGATGCAAGTTTTTGGGGTTATCTAGCGGATTAGGGTCTGCCCCCAAGATCCATATATGGTGGCTGCGCTGGAGGAGTGTTGGGGCATTCGGTAAAGGTTGGTTGTTGTTGCTAGCTGTTTCATTCATTTTGCTCCTAGCCTCCCTTTGGTTGTAATGGGAAAATGTGGTTCTTTTTTTATGTACTCTTGCTTATACTGGCTGTACTAGGAGATTGATGTACTTTAGGCGGAAGTTTTTTTCCTGTCCTCTTTTAGCTTCCACTCATGCTGATTCGGATGTATTAGCGATCTTCGTATCATTTGGCTTCTAGCCTCCTGCTGGATGTCTTGGAGGATATGTTGCCTGTGTTGTCTGTTGTTTTGGAGAAATGTTGGAGCATATGTTGAATGTTGATATAGTTGCTAGCTGGCTGCTAACTTCCTTACTTTTGCTCATTATCTTCATTCGGTTGTATTGGGATAATGAGAGATATCATTATGCTTCTACTATTTGTATTGAGGCTATGATGTATATGTAGGCTGATGTTGTTCATGTATTCTAGCCATTGTTTTTGGTTGTATTGGGGCACCTGATAACTAATGCTTTAGATGTATTGGGGCAATGGTTGTAATGAGTAGATTTTGGGATTATATAGCGGATCGGGGTATGCCCCAAAGATCCATGTGTGGTGGCTGCTCTGGAGGAGTGTTGGGATATTCGGTGAAAGTTGGTTGTAGTTGCTCGCTGTTCATTTGCTCCTCGCCTCCCTTCGGTTGTTTTGGGGAAATGAGAGTTTTTGAGGTACTTTTGCTTATATTGGTTATATCGGGGGCTATGATGTACTTTAAGGCGAATTTCAAGTCCTTTTGATTCTAGTCTCTTTTTTGGTTGTATTGAGACCAGGGTAATTATTGCTTTAGATGTATAGGAGAAATAGCTGTAATTGATACAGGTTTTTGGGATCATACAAAGGATCGGGGTATGCCCTAATGATCCATGTACATAACATTTTGTGCAATATACTATATATATTGCATCAAAAAAAGTAATAAAAAACAATGTTATTAATAAAATAACGACACATGTCTGGAATGTGAACTAATACAATAGCCTCCAAGTCTTTTGTATTTAGAACATATTTGATTGTGTTGTATTTTTTATTTTTTGGTTGTCGATTTAAATAAAATGTATTTGATTAAAATTATGTCTTCGGATCATATTTTCCAATTTTTCTTAATTTCGCAATTTATTAAAGTTATAAAATAATTTCATTTCGATTTTTTTGCAACTATATTTCATCATTAGTTGGATATATATTATTTAATACTAACTACTGAAATTATTATAATAATCAAATTATTTAATAATACAATTAAATGATTATTTAGAAATATTTTAATTTCAAACCAGTTTATAATATAAAGAATTTATGCAAGTAAAATAATTAAGTAATTTTCTGTAAAAGACATTCAGAATCATGAAATAAAAAGAAACAACTTATTAAGTATTAACAAAAAGAAATTGAAGTGAAATCAAAGCGATCTTGAATTGTATGATACGATTCATAAGCTGTTGGGCCTTTTTAATAAACCGAAATAGTCTTTTTGGATTGAAACATTGCCAGCCCAAAACATACTTCTCCGAATAAGTATGTTTCTCTCAGCGATCATAAATCCTAACCCTAATTGAGATTGGGGGAGAAAATGGACTATAGAAATTCAAATCTTCTGGATGAAGCGTTAGGTTTAGAAGGTGAGGAATGTGGTTTGAGAGGCAAAGTGGTTGCAATACAAGACTGCGTGGAGACAAGTGGAGCGTTCGTATTTCACCAACTCATAAAGCGATTACTTGTGCCCAATTCCTCCAACGCCGTTATCTTCCTCGCCTTTTCTCGTCCTTTCTCTCACTATGATCGTATTCTTCGCAAACTCGTACTCTCTATATCTTTCTGTTCCCTGTTCAACTTCTCTATCTGTTTATTTATTCATTGAGGACTTGAGTGGTTTGGGATTGTAAATAAATGACCCTAGTTTGCGTGGATAATATGAGCTATGTTGGTTTGGATTGTTTCTTCCCCTCCTTTTTCTTGTGGTGCTGGTTTAGGATCATTGCTTAGTTGCAGTTACAATGATACAGAGCTTCTTGACGTCGAAATGCATGCGTCTGTAAAAGTTGTCTTTTAATATTTGTGCTTGCTCTTTGCCTATCTAATAATGCCTTTGGTTTTTGTTTCTTTTTTCTCATAACAGGGTTGCAATTTGACCGTCCAAAGAGATGATGGCAGATTTCTCTTCTTTGACATGCTTAGACTACAGTATCCAGGTGAGAAAATTCAGAAATTTCACATATGATAGACTTCTTTATAAGGAAGTTGGTCATTTTCTTGTCAACTTCTGAATTGCTTCTGGGGATTAATTTCTGTTATTTATGATGTGTATAATCTTTGGTCGTTTTGGACGGTAGATTCTTCCACGCAAATGTCTGAAAGTTAGCTTGACAATAGTGGGTGGTTCACTGCATTTAGTTTTCTGTAGCAATGTATGCTTTACCATGTGACTGATTAGTGACATCCTTAAAGTATTGATGAATTTGTTTACTTGTTTCTTAGCTCTTTTCTTCTTGTGTTTATGGGACTGATTTTCTGGCTAAAAAGCTCTTTTGATTTCTGTTTTTGTGCTAGATAAAAATGAAGATAAAAGTGGCGAAGATTGGCTCGTTGCAGTGTTTAGGAAGTTACTGCAAATTGTACATGCATTCCCACAGAACAACAAAAACTATATTACTATCATGATTGACGATATATCTCTTATAGAGGTGGCAGTTCGTGGCTCTTCAGGTCTTGTTTTGGATTTCCTGCATTATTGTCAGACTTTAACATCAGAATTTGTAAGACATTTCGTATGTACTGGTTTTGTCTATTTCCTCGTGATTTTTCAGGCAAGTTGTTTCTTTGACTCATGTGTGTTCCTATTATAGGGTTGTTCCCTAGTGACACTTAATCATGCTGATATCTATTCAAGCGTGGAGAATTGTGCGTTCCTACTGCAAATGGAGTACCTTGCAGATGTTTTGGTCAAGATAGAGCCACTAGTAACTGGTTTGGCGGCTGATGTGCATGGGCAGGTAACTTTTGGATTGTATTTAATTAACCCCACAAACCTGTGATCGGATTGAATTTCAAATTAAAACTCATTCCAAAATCTGTGACTATTCATTGGTTTGTTGTTTATTACTCTAGTTATTGGTTTTGTGCAATCCGATTGCAAGTGTTATGGTGGGCTAGATTCATGCTATTGCAGCTGCTTCTTTCTTGTAACTTGTTTTTCTCATGACTATTTCTGTGGCAGTTAACAGTTTTGAACCGGGGAGTGTGTGATGGAAAGGGAAACCTAAGGACTAAAATGCCCAATTTCCGTTTTAAGGTCAAGGAAAATGTAGTCGAATATTTCTATCCTGGAAGTAGAACTTGAGGAGGCAAAAAATCTAATTTTGGATGGTTGGTCATCATCTGTATCGAAAAGAAGACTTCTAGCGAAGGTGATATAAACGCAATTTGGAAGGAAGAGCGGTTGATTGCCTACAATGAGCTTAGGGATAGAAATTGGTGTACGAATTGGCTGATGCCTTAATAATTATGTATTCTGTTAAGTTTGCAGTTGAGAACTTTAACCACACTATTCGAGTTATTGACCCCATGGTTTAAATTCGACTTTGGAAGTTTACTGTGGTATGTTACAATGCAATCATATTGAACACTAACTGTTACACTTCAGACTCATTGTTTCCACATTGGACTTTCAGAGCCATAAAATGAGAGTTTTGAAGGGGTTTGATTCGATACATCAACTACCATCAGCAGATAGAGCATTGTTTCTACTAAACCCTTTCCATGAACGCATTGCTCCCAGTCCCAAATGTGTTTTAAGTTGGCATCCTTGGATATTTACATCAGAAACATAGCCCGCCCATATTTGGTTTCTGTGCTTTTTACTTGACTTCTCCCAACAAGTGTGTAGCACGTACTTTGATTCTCCAGTAATCGTTTAAAATGGACAACTTTGTGTTTGGAATGATTACATCTTTTAAATATTTTAATAATAAGAATAAGATCATCTCGACTTAATAAATAATAATATAAAATCTTTTAACTTTTCACTAAGAATAATTTTAAAATTAAGTTTGAACTTGATAGTGTTCTAACCTGTATGAAATTAATGCCCCAAATCACCTTCTTTATGATCAACTTTTCTAATTTGTTTTACTGACTCTTTTTTTATTAACATTTCTTTTATATACATAAAGCATTATAATAATAACAGTATCAGATCTTAAAAAATCGATAATTTAGTATGCTGAAAAGAAATTTAAGTATAAAAATTAATAACAATTAAAGTTAAAAGTAAATCATGTTTATATCAAGGATTTGAAGTATAAAACATATTTTCAGATAAAAACATGCTTATATTTTTTATTGGTTCCCTTTTTTTTTATTCCTTTCCTTAGTACAAAAGTGATTTATTTATTTATTTTTTAATTTTTGCCTTCTATATTGATTGATTTTTAGGATTTTTCACGTTATGAATGGCTTGTCAGAATCAAGTTTTTTGAGATTTGTGGATGTAGGGTATATGGACTAATGAAATAATTAAGTGTATAGGATTTATATATAATTTATGTCTTCAAGATGCCTAAAGATCATTTCCAAAAGTATTGAGTTTGGTATTAGATAATCATAACAGGAAAAGTTAGATAACATAGCAGGAAGTATCCCAATTACATGTATGTTCTAAAGCCAACTAATAAATAGCATACAATATGAAACCAGAAAGTATATACAACAACGGAAGGATATATATAATTTTGGTCTACTTTTGAATTAGCCCCTAATCTAGTATTAGAATTCGTACATAATTTTAAGGACAATTGGGGATTAATCCTTCAAGTTTTAGCAGAGAGCTATAGTTCACTCTTTCAAGTCTTGTTGAGGCCATTTTTGTTATAAATTGTGTACGGGTTTTTACCTGTTAATATCAAATAGAAATTAAAGTAACTAGTGATATACTAAAGAATAATAATTTACCATTGCTTAAAGTAGGGTCTTTAACTTTAAAATACCATTTTATGCATACCATTCTACAAAGCCAACTACACGCCAAATCAAAGAGTTTGTTTTATTAGAGAAGGTGACCCCTCCAAGGGTCGCCTTCTGTTTACTATTAACAAATAGTCATGCATCCCCACCACCAAACAGATCAGTCTAAGGACAATAATAATTTTAAGTCTTAATAATAACACTTCTCTGATTTCTTCACAGCCAAGCACCAAATGCCTGTCCCTGTGGAATCTGTAAGCTGCCTCTAATGACACAGCTAGCCCATCCTCGTTGCTAAAAAAGAATTCTTCGACCACAATCTCAAAATAAGGGTAATGTCAGCTACATGCATCCTTGTCCTTGTTTTCTCTTCCCACTTGTCGCACAAACTGCCCTCGAATCCGTGGTCTCTGTTCTGCCAGTTTCTTTCTACTTTGATATCGAACCTGGAAAAGGATCAGCCCACTTGTGAACATAGAAGAAAGTTGGAAACGGAACACCTAAAATTTCCTGTCTTATCTTTGGGGAAATTATTAGCAGATAAACATCTTTGTCATTTTGTTGATTGGTAAAATGCAATTACTCTTACCTTCTTCTCAAAGCATCTCTCTTTTCTCTTCTGGCGGAATTTGTTTAATGCAGCCTCTCTTTGTGCAAAGCGGTTCCTATCAACACCATTCCTGCTCCCCAAACCAATTCCACCATTTGTTCCACCTTTCCAAGCCAGCTCATTCTCACCATCCATCTTTCCTCCTCTGGGATTTAAAGCAACACTGCTCCCATTTTGTCCATTGCTTCCATGGTCACTTCCTGAACCATCAGCATTTATATTTTGAAAGCCAGTGTTGCCTTTGACGTTTGTGCTTAAAGCTGTGGAAGACCCACATTGAGGTGCTGCTGCAGCCATGTTATTCAAAGACAAATTATCATGGTTGGCTGGCAGCTGCTGCTGCTGCTGGGGCATATTGTGCACGTGGTGGTGGTGATTATGATAGTGATGATGGTGGTGCTGTACTCGAACCTGCTGGTTCACTCCTCTGGAATGAGACAAAACCATGTTATCGATTCCAGCATTGGCTTTACCGTGCCCCAGAGGGTGAGCAGCAGGGGTATGACCATTTTGCACAGGCTGAAATGCAGAAGATGAATGCAGGTTCTTAATTGTAGACTTAGGGGCTGGTTTGTCACAGAGTACAATCAGTTTCCTGAAAGCATTATTGGTAGTGGAGCCCATATCATTATTATTGCTGCTGCCATTTGAGCGCTGATTGGGCAGCGTGTTATTCGAGTTAGAATGTAAATTTGTCAATGATTCTGTTTTTGCTGCCTCTGAACTGTTATCGAGTGGAGAGCAACTACCAACATTTCCTGTTGGAGCCTGATTAGGAGTGGAAGTTGAATTGTACCTGAAAGGGAATGAACATTCTTCAACCGTCAATTTTATCTTTTTGGAGGTTAATGAATGATACATTAAATGCATGGGAAGTTGTGAAAGTGAAATATACCATGTTAAACAAATCCTTGTACCTTGAGAATGCAGAGAAATCAGAATGTCTGAGAACATTCCGATCATGAGCAGTAGTCCGTGTATCTCCAATATCTCTAAGCCTTTTCTGACCGAGCTCAAGAGAAGGAAATTGTTTAGTTTGATAGAGCCCTTTATCTTTTGCACTGGACACTTTGGAGAGATCATTTTCAATGCCAAAGACTACACTTCCTATCTGAGGATCAGGACTGATATTTGTCACGCTCATTACATCCGCCACTTTGTTTCTGAATTCTCCATTTTCACCATTAAGTTCCAACAGTCCTTTATCTGTTCCCTCACCGTCTTTCTTTGAATGTTTTTCAAAGAACTTCGTACCAGTATTGCCATCTTTGGTTGTCAGTACCTTTTCACATGGGTCTTCAAGTTGCAGATTTGGAAATGTAGGTACCCGTGTCTCCAAGTCCTTACCTATAATAACACTGTTTAAACCTGGACTGGAAGATAATATTGAACCAAAGATAAAAGAAACAGAAGAAAAGAAAGACATCACGGAATGAAAGTCCTATCGTTGATGCAAACAGACATGAATGTCAAATTCATTACCCTGCCTTTTGCATTCCTTAGTTGTGCCTGTGGGCACCCAGTTGTTGCCTAGTTCTTCAAGCGTTGAATGAATAACTTGAGCACAGGTGGTATCATGTGGATCAGTTAATTGCTCCCGCGGTTTGGGACTGTCAACTTCCACAGCTATCTTTGTCCAAGAGATCTACAAATGCATGACAATGACCCCGTAAGTAAGAGTTGTCAATTTGGTGGCATTCAGCCTTCCCAGTCAAAAATATGATTGGTGGCGTTCAGCCTTCCCGGTCAAAAATATGTCCCTTCCATTTCCAGTATCTACGGTAAATAGTTTCTTATGCTATATGTATATAAAAACACAAACACACGTGTGAAAACAGTTATCTGCAGACATTGCAAATCTTGAACCATGCACTTGATGGCCAACTCGTCCTTACGTCTGCCCAGAGAACCTAATCATGTCTCTGTTTTTTGAACTTTTGGTGGCAAGTATTTAATGAAAAAGTTTGTACTGGAGATCCATCCTTGCCAAATGCAGCTCTCTACGAGTACGCAGACATTCTACACATACTCAATCTCTTATAATGATTAGAGACTAGATGTGTTGATGCTATAAAATTGTTGAGGCCAAAGAATGGGTTGTTACCTCTATGAATCATGTTCTAAAATTGTTAAGGTGAAAGAATGGGTGTTGATTTGCGACTAGTGTTATTCTCACATGTAAGCTATCTATTCTCACACTAAAACAAATGATACTGTCTCCTTCCTTTCATGTATAAACATTAAACAACTTCTCCAGCTTATTCCTAGTCATCATCTTCAGCCTCTTGCTCCACTCTCTACTGCCATTGTCTTCTTTTCAGTTCACTATCATAATATCCTATATAGTGCTTATACTGCAGTCTATTACAAGAGGATGAAATATATAAAGGTAGGTTCTCATTCAACGAAAACACAGTACTTAAAGAGCTAATTACATAGACTAATAAGCTTATTTGTTTATTAAATCTGAAGAGGTCCAAGAAGTTTGATATAAGTGGACATTGTCGATATCTATACTACAGTTTGAGGAGTATTGAGAGTTTTACATCGAGAATTTATGTACAATAAGTTTAACTTTCACGTATGTATATCAAACTTACTGATAATAAAGATTGCAACCTAATTCACATTTTTTCCTAATTCATAGAGATTATCTTCAATAAATCTCTAATAAATATGCTATTTGCTAATTTTGATCTCATGTGTATAACGAATAGCATGTTGACTTTGTGGTTGGTCAAATATTTTGGCTCATTCCATAATTCCACATAAAAATTGTGTGAGAATGGTGGAGGTTTCTAAAATGATAAAAGGAGCCTCCCCTCCTTGGTTAAAACATCCCAAAAAATTGTCTTTCCTTCTCTCTTTGGTAATATTTCACAAGTGAAAAATAATACAAGTGAAATATTACCAAAGAGAGAAGGAAATACAATTTTTTGGGATGTTTTAACTAAGGAGTGAAAATAGTGAAATATCAATTTAGTAGTGTCCGAAGAAGTGGACATAATTGGCTGAACCTCGTTAAATTTTGGTGTTCTTTATCTGTCTATTTAATAGCTATTGTCGGGTATAATTGTAGTGAATTATTGTGTTATTAAATTACATGTCTAGGAAAATTCTGTCTAAGAGATTGGGTTTTAAGTGAGATTGTTTGTGACCCCTCAGTCTCTCTTGGGAATTTACCTAGTATTATTTTTCAGTACAATCGTTCACATTCTATTCACCTAGGTAATAGTGCTCAAGGTGAATTTATTATTATTGGTGAAGATTAACCTGAGTTTCACAACAATTGGTATGAGAGTCAAGGTTTTTTCTTAGTATGCTCTGTGATTATAGAACAGTTTGATCTTCCACAACAGAAAAGGTTTTTCCTTGGGCTATTAGGATTTCGCATTGACAACTATTGAATAAAAATTGTAGCAAAAATGACAGAAATCAAAGATACGACTGCACCAACTGCGTCAACAACTTCTACCTTGTTTACTCTAATAAGGACTGCTGTGACAAATGTAAGATTTGTGGTGGAGATTTTTGATGGTACAGGTCATTTCAGCATGTAGCAAAGTGAGGTTCAAGACGTTCTTTTTCAACAAAGTCTTGACATCGCCATTGAAGAAAAGAAATCAGATGATGTTGAGGAGAAAGATTGGAAAACTATAAATCATTTGGCATGAGGTACAATTCGACCGTGTCTTTCTAGAGAGCAAAAGTATGCTTTTCTCGAAAGAAATTTCTGCATCTAAGTTGTGGAACGCGTTGAAAAAGAAATTCCTGAAGAAAAGTAATCAGAAGAAGCATCATATGAAGAAGAGACTATGTTTTGTTTCTCTTATACTCTAGGTACCACTATAAATGATCACATCATCAGTTTTAATCAATTAGTTACTGATTTAATGAATTTGGATGTGACATTTGAAGATAAAGATCTAGCTTTGATGTTGTTGGGATCCCTTCTTGAGGAGTTTGAGTTTCTTAAAACTACTCTACTTCATGAGAAGGTTGATGTGTCTCTTAGTGAAGTTACAACTGCTTTGTACATTCATGAATTGAGAAGGAAGACCAAGGAAGAACGTATAAGTGGAGCAGCAGAAGTTTTGGTGGTCAGAGGTCGTTCGTTGAGCCAAATTAAAGGAGAGAAAGGGAGATCGAAGTTAACACCCAAATTGAGCAAAGATGAATATGCCTTTTGTCAGGAAATAGGGAACTGAAAAAAGGATTGTCCAAAGCTTAAGAATAAAAACAAACCTAATAAGGGAAAGGCTGTTGCAAATTCAAATATTGCTGAGTGTGAAGATACAGACTCAAATCTTTCATTGGTTGTTACATCCTCAATAAGCCATTCTAGTCCATGGTTGCTTGATTTAGGTTGTAGTCATCACATGTCTCTCAATCAGGATTGGTTCTCCGATTTTAGAGAGCTAGAAGGTGGAGTTATTTACACAGCAAATGACAATCCCTGCACAACAAATGGGATTGGTTCAATTTGTTTAAAGAATCATGATGGAATAACTAGGACTCTGATAGATGTCAAATATGTGCCAAATTTAACGAAGAATCTCATTTCTGTGGGAGTCTTAGAATCAAAGGGCTACACTAGCAAATGAAGTAATGAAAGTCATCCCTGGTGCACTTGTGACAACGAAAGGAATTCAAAGAAACAATAACCTGTATTATTACCAAAGTAATGCAGTTATTAGAACAATAGCAGTAACTTCTAATGATGATCAAGAGCTAGAAGCAGCTAGGTTGTGGCATATGCACTTGGGATATGAGGTGAAAAATCCTTGAAGATATTAGTAAATCAAGAATTGTTGAAAGGAGTTTGGGCCTGCAAATTAGACTTCTGTGAACATTGTGTCAAAGGGAAGCAGATAAGAGTGAAATTCAGCACTACAATCCATCAGACAAAGGGTATTTTGGATTATGTTCACTCTAATGTGTGGGGACCTTACAAAACAATTTCTTTGGGAGGAAAACACTATTATGTGAACTTTGTTGATGATTTTTCCTGAAATATATGGATGTATATTGTGAAGACTAAAGGTAAAGTGCTGGGAGTTTTCCTCAAATGAAAGAAGATTGTGGAAACTCAAACAGGTAAAAAGATCAAGTGTCTTTGTACAAATAATGGTGGGAAGTACATGAGTGATCTATTTTTAAAAGTTTACAAAGATAAAGGTATTTTCAGACACTTCACAGTCAGGGATACACCACAATAAAATGGGATAGCAAAACATATGAACCGAATATTGCTAGAGAAAGTTCGGTGTATATTGTCTAATGCTGGGTTGGGCAGAGAATTTTGGGCTGAGACTATTACATATGCTTGCCATCTCATCAATCACCTTCCATCAACTGTTATTGGTGGTAAAACATCTTTGAAAAAATGGTTTGAAAAACCTACTACAGATTATGATTCCCTACATTTGTTTGGTTCCATTTCATACTATCATATTAAGGAGTCAAAGTCGAATCTATGTGCAAAGAAAGCAATTTTCATGGGGATCACCTCTGGTGTGAAAGGATATCGTCTTTGGTGCCCAGAGTCAAAGAAAATAATTTTTAGCAGGGATGTTACCTTTGATGAATCTACCATGTTAAGAAAGGTGATAACTAAAAATGTTAAGCAAACAAATGGTACTCCAAAACAGGTAGAGTTTGAAGGAAGAATTGTTACCCCACCAAATGATGAAGCAGATGTAGAAACTCCTGTAGTAGAAAAGGAACCGGATGAAGAAGAGGTTCTAACCCACCCAAGAACCTCCACAATAACAATTACCAATTACATTGAGAAAGTAAAAAAAGGAACATTCAAGTATCTGCTCGTTATGTTAATATGGTGGCTTATACATCTCTAATTGAAATTGATGACATTCTTACAACTTATAAGGAAGCAGTCTAAAGTTCAGAAGAAGATAAGTGGAGAAGAGCCATGAATGAAAAAATACATTCCCTTCATAAGAAGCAGACATGGAAGCTAGCTAGTCTCCCAAAGGGAAATAAGGAAATTAGATGCAAATAGGTATATGCAAAGAAAGATGGATTTCTTAATAAGGATAATGTTGCTACAAAGCAAGGTTGGTGGCCAAAAGCTATGCTCAGATGGAGGGAATTAATTATAATGAATTTTTTTCCAGTTGTAAAACATACCTCTATTCGAATTTTGTTGACTTTGGTAGCACAGTTTGATATGGAACTAACTCAATTGGATGTAAAAACTGTATTTTTACATTGAGACTTAGAGGACTCAGCCTAAGGGTTTTAAAATTGTTGGAAAAGAGAAATGGTGTACAAGCTTAAAAAATCGTTGTACGGATTGAAATAATCTCCGAGGCAGTGTTACAAGTAATTTGACAAGTTTATGATGAGGCAAAAGCATACAAGAAGCAAATACGATCACTGTGTGTATTTTCTCAAGCTACAAGATGGATCCTACATCTATCTTCTCCTATATGTTGATGATATGCTGATAGCTTCAAAGAATCAAAGAGAAATTGAGAGATTGAAGATTCAGTTCAATCAAGAGTTTGAAATGAAGGATCTTGGTATGGAGATAAGTAGAGACAGAAAGTTGGGGAGGCTGTGTTTGACTCAAAAGCAATATTTGAAAAAGATACTACGACGTTTTGGCATGAATGAAAAGTCAAAACCTGTTAGTACTTCGCTCGCTCCTCATATAAAGCTCAGTACATCCCTATCTCCAAAGAAAGATGCAGAACGAGAGTACATGACTAAAGTACTGTATGCAGTTGTTAACTTAATGTATGCTATGGTATGTACAAGGTCTGACATTTCACAGACAGTTGGGGTTATGAGCAGGTATATGCATAATCCAAGAAAGGAGCATTGGCAAGCTGTGAAATAGATTCTACGGTACATTCTGAACACCATAGATATTGGTTTGGTATTTTAATGGAATAAGCAAGACGGTCAATGTGTAGTTGGATACTGTGATTCTAACTATGCCAGTGATTTAGATAAACGTCTATCAACTACTAGCTATGTGTTTACTCTTGCAAAGGCACCAGTCAGTTGGAGGTCTACTTACAGGCAATAGTTGCTTTGTCGACTACGAAGGCAGAGTATATGGCAACTATCGAGCCTGTGAAGTAGGTAATTTAGCTTCAAGGATTACTTGATGAATTAGGAATTGGACAGAAGCATGTCAAAGTACATTGTGATAGTCAAAGTACTATTCATTTAGCAAAGAACCAAGTTTATTATGAAAGGACAAAGCACATTGATGCTCATTATCACTTTGTACGACAGGTTCTAGAAGAAAACAATCCAGAAGATTAACACCATTGAGAATTCTGTTGATATGTCGACAAAGGTGGTAACTGCGGTCAAGTTCCAACATTGTTTGGATTCGATCAATATTGCTAAAATTTGAAGATGTGCACTTTGAAGTGCCTTTGAAGACACTATTATAGATGAGTATTGTGAGAGATATGAAAAAGTGAAATTTTCCAAGGTGGAGATTTGTTGGTTGGTCAAATATTTTGGCTCATTTCATAATCTCGCATCGAAAATGCGTGGGAATGGTGGAGGTTTCTAAAACCATAAAAGAGCCTCCCCTCCTTAGTTAAAACTTCCCAAAAAATTGTCTTTCCTTTTCTCTTTTGTAGTATTTCACTTGTATTATTTCTTAAAAATAATGAAATATCAATTTAGTAGTGTCCGAGGAAGTCGACATAATTGGCTAAACCTCGTTAAATTCTAGTGTTCTTTATTTATCTATTTAATAGCTATTGTTAGGTATAGTTGTAGTGAATTATTGTGCTATTAAATTATATGCCTAGGAAAATTCTATCTAGGAGATTGGGTTTTAAGTGGGACCGTTTGTGACTCCTCCAGTCTTTCCTAAAAATTTATCTGATGTGATTTTTCAATACAATCATTCACACATTACTCACCTAGGCAATAGTGCGCAAAGTGAATTTGTTATTATTGGTTGAGATTAACCCAAGTTTCATAATAGACACCTATCTGACTCCCATATGCTAAGCTCTGCCAAAATTCACTGCTAACATTCCTTGTATTTGATTTTAATTTAAAAGTGAATTTTATGTTCTCTAATGAACAAACAAGATTTCTACTCAGAACTGCCTGTATGAGTTTTAAAATATAATGCAAGATAAGTGCCAAACATGATGTGATCATTTAAAGAAAGCAGAGGAAAATGTTAATAATGCAATCTTTAGCGCACATATCAGACAAAAACTCAGTTCTTATTGGACTTGTTCTCTATAAATAGATTGTATTTGGAAATAATGCAACACACAAGGTTTTTTACGTAAAATAGTTTGCATAAATTTTAAATCAAAGAAGATAAAAGGGAATAGACGTTTAAATATTTGCAAGTATGATGCGAGATAAGTACCTAATATAACAAAGTATCAATGATTAAGCACACTTCTTTAAGAATTGCATATTTGCCACTAAATACGCAGAGAATAAGAGGGTTTTATAGATATAGCGAAGCTACATCATAAGAAAGTCTCAAATTGAATGATCAAAGAACTGTTAGCTTGTTCAATAAAAGTGTACAATACCTGAGTGCCACTGCCATGATCGCTTCCGTCCCCCACATCCCCGATTGTCCCAATTTCTTCTCCATCATTGCTTCCAGTGTTGTTATCTGACTCCCCTGGACTTTTTGACTTTGTTGATTTTTGTCCCCGTACACCACTTTCGCTCCCACTACCAATAGACTGGTGAAAGGATGAACAATGACTGCAAAAGAAAAAAGATACAGATGAAATAGTAGATTATGGTTAAAATAAGAGAGAGAGAGAGAGAAAGAGAGAGAAAACATATAACATAGTTATAGAACTAAATAAAATGAGAGCACTATAGGTAAAAATCGATACCTTAATTTTTCAGTCGGAATAGCTGACGATTGGTGTTTATGCATATATGAAGTACAGACCTGTAGTTACAGTGCAGTATTGGTTCATGATATAGATAATGCAAAAGTAGAATAATTGTATTGACTCACGCTGTGGCACTTCCTCCAAACATGCTGCCAAAGGTTTTTAAGTTCATTCTTTCGAATAGGCTTCACTAAATAGTCAACGGCACCCTTTGTCAAACAATTGTAGACCATACTCATGGAATCACGAGTTGACATCACTGCACATAAAACTCACCGGGTGTAGTAGTTACAAGTATCAATTTGTTAAGAAGAGAGTTGCAAAGTAGAAGTGTATCAAATATAAGAAAATGGAGTAATGGAATATACTTACTAATCACAGGGATATTCTTGCAAGTTCTATGGCTCATAATCTTGCATAAAAGGTCAATTCCTGATAAACAAGGCAGGACTACCTCAGTTAAAACAAGATTAATATGATTGGTCCGATCTTCTAAGAGTTTCCAAGCTTGACGACCATCTGCAACTGCAATAACTGCCAAGAGGAGGAGATATAAATATATGAGTAGCTTTCTCAAAAGAAAGAGCAAGAAAGTAACATGGAATTCCCTGCTAAATTGATCAGTATATTTTCTGCTTCATAAATTACTCAAAATCGACATAAGAGTACGAGCGACGACCATGAAAAGAGGACTAAATTGTCATAAAATAAGTGTTTTGAGAGGCTGTTGATGGTGATATGTCCATCTAATAGCCACAGATCACCGAGGATCTTCGTTAAAAAATAACTAGCTTTATCTTAAGTAAACATCTTATATTGCCAAACTATCTAGAAATTAGCAGACGAATCTCTACATCAAAACAATTAGGCTAATGCCTAGTTAAAATTAAGTCAACCAAGTCCCATTTTCGCATACCAGTAAGAAGTTAGTACAACTAATTTAGGCAAAAACCTAAAAAAGGTATAGCATCAAAGATAAAGAACTCTGCCATCAAAGTCATTTTGTTTTGTAGTAAGAAGTGATAAGAAATAGAAGAGGAAAATAATCCTTCTTACAATTTATTTTGAATTACTCAAATATATACATCTTAATATAAGAAAAAAAGAAACAATCTCCTAAAATCTTAAAATGTTTTAGATATCAAAAGATTTACTTTCCTTAGGCTTGTATATAAGGAATAGATATTTTTTTCATTCCCAACTTAGAAATAATATCATGAAAACTTGAAAAATTCAATCCCTTCATTAAAACATTAGTTAGTTGGCTTACCAATGGAACATATGACATGCATACAAATTCTTCCTCCAATTTCTCCTTGATGAAATGTCTATATCAATCTACATTGTCTTACCATGTTGAATAAGGTTATGAGCAATATTGGTAGTCTGCATAGTTTGCGTACTCTCCATCAATGTAAGGCTTCTAGGGTGAGGTGATCGTTCATCTTAAACAAGTTTTTCCCTTTATTGCCTTTTAAGTAATACAACATTCTATACATAGCTTGTAGATGTGACTTTCGTATATCATGCATAAAATGACTAAATATGCTACCTCAATATTTTATGTCAAGTTAGTATGAACAAGATATATGTGCCTACCTACTAGCCTCTAGTACATCTTTCTATCAAAAGCTAATTCTTCTCTAGCTTCTCCAAGCTTATGATTTGGGTCCATTAGGGTAGAAACCGATTTGTACTCAACCTTTCATGTCTTTTTCATGAGATCAATCACACATTTTTTGTTTGAGATATAAAAATCCCTTTGTGCATAATATTCCACCTCAATACTTCTAAACTCCTTTATCTTGAATTCCTTGATTAATTGTTGTTTTAATTTCTCTTTTTGATTAATCGTTGTTTTAATTTCTCTTTTTCCTTTTCATCATTTTCAGTTACAATAATATCATCAATATACACTAAAAGTGTTATGAATCCCCTTGCAACTATGTGCTTGATGAAAATAGTATAATCACTTTGACTTTATTTATGTCTCAACCCTTTATATCTTTAGCAGATTTACCAAATCATGCTTTGGGAATTTGTTTCAATCCATATAAACCTTTTTGAAGCTATAAACTTTATTATCTATATTTTCTTTAAAATCTAGTGGGATGTTCATAGAGATTTCTTCATCTAAATCTCTACGAAGGAAGGCATTCTTCTTATCATACTGCAAAAGTTGCCAATCAAAGTGAACTGCCAAGAATAACAAATATTCCTTTTTTGTCATTCAAGCAAATGTCTCCTAATAATCAACCTCATAAGTTTAAGTATACCTTTTAGCAACTAACTGTGCTTTATATCTCTCTAATGATCCTTTAACTTCATATTTTAATGTGAAGATCCATTTACAGTCAACTATGCTCTTCCCCTCTGGTTTATCAATAATCTCCCATGTCTTATCCTTCTCTAACTCATCCATGTCTTCTCTCATAACATTGCTACCTTCCCTTTTTGACAATACCTCAAAAAATATAGAGAATAAAAATAGTATTTAGACTCGCAATGAACTTTTTATAGGCTGGTGACAGGTATTTAAGTGATACATAGTGGGACACTAAATATAGTGGTCTCTTGGTGCACTTTCTAGCACTTTTCCTAACGATAATAAGAAGATGTATGTCATTTATGGGTGTTTCAAATAATTGTGTATATAAAGAAGAATAAGATCTTATCATAAACTCATTGTAAGAGTTTGCTTTAGATTCTTGGACTTGTTTCAAGTCTAGAACAATTGTTCTTTTGAAATACACTATTAAATATCTTTAAAAGTCTTGATAACACAAACATAGGAGAGAACAAGTTTTTGGGAGGAGTGATTTTTGTATTTTCTAAGATAGACACATAACTAGATGTTAAAAATGGATTTGAGATAGGTACAAAAAGGTCAAGTTGTTTAAAACACTAAAAAGTACTTTTTTCCATCATTGATGTCTCCTTAAAGATAGGATTTATCAAAATATAATTTTTGTTCAATGAAAGTGACATAAGCTCACATATAGAACTTTCATAAAGAAGCGTTATAGCATTTATACCCTTTTTATATAGGTAAATAACTTAAGGGCTGTTTAATTTCACTTTCATTTTTTTATTATGTTTTTTTCTTCTATTTCTTATTTTGTATTTCTATATTCTTAAACAAAAATAAAAACTTGTTTGGTTGATAATTTTAATATAGTTATATTTGTATTATTAATAATTAAATAAGATAAAATTTAAAGATAAATTAATTTTATGAATTAATTAAATAAATTATTTTATTTTAATATCTTATACAATATTTAATGATAATTTTTAAAAATTATATTTTATTAATAAATATAATTTAACAAGAAAATTATTTATAAATTATTATTTATTAATTAATATAAAATTTAATTATTAAAATTAATTTTTTTAAAAAAATATGCATTTGAGATAATTTAAATTTAAATTATAATTATTAAATAATTACTAAGTTTAGAAATATTTTATTTTCCAAAAATTAAATTTGAAGCAATTATAAAAATTAATTAATATCAAATAATTAAATAATATATATTTAACTCGTGATAAATCATATTATAATAAAAAAACAAATAAAGAAAATAAAAACTAATTTGTATAGTTTTCATAAGTTACAAAAAACTGGAATAAACTCGGAAAAATAAGTTTCTTTTACTAAATTTCAAAACGAAAACAAAAAAGAAATAGACGCTTAGAAAAAAATATTTGATGACATGGGATCTAATTTTCCTCTGTGCTCACTGTGAACATGTACGATGACAATGCAACCAAATACCTGAGCAGTAAGCTCATTTAAGATTCTGAAGTCAGAAAATAGGTATTAAGAGTTTCTATGAGACTTTTATTATTTATCATACGTGTAGTAGTTAGAACTCTCTCTCTCCTTAATACTTCATCCGATTTATAATAAGTGTCGTTTTAGAAAAATGCACGCTTATTAAGAAAGTTAATGAAATTATAAATATACCCTTATTAATACT
>JANKOE010000206.1:31245837-31257861 GCA_026284465.1 Erythroxylum citrifolium | reverse complement strand
CTTTACCTTCTCATGCATGTATTCATCTCTAACACTAGTCATCATCAAATTCACGGTTCAACAACATGGTTTCTAGCACATTTTTAACAACTCTATATTAACACCGAAACTACTCAACTTTCTCAATTCATGCATGAACTCATCTTCCTCTATGTCTTCACCTCATTTAACCCATTCTGAACACCACCGAAGTTACCCATCTTACACCTCTCATGCACAACTTCATTTTCAATCACTCAAGCATCATCAGACTTATCCAATTCATTTATATGAACACTCAAATATCCATGCATGTACCGTGGGAAACAGACCATAAAGTCACTGAATTGCATGAAAACAACACTTACTTGGTTTAGCTCCAATTCCAGCAATGAAGTTCACGGTGGATGAAGAAAACCAAGAATAACATATTAAGTACTCTCTAAGTAATGAAATCCTTACTTTGATGTAAGATTCAAAAGCCAACTTCTCAACAGAATCAGTTTGGTATTTTCGGTGAGGAAGAAGAACAACTCAAATGCAAACATGCAGACTGCAGAAATTTCCTTACCTAAACATGTGCCTATGTGGGTTACTGTCAATTTGACACATGGCTTTATGCATGTGAGCCATTTGTCCTTCAAGCAACCTACCACATGTCTCCAACATGTTCAAGCCATTTGTCACTCAATAATTAGTCCACGTGTCACAATAGGATTGGTTCAAAATAAATATTTTTCTAAAATTCACCAAATATTTCAAAATATCCTAAACATATCAAAATTGCCAAATCACCTTTTTAATCATATTTAACAACTCAATTTTACTCGAAAAATGCCAATGAATGCATGTACAATCATATGAATGTGCAAAAATATGCATGTCACAAATAATTATGCACGAATAACATTTTTCCTAATTTCTCAGAAATTCTCATAATTCACAATTCTAGCCCTAACATTGGTAACATGATGTTACAATTTATACATGCACCCTCTATCATACATAATTTAAACAAGCACCTTGAATGCAATAACTCTAAAGGTGCTTGTGTCCATCTTCAAACTCCTCCTTCTGGCAACTGGAGACAATCTTTGAAACCCACCCTCTTAATCGTTAACATCATCACTATATGTTTACTATCATTATTCATTATAATATTTTTCTTAATACAAAGAAAGTCATCTACCTAAATAAAAAGAAGAGAAGAGCCACTGCCAATGAGAAAGAGGAGGTTAGAAGGGGACAAAGCACTATAAAACAATGATGTTTTAGGGTAAATAAAAATTACAATGTACTCTTCTCTTATATAGAGGCAATATATAGAGATACAATTACACTTTGGATAGAATTAAATTATAAGAAAAACTCTAATAAACTGCAATGTTTATCCAGTCCAAAAGATTATATATATGGTTAGAGTGTTGCTTTCATACGACGAGAGTCATTGGTTCAAATCCAATAGTAGGTAGAACTTATTATATATCAGAATCAATGATATCTAATAAGTTTTTCTACCCCCTATTTTATTTTATTCATTTCTTGATATCTAATAAGTTTTTCTACCCCCTATTTTATTTTATTCATTTCTTAAATTTTGATCTTTTCCATTATATTTTCTTTTTTTAATTTCATTTTTGAATTTAAAAATTTTCATTTTTGGGTATATATATGTTTGTATATATATATATCCTTCTATATTTATCCAGTCTAACATATTATTTTTATCCAGTCTGATATAATATATTTATCCTTCTATATTTATCCAGTTTAATAGAGTATATTCATCCTTTTATATTATGCAAATCTACAAATCATATTCACACTCCCCCTTAAGTTGAAACATAAATATACAATGCCCAACTTGCCAATCATATTATGAAACGCCCTTTTTGAAACTGTCTTTATAAGTACATCAACAAATTAATCTTCAAACTTGACATATGAAAAATGAATAATCTTTTGATCTAACTTTCCCTTGATGAAATGTTTGTCAATTTCAACATGTTTGGTATGATCATATTGTACAGGATGCAATCTCAATAGCAACTTTATTATCGCAAAAAAAGATTCTTAGGTTTAATATGCTCAATCCCCAAATTTTTTAGAACATCCTTAATCCATAATAATTCACATATTCCATAAGGCATACCTCGAAACTCAGCTTTTGCGATTGACCTTGCAACAACCTTTTGTTTCTTGCTTTTCCAAGTTACAAGGTTTCCTTCTACAAAAGTAAAATAACCAGATGTAGATTTTCTAGTTGTTTGATCACCTACTCAATCCTCATCTGTGTACCCTTCAATGTTAGAAACATTATTCTTTGAGAAGAATAAACCTTTCTTGGAGGGCCTTTCAAGTACCTTAAGATTCAACATACTACATCCATACGCTCTTCACTTGGTTGATGCATAAATTAACTAACAATATTCACTGTATATGCTATATCCAACCTACTATAAGACATATAAATTAACCTCCCAACTAACCATTGATAGTGTCCTCTATATATTGGAATTTGATTTGGGAAAATTCCAAGCTTATGATTCTTTTCCATAAGCATTTTAGTTGGTTTATAGGTAAGCATTCCAGTTTCAATTACGAGGTCAAGTATGTATTTTATTTGTAAAAAAGAAATTCCTTGATCTATTTTGATTGCATTGATACTTAGGATGTATTTAAGTTGTCTCAAGTCCTTCATTTCAAATTCAGTGGCTAAGTGTTCTTATAGGACCTTCATCCCTTCACAATCATCTCATGTTAACACCATATCATCAACATACACAATTAAAATTGTTACTTACCTCCTTTGTGTTTTATAAACAAGGTACGATCTACACCACTTTATTTATAATTGAAAGCTTTCATTGTCATTGACAATCTCCCAAACTAGGCTCTAGGTGATTGCTTGAGCACATATAATAATTTTTTCAACTTGAAAACTTTATTTCCATTTGATGAACTAAGCTTCACATCTGGTGGTAGCTCTATATATACCTCTTCTTCTAGATCCTCATTGAGGAAAGCATTTTTAACATTAAATTGTTTTAGGGCCTATTCCTGATTTGTTGCAATAGAGACGAGAATGTGGACTGTAGCTTCCATCTCTTCATTCATTACCTTAGTCCACTTTGGATCATTCGAAGCTTCTTAAACATTACTAGGAAAAGAAACACTAGATAATTGACTAATAACAAGTGCATATGACTCAGACAATTTTTGAGTAGAAATATAATTTTGATAGGGCATTTGACATTGGCATTAAGATCAGGTTCATATTGTTTCTTTGGTACACCTTTATTTGATCTTTATGGGTATCTTAGAAAAGGAACAAGAAATTCATTACTAGAATTATTAGATACTGGACTTGAGATTACCTGAGAGTTGCCATTTTGGATATTCTGAATTGACCCTTCATTTAGTGGTATTAAAGTAGACAAGTTTGTGTTACCAAGATGTTCTTCATGGTTATCATTGTTATGAACTTCTTCCAGTTCTTAACACTCATCTGCATTGCTTGAAATACCTTGTAATATATTCCCTCCACTATAATTTTCTCCCTAAAGGGAAGAAGTAGTATAGTTGTGGGTAATATTACGAATGTCGTTCCGGTACTGATACCAGATTTAGTTCTAATATAATATAATACTGGCATTCGTTATCACCGAGTACCAGGTAATTTTTAAAACTATAAAATAGTCCCTAAATTTTTTTTATTACAAAATATTTTTAATAAATTATGTCATATAATTTAATTATCACATAATTCCTTGTATGTCTTATTAAAATTTGTAAAAGTAGAACTACTTTATTAACATTTTTATCATAAAAACATGTATAGAAATAAAAAGTACAAAATTTTAGTAAATTTAAATTATAATTATAAAAATAAGTTTAATTATGGAAATTTTAATTTTCACTCAACTTTTCTAATTATATGTATAAAATAAATAATAATGATAATGATAAATATTTGAATCATTAATTAAAGAAAACTTTTAAATTAAATTTGCATTATTAATATAATCAAATAGATACCAAATATAAGAGTCTAAATCATATAAATAAAAATATGTTCATTAATAAAATAAGAGTTTCAATTAAATTGAAACTAATATAGACACAATTAAAGAGAAAAGAATTTTTTATTCAATTTATTCTTATAATAATTCTTATATTTGTGAATAAAAATAATATTATCATAATTATAATTATAAATTTGCAAAAAATAAATGACTTTGTCATATTAATTATATTTAGTGAGAAAATTAATGAACAACAAAAACTTAATTTACACTAAATTTGATAATAATTTAATTTTACACTATAAAATTTACTTCAAAGTTTGCAAAATTTGTAAAATATATAAAAATGATGAAAAGATATATAGGCATGGAGCCCATCTATAAGCCTATAAAAATAAAGTTTCAAGCTATACTTTGTCGTGCCATACACCACACTTAAAACAAAAAAATGGGGGAGACAACATTGAAAGGACGGTCATAGAGAGTGAGAGTTGCGATTTAAGAGAGAGGAGGCCAAAATGGGAGAGGGCATGCTGAGGAAGGAGGCTTCGACAAGTAGGTTAAAAATTTTCCAAATTTTTTATTTAATCCTATTGTTTTAAAATTTTGTGTGCTTTACTAATATTTAATCAGTATTTAATATACTAGTTAGTACCCGCTTGTAATCGTCAAAAAGATCGGTATAGGCTGATACTAGAAATTGGTAGGGTAATATTTGTTTCAGTGTTATTTTTCAGTTGGTATGCGATATTAATTTGCCAAGAATGAAATACAAAATATTGGCCGAAGTAAATGAGATTAAATATGTGGACACATCTTAATAAGAGAGGGCCTACAAATCAACGAGGGGGTGAATTCATGGATGAATGAATTACTGGCTTCATCCGTGAATGCCTTAATATGAGACCCAAAACAAAATGAAAACGTGGACCTGGGATGGCTTGGGACCGCTTACGTCAGAAACTCGTCACCTGTCTCTCCGATGTTTGAATGGAATATGAAATGGGCATCTCAGCGGACCCACCTAGGATTTTTTTGCCGTCACTGGTACCACAAATCTTTTTCTAACTGTATCTTCAGTCCAATTCGATTTAGCTGACTTAGTCAACAATGTTTTCAAAGATTAATTAATCTGGAGTACAGATTACGGTGGCCAGCTGGTGTGAAATGCAATCAAAAATATGAAATGACTCTTCATAAACTATTTGGTTCTACTTATCATTACATAGATTTTAGTTTTGAAATTCCCTGTATCAGTTTTGTCCTTTTAACCCTATTTCAATTCATCTGATCTACGTATTTATGTTAGATTCGTTTGCATGACTTCAAAGCATATTTGTATCTTGAAAAAGAGACATGATCCAATAGTTTTCTACTTTCAAGATAGTCACAATTACCAAATCTGAAGTCAATCAATGGTTTAATTATAAGTACAACCTACTAGTTTAGAGAATACTCATCCACGAAAAGAGGAGAATGAAGACGAAGGGAATGGGCCACCACTGAACAGCATTACTTACCTTTTTTGTTGAGGAGAGTACGGAAAGCCATGCTTCCCTTTCATGCGATCAGAAAGCCTAAAACGCCGCCTGAAATTGACATCATTTCCTGGAAAAGGTAATATATCCATTTTGGTCTACATACTCTGGACCAAATTGCATTATCAAGCTTTTGGGATGTGTGCCCAAAGCTCCAGATTGATCAAGTTTTATTACCGGTACTGTTTCACTTTTCATTAAAAATTTAGTTATAATGCAACTCTTATACAATTGATAGTTCGAAGGACCAAAACAAGTCCAGCATTTCAGAGTGTGTAGTAATCAATTAGGACAACGAAGTTCACTCATTAAGCCTAACGGAAAAGCTTGCGATGGAATTTCAAGTGCTAAATAGAATTCAACATAGGTTGCACTATGCATGAGCTTTACAATGGCTGCGAGGAACACATAACAAGCCACCTTGGTATCTACCAAAATATTATTTGGAGGTCCATCCTTTTTCAGGCATTGGGACCGAATTTTTGCCATCAGTGTTAATTGGCGCGCCTCCCATAAATGCTTTGACAGATTCAACGATGTCTTGATTTGACCTCTCTTTTTTGGATGGTTACAACTTTTGTTCCTCTCCTGATTACCAGTCCTGTTCTCTATTTCTTCTGCTTTGTGAAAAAACACCGGAATGTTAGATTCAGAGGAAAAGGGATGAGAAGAAATGACCTTTGGAAGTCACCGGAGGGAGAAATAGGTAACTTCACTGGTCGTGCTCCATGTAGATTGGATGGCCGTGGCCATATAAAGCCATTGTGAACACAGTATTATGTTGTGTTGAAAAGCGTCCGACAGATACTACCTGTCCATCAACGTTCTCTTTCCCTGTCGAGTGCTTGCGTCTGCGATGCTGATTAGAGTAAAAGAAAATGGAGGCCGGTATTAGCTAAACCAAACATCAATATATCAGGAAAAGACAGAACTTGAAGCTGTTATCTGATCCAATATACTCATTTGTCAGCAAATTAAGTTTATTGTATCGGCTACAGCAATCGACTGCTAATTGTTTCCGGCAAACTAACTAGAAAATGCATCATTCCAGCTGTCCTTGGTAAAGTTCAACTAAAGAACTTTTTTTTTTTTGCAGCTAAGGCTTAAACCACACGTGCACACCAAACATACAGAAGTTCTCATTTCCGTGATAAAATGATAACATACAGAAGAAACCAACAACTGAACCAAGAATGTCTTAGCATTCTGACACGTATATTCCTATAGAACCAAGATCATTCTTTTATGGTAATTACAAGCAGTGTAGCTAGTAGCCAACACCAAGATATGTTGCTATGTTAATTTAACTAACATAAAGCTAATAACAAGGAAATGAATTGACCGATTCTCTACAATATGGTCAAAAATCTGAAGTGACGCGCTTGAAGATGCAGAGCTCTTGCCATCATCAACCTTTCTTTCCCACCGATACTAAAGATTTCAGTTTGTTTGTCAATTTCTTGAATATCTTTACCTTAATTTGGCCTCTCGGAGGAGGAATTCTCACCTCTGGCCTCTTTGGGATCTTCTTATACTCACCTTCCATGTTCTCTGGGCTGTAAGCAACAGAGTAGGAATAACTCTGCTCAAACAGAGGAGAAAGGGAGACAGAGAGTACAGGAAATAGAAAGACTTGTCCGAAATCACTGAAAAAGGAAGAGAGGATTTACAGGCCAAATAAAGTGTCGAAGAGCGTGGTATGTAAGTACCTGCAGCTATGGGAAAGGGACCCATTGGTGTCACTGCTGTTTTAGGTAAAGCTTTAGTCAAAACGCTTCGCATGGTGTGAACACGACACTGCACGGTAATACACCTAGTGTGAACAAAATCATTTACCCTCGATCGGTCAATCTAGGATTGCACATCTTACAGGAGCCCCTGCTGACAGATTTGGACATTATTCACTCGGACCAACAAGGCACGCTGTACCGCCAGCTTTGGGTTAGATAGTTTCTACTCATTTTATTTTCCTTGTACCAAAAAAAATACAAAAATCATTTAGCTTCGATCGCGACCCTGCCAGCTTTGCGTTAGATAGTTTCTTCTAATTTTGTTTTCCTTGTATCAAAAAAACAAAAAAGACAAAACTATATATATATATTGAAGTAAACTAAGTAGAGAAAAGTCAAAGCATGTGGACATTTTGATGGAGGACAAAGACTATCACCATACAAGTGTTTTCTTACAGTTTAAGAATTCGTATTTCGTTTGTACAATAATATTTAGAACCAAAATAATAATAATAATAATATTTAGAACCGAAATGAATTTAAGCCACTTGAAAGAAATTTTATCTGACTATACGTATGTATCCTCTGGAGTTAGAATGATACATCAAAACAAATTCAATCATTGTATTATGATTCTTGTTGTGTGTAATAAGTATTTATACTGTTCCTCTTTTCCAGTGATCAATTGTTACCGCATGTATATAATAAAAGTTCCGTGGGTTTCCAGGCAAATCTGTGGCTTTATATAGATTGATTTCCACCTATTGAAGTCTCTGAGTTCCAAGTCGAAAGGACAGAAACAGCTGATTGGTGAAATCCTTGCACGTAATTTAAAGCATTCATACATGACAAGAGATGCTCCAGTCTCATTTTGCCGTAGGTCAAACGTTTCCGACAAGAAGACAATTGTGCAGACATTGTTTGTTGGAGTTTTCCTTTTTGGTTTATATCCAATCCATCGAGCGTGGGTTAATGGTATAATTATTTAAATATATTATTTATTTTAACAAATATACTTATATATTAAATTATAATTATAAGATTCATAATATATTATATATTATTTCTAAATTATTTTTGGTCAATATTCTATACATATTGAATATTAATAAAGCGTAAAATGATTATCATAGGTTATATATTTTCTTTACAAAAAGAACTAATCGATCACGTAAACTAAGGTGTGAAAATACTAAGTAAGCATGAGAGAGTTTGTTAGAGAACAAATTTATTGAACTACTCCCATGCAAGAATATTATTTGAAAAATTACTTATGTCTATGAAAATTTTCATTGTAATAATTGAATAAGTAATTCTTTAATTTGAAATCTTAAAAGTATGTAATGTAGTTATTGCTGTATTTTAATAGTACTTATGACTTATCATTGTCAAGGATAATTTAATCGATAATTATTAGATATAATATGAATTATATAAAGGTGGTTAAGTGATTAATATAAGATTTATAACCGTAAAATGACTAGGGAGAATGTTATATTATTCACAATTAGTATTGAATCGAGAAATCTTTTATCAAGATAAAATGACACTTTGTAAAATGATCTTAAAATATCATTAATATACTTAATTAATAATGTTTGAGAACGAACATGATTGAACTCAAATAGAATAGATATTAATTCTATACCCTACATCTAATCAAAATATTGTGTGATAAAAGAATTGTAATTATATAGAAAAATTATGTACAGAAAGGATAGTCAAAAGTACTTTAATATTCTTAATATTTAAGCGATTATAATATTTTACTAAATGTTAATCTTAATCTATGAATATAAATTATTTAATTATAAAATTACAAATAAATTAAATAAGTTTAATTTATCTAATCCTAAATATGATTTAGGGTTATATCTATTGACAACATATTTAGGAACCTAATGAGTTATACACAAATAATGATTAAAGAAATAAAAAAGGTATTTTAATTAAGCTAGACTTGATTGTAAAGTTTAAGAAACTTTATAATTAAATATGAGATATTTAATAAATAAGAAATAATATGAGATATTAAATCTTGTTTAAATTCAATTAGTATTTAATTTGAATAAATGGTATTTCTCATAAAAATTTAGTTGAAATTAGAATTTTATTTTAATTAAATTACTAAAAGGTTAAAATATATTATAAATAGGCTATGCTTTAAAGGAGCTAACATTTTTTCCTTACCATCTCCATATCACTTGAAGAGTTATCTTAACATGTTCGTGTAGATACCGTTAGAAGCTGAGTACATGTGCGACTATAATGGTTACAATGAACCAGTTTAAAAAATGACAAGAAAAAATGACAAGAAAAAGGATCAACCTTTACAATAAGATACGAACTATGATTTATGCTTTATTATATTTTTCTTAGTAATCATGTTATAGAATTTAAACGATATGAACTTTTAGGAAATAATACACAAATTTTTCCTTTTTATTTTAGTATACGCAAAATCGAGTCTCACCTTGATTTTTAATAGTGGTATCAAAGTTATCTTTTAGTTTTATAACTTTATTAAAGTTTTCTTATTGATATTTAATCATTATGGAATTGATTATGCAAATGTTGTAAAAACCTAGCTACTAAAATTAGGTTTAGATCTAATTAAGTATTAATAAAATCTAACTATTTTAAATTAATACCCTAAAATACTTAAACCACCTAATCAAATTTGATCTGATTATTAAAAATGCAAAATGATTTGATTAATATTAAAAGTTCATCTTCCAATTTTAGAAGCCCAGGATTATTTTGGAATTCTTGATGAATTGTGAATAATTAAGGGTCAAACTTTGAAAACCCATAACTCGAATCAATATGAGATTTAGTTGGAGAAAGAAATATAGCGACTAGAGATGTTATTGTAGTCGATGTATAAGGTTGGTTGATGGTGACGCTAACAGTGGTTCTCCCTCCCTTTACATTTTTGTTGGTAGTTTTTCTGAACTTCTGGCTAATAATGCTTCTCTTTTTCAACCATGATTGGAGCTGCTAGATAGAGGTAGTATCGACCCTGGGCATATGAGGCCCACTCATTAAACGACTTGAAAATTAAGAAGGTAATGAATCTAATTATTAAAAGAGTTAGAAGTTTAAAAGTTAATAAATTTATTCATTAAAAGGGTAAGAGACTGAAAAGTTAATAAATCTGCTTCAAGATGTTTATATGTACCAAAAGGTTTCTTGGCACTTTACGTTGGAAAAATTGAAAAGAAAAAATTTGTGGTTAAGTTTATTATTTGAGTTATTCTAAATTTCAAGCTTCACTGAATAAAGCTAAAGAAAAGTTCGGTTCTAGCCATTAATTGAGCGGTCTAATAATTATGTTTCATTCATGTTAAGAAGAAGACAAGAATAAGTTCTTTTTACATTTCTCTTTTATATTTTTATCTGCATTTGTTTCGAATGTGCACATTTATGCAAGTTAAAGGATGATAAATATGTAGAATGATCAATTCGAAATTACATATTAATTTCATAATTAATCAACACAATTAATTAACCCTATAATTGTAACATACTGGATTCAAAATTGGTTGGACAAATACCTGAAAATTGAGGAACAATTGAATCCATTGTTGTTTTCTGTGAAGCGAAGTGACAGAGACGCAGAGGATTGACTACTGCTACTCCAAACCCTGGCTAGAAACCCATTTAGTTCTCAATGGGGCGACTGTATTTAAGGTTGACTAGCAGTAGGGCCTCCTGTTTATTACAATACATGGGCCAAGCCTACCCATCATAGTAAGCCCATGAACACAGGCCCAATGACACGTATGAGAGAAGTACCATTGACATCTAATTAATCGGGGTTTGTACAAAATATTGTTTATTATGCTAGTCCACAATTATGATAAAATTCTATCATTCTCCCACTTTGACAGCATAACCAATATTAATGAACAACAAAAACAAATCCCCAGATTAATATAATAATATGTGGCCACAATAGGATGTCAAAGTAAAGCCAACAGTCTCTCAATCATAAGTCCAAAATGAGGTTACAAGTACCTCAACAGTATAGAAATTAGACCCAATAGGAGTACTGATAACATATATGCAAGATACCCATATCTCGATGACCTAAATAGAATGTGTCATAAGGAAATGCAGACAAAATGGTGATCTGGTTGTGTAATTCCAAAAAAAATGACCCAAGCATCCACCCAAGATGCCAACTGAGATTTAACAAAATATCTCAGAACAACAAAATGAGACTGGGTACAAAATATCTCTAACAAAATGCCATATATATATAAACATTTAAATGTATCTACGCAGTATATTAATAAAGTATATGGTAATAACAATAATAGCAACAATTATAAGCAAAAGTCTCTAGATTGAAAAACAAAATAGTCAAATATATTGTTGCTATAAAAAATAACATAAAAGACAGACTCCTACTAATCCAAGGCATGGAAATATCTAAATAGACCCATACGAGTTACATGATTCACAAAAGCCTTAATAATCAATTCAAAGCTGGAAATTGATACAAAGTAGGGAGATTTAGCAAATGTATCAACAACTAGCAAATTTGGGCAAACAACACCGCTGAGTTCTAATGCAATTGCAATCTTGTCTAAGGGTCCTGAATTACAATACAAATCACCCAGAACATTAAATTATGCCCTAAAGCTAATATCGATAGGATACTGAAAACTTAAAGACATAATTCAATGAATTAAACAAAACATTAGAAACCACATTGATAAAGACAAACCGATAGGGTAAGTGCAT
>JANKOE010000206.1:31195551-31206765 GCA_026284465.1 Erythroxylum citrifolium | reverse complement strand
TTTCAAGAGCAGTCAGGGTTTAAGTTTAAATCAGTGTAAGCTCACCACCAAAGTGAGTTAGCAGCAAGTGTCAGGTTTAGAGTTTCAGCAAGGCAGCTATCTCGTGAGTGGGTTTCAGTCAGGCCCACCACCTGGGACCGCCAGGCTCCGGAATCGGGGTCCGACAAGTATGGGCACTTTAAGTTTTTAGTATGCTATTTGGGTTAACTAATATCCCAACTGCATTTATGGCTTTGATGAATAAGGTGTTTTAGCCATACCTGGATCATTTGTAATTATGTTTATTAATGACATCTTAGTGTACTCAAAGAGCATAAAAGAGCACGCTAAGCATTTGAGAGTAATCTTACAGATTATGAGGGAGAACAGTTATATGCCAAATTCAGTAAATGTGAGTTTTGGTTAGATCAAGTAGTGTTTCTGGGTCACGTAGTAACTGGACAAGGCATACACGTGGATCCAAAGAAGATAGAGGCAGTAATTAAGTGGGAGGCTCTGAAGAATGTATCAGCAATCCGAAGTTTCCTAGAATTAGCTAGATATTACCAGAGGTTTGTCAAGGGTTCTCATTGATCTCAGCCCCTCTGACTAAACTTCAGAGGAAGAATGTAGTTTTCAGATGGAATGATGATTATCAGAAAAGCTTTAAGGAACTGAAACACCAGTTGACTATAGCACCGGTGTTAACTATTCCATAAGGAACTAGAGGATATGTAGTATACAATGATGCTTCACATCAAGGATTTGGATGAGTGTTGATGCAGTATGGCAAGGTTATAGCCTATGCATCGAGATAATTAAAGTCCCATGAGATAAATTATCCAGTACATGATTTAGAGCTTACTGCAGTTGTTTTTGCTCTAAAGATATGGAGACACTATATGTATGGAGAGACATTTCAGATATATACCGATTATAAGAGCTTGAGGTATCTGTTGAGTCAGAAGGAATTAATTATGAGACAGAGGAGATGGATAGAGTTGTTGAAAGACTGTGACTGTACGATTGAGTTTCATCTGGGAAAAAACTAATGTGGTGGCAGATGCATTGAGTAGAAAGTCAAACAGTAGTGTAGCTCAGATTTAGTTATCGAGGTTACTGAGCTTAATTCAATTGAGAGTTCTAATTGTGAAGTTGAATCTAAGCAGAATGAGGTATTGACAGCCACACTAAGACTGAGGCCAATATTGCATGAAAGAATCAGAATGGTACAGAACAAAGATCCTAATATAGTGAAACTTATTGAGAAATTAAAGTAAAGGCTGGGCGTGCCTAATGTTGATGAATTGAGAAAGGAAATTCTAGAGGAAATGGTCAACAAAATCTACAAGTGCACAGAATTATTCCTAGCAATCCAAGAACTTTCATTCAACACCAATCAATTCCCCAAAATAGGCTACATCCCTAACCCTAAATGGGGTTTAGTTCCAGAACATGATAAAAGAATCTATACAAATAAAGACAATCAACATCCAAGAAAGGGTAGAGAGAGAAGATAGAGAGAACATAAAACAAGATTGCTTCCGATGCTTGATTTAATCCTCTTGATCTCCTTCTTTGCCTCTTTTGGGTGCCTCCTTTTGTGTAGCCTTATTTTTAGTGCAGAACCCCCTCTTTTGATCTTAAAATTGAGTATTTATAGTGTCTTAGGCTCAAAGAAACCTAATTTTTGCTAAACAGGGGAATGTAGATCGTCATAGTGTCGATAAGTTCGTTAGGCAGACTTCATATCCATTGAGCTGACCTTTTCGAGTTTCTGGAGTGAATTTGGCCAGTGAATATCCGTTGCGCAGACATAATGTCTGTTGAGTAGACCTTCTCGAGTTCTAGCTTTCTAGCTCCGCTCATGTCTGTTTGAAGGGACATCATGTCTGCTGGGTGGACATACACTGGGCATCTATAAAAATGTGTAATTTTGACCCTTTAGACGGAAAAATCTCTCCTTAGAGTCTTCACAGAAGTTGTAGAACTCAGAGTCCTCTTTAAAAGAGTACTTGAATGACCTTAATCCAACATCCACAACAAAGGTTATACCTCTTGCCCCAAAATCTATCCATTTGTACCTATTAAGCAATAAAGTTGAATTATGTGAGAACTAACCAAATAAAGCTCCAAATTCACATAGACATAAGTCAAATTAGTTCCAAATCATCTGAAAATCATATATGAATAATTTAACTTACCAGGAAGCTCATGTAGTCGCTTATGTTATGCATCTTGGTACCACCAAGATGTATAATACACTAAAGCAGCATTTCTGGTGGCCAGGAATGAAGAAGTAAGAAGCGGAGTATGTTACGAAGTGTTTAACTTGCAAGCAGATTAAGGCTGAGCATCAAGCTCTGGTTGGGAAGCTTCATTCATTACCTATTCCAGAATGAAAATGGGAACGAATTACCATGGATTTCGCTATGAGATTGCCAAAGACTCTGAGGAAAAACGACTCTATATAGGTTGTGGTGGACCGATTGACTAAGTCGACTCATTTCTTACTAATGAGAGAAAATACTCACTAGATCAGTTGGCTTGGAAATATGTAAAAGAGGTAGTTACACTGCATGGGGTTTCGATGTCCATTGTATCATACAGGGATCTCAAATTTATTTTGAGATTTTGGAAGAGCTTACAGTCAGCTATAGGTACAAAGTTAAACTTTAGTATTGCATTGCATCCTCAAACAAATGGACAGAGTGAGAGGACAACCAAGACTGTTGAGGATATGCTCAGGGTATGTATATTGGAGTTTCAAAGAGCCTGGGATCAATACATAGCTTTAATTGAGTTTGCATATAATAACCGCTATCACAATAGTATCGGAATGACACCGTATGAGGCATTGTATGGAAAGAAATGTCGATCGCCTCTATATTAGGATGAAGAGGGCTTGAGAATAGTAGAAGGCATAGAACTAATTCAGGATACTATAGATAAGGTGAAACTAATCCGAAGTCAAATTAAAACAGCTCAAGATAGACAGAAGAGCAATGTGGACTAGCATCGAAGAGATATGGAATACAGTGTAGGAGACAAAGTGTTTATGAGAGTATCACCTTTGCGGGGAGTGCTGAGGTTCAGTAAAAAAGGCAAGCTGAGCCCTAGGTACATTGGTCCTTATGAGATCATTGAGAAGATAGGACCATTGGCATACAAGTTAACTTTACCTAATAAGATGTCTCAGTTACACAATGTATTTCATATGAGTATGCTCAGAAAATACCAATATGATCCAATGCATGTGTTACCGGCTCAAGAGATCGAAATAGCTAGTAACCTGAGTTATGTTGAGGAGTCGATTAAGATAGTGAGATATCAAACAAAACAGCTGAGAAATCAATTCCACTAGTGAAAGTCCATTGGAAAATCCACTCGAGTGAGGAAGCAACTTGGGAAATGGAGGAGCACACGAGGAGACAATACCCCTACCTATTCAAACAATCAGGTAAGAATTTCGATGATGAAATTTCTTAAGGAGAGGAGAATTGTAATATCTCGTTATCCCATGTTAAGGGTTAGGACTCTAGAATAGTATACATGAGAGATTATTGAGAAGTTAGAAAGTGCATTTCATGCTCATGCATAATATAACATACACATGTGTGAATATTAATTATTGCACACATTAAAATGATTGTACATGCATTTATTGACATTTTCCAGGTATAATTGATTTATAAATGTGATTATATTGAAAATTGTAGATTTTATGTATTGAAAATTGATTTGGAGAGTATAATTATTGATTTAGAATTTTTGATGAAATTTAGAATATTTTCTGAAATTACGAGTAGTTTTGGACTAGGAAAATGTTAAGTCGCAAGACAATTGATAAGTAGCAGTAGAAATAAGAGTCAAATGGCTAAGGAAATTTTTATAAATGATATTGGGATTTACTGACATATGTCATTGAAAATTGGAAGATAATTGGAGTAGAAATTTGAGACAAATTGACTAATTAAAAAAAAAACCAAGGAGAGACTATAAGAACACTTGCCACACCCCATTCCTTAACCCACGAAACTCTCCCAAGTGAAGGACTATCTTCTCTTTAATTGATCTTTCACTTTATTAATTACTTCATCTTTTGTTAATATCTCTTCTCATCTTCTTCACCTAATACGAACCTCTCTTTTTGCCCTATCAACATAAGCCTTGCTCTCACCCTTCCTTGCTACTTAAATGATAGTTCAATTTACTCCTTAATCAGGTACTCCTTAATCAGGTCTTCAAGCCTAAAAATAACAAAATTCTATTAGACTATTTTAAGAAGATTTACAATCCCAATTACACTCAATAATCTAACATTATTCTCTTTTCTAATTTATTCTTAATTATAAAAGTAATATCCTTACTAACGTAACCACCATAAATAATAAAATACCCTTAAATAATTAAAAGTCCTATTTTACCCTTATCAATTTCAATTAATACCAAAATTGTTCTTCTTGGAAGTAAATTCTAGATTTACTCTTCACTGTTTGCATTTCCTATTTTGTCCTTACATGCAAATTTTCAAACAAATGTTATCTTCTTCTTCCTCTCTTCTTCTCCTATCGCCTCTTCTTTTATCATTTTCCAGCCACATTTTCTCTATTTTTCTCCCTTCATGCAATTTCAATTATTGTCTCGAACAACTAGAACATGCAAACCAACTATAAACTAGTCTAAGATGATAAAAAATAACAAAAAATACATAAAATGGTAGCTAGAAATTTACCTAAATGTTAATCGATTTTGAGGTTGTTAATCTCTGTAACTTTTTCCAAATTTTCTGCAAAACAAGCATAACGAGGAAACCTATGAGAGAATTGTCACATGCAAGTGAATGAATAATGCTCTAGACACTTACCAGCTGGAATTAATTGAGAGAAAAAAAATGAGGAAGAAGCTGTTTTCGTTAGTGTTTAATGTATTTTTCCAGCAGATTACTTATCTTTATACTCCTCCTTTTAATGGTTTAATGGGTTCGGCTGGGTTTGTTTTATTTTACTTTGTGCGCTTTACATTTATCTTCTGAAAAAGCAAACTACAATTTCACACTTATTCGCCAAGAGTTGAATGTCGCAGCACAACAACAATGGTTTGCCAATGACAATGACTTACTTGCTATAAGACTTCAAAATTTACCCTAAGCTTCCTATTAATATTTTGTGTGATAACTAAGTTGCTTTACATATTATTGCCAATCTTATCCTTCACCAATGCACAAAGCATCTTGAAATTAATTTCTATTTAGTTATGATTATTCTATAAATACGAGCTTCTTGTCTCTTATTTGTTCTAGCTTCTAAGATATCAGAATGCACCAGAACAAAATATACTGTTGTATGGTGATTCCTGCAAAACTAATGAATATCATCATGTTCTTATCAGTTATAGAGAAAGGTGAATAACGATGTTTTGCAGGGTACAGGCACTAGCTTTCGTGGAAGCGATGGATTGCTATTGCTATTCCATGTTGGCGTTTGAGCGTGGAGCGTGAGCGTGGTGATCGTTTGAAATTTTCTATTTACATTCCCTGTGCCTGTGGACAAAGCCTGGTCCACTTTAGCCACGTCTGCATTCCACGTTGGACTGTCATTCGTAACTCCAATGGGATGGCACTAACCTAATCAAAGCCCACAACGCAGCGAAGCAAATGGCGGTTTCAAGGTTCCTCTTCTGCAACGGCGTTCTTTCTCATTCAACGGACACTCCTTCGGTGACCACATTCCTCGAATCCCGCCCAGGTACTGTGCTCTAATTCATTCAATTAATGTAAAAAGAACAAGAAAGCACGTAAACCAAATTACGATCTCAGGTGCTTACACGACCACGCGCACTCACGACAATAGCAACCGTCTCTTGTTCTGGGAGCGTCATCTACTGAGGCTCGCGAATTCCGCCAGAATTTTGTTCTATTCCAATCCAAAGCTTCTATTTAGATCTGGCAACTCCTTCGCTCCGAGGATGATTACTCCGCCGATGTGGGACTCGGGGATTAGGGCTCTGGTGAATGACTCCATGAGTAAGGTGTTGCCAGTTGCTTTGAAGGAGAGAAGCCAAGGGGAGGAGTTGGCGGTTACGACACTTGTGACTGGAGACATGGAGAGGTTAAGCGAGGTGAGTGTTTTCGAGGCGTTTGATGTGCAAGTGCATGTCGGGACTTATGTTCCTCCGGTGTTTGGTGTTGTCGGGAATGGAGCTCGGTTGGCGGTGGTTGGCCGCGGAAGGGAGGTTGCGGAAGCGAAGTATTCCGATTGGGTTAGGTCAGTTTTAGTATGGGTCTTCTTGCTGTTGCTATCGTATGCGTTGTGATTTGTGATATTAAAATTTCTTTGATGTTTTTAGGCAGGCTTAGGAAACCTTTGGAGAAATGGAGGCCTCCTTCTGTCACTGAACTCTTGTTGTCCAATGATGGGGATCGACTACTTGAAGGTACTGTCACCAACTTATTCGTTGTATCTCGCAAGGTGAGTGATTACTAATCTGAGATGCTGGATTCTCAACTTTATTAACCTTTTATGCAGATTCAAAACCAGTTGTATCATACGGCTATCTATTTTTCTAGACATCTTTCATATGAATGGAAAATTTTTGTTCCTGCTTGCATCTGGCATAGTTTTAGCCAGCTTTCCAACTGTATGAGTTTTACTAGCTACATAGCTTTTGAGAGACCAGATGATGTTAGTCAATTTTAGGCATAATGAAGCCATTTGGTGGACTAACCAACCTATTCTGGTTAGCTAGAATCTGCTATTTTTCTTTCTTGTCGCTGTTGTTATCTTGTTCATTCTTGACTTTGCCTTATGTGATGTTTTATTTTAGTTAAATCTTGTACTACTTTCAGGATAACAATGGAGACAAATATAGTGGTTGCAGCAAAAGTGTTGGTCCTTTTGAAGTACTGACTGCTCCAGTTAGTGATGGAGTGCTTCCGGGAATCACGCGACAATTAGTCATTGAGTAAGGTTTGCTTCTTATTGGTTCTCCCCAAATATGGAGCAGGTTGTAGTACTCGAGTTACAATTACTATGGACTATACCACAAATGCATTCACAACTATGTTCTTTATTCAAATTGTTGTGTAAGGTTTTCAAGATTCTTGATAAGTATATAATCAAGTCTACTATCACTAATATAACTGTTTTGTTTTCTTGGTTTTACTGGGAGTGAAATCGTCAATCACTAAATGCTTGGATACTTCTTATTGTACCATTTTGTCAATAAGTTTACACCTCTTTGGTAGCGGGATTGTGTACTTGACCAAATCCGATGTTTGGAATCTTATACTATCCAATGGCTTGGATTTTTATTTTTACTCAATTTAAGCAACTTTGAAAATGACTGAACTATTGCTCCATATAACATTGTTGTGGTTTATCTTTCCTCATTGTTGGTTCTTTTATCTGTCCTCATTGTTGGTTCTTCATTTGTGATAGGGTGTGTTTCAATAATGGAATTCCTTTGCAAGAAGTTGCACCATCATGGTCAAAACGTGAACTTTGGCAAGAAGCTTTTGTTACAAGTAAACTGTTATTATTTGTATTGTGTCATAGTATGTAATTTATGTTTTAACTATTTATCCTATTGATTCTAGCCTATTCTAGATCAGCTTTTGACATTGGGGACAAACATTTTTTTTCTTTCAACTCACTGATTTTCTATCTCAATCTTCTAATTATTAAAATTCCTTAGTTCAATCTTTGAACTTTACTAATCCCTATATTTTAGGTGATGTAGGACAAGTAGAAGATATATCAGTGGCTAGAACCCATATAACTTATAAAATCTGGCTGTTGGAATTTGAGTTTTAGGTTTGGGATTTCAACTTAAGATTGTTGGAATTTCAGGTTGCTGTAGCTACAAATTTAGGGATTGATTACCAGAAATCTAGGGTAGAATTTTATGGTTTTGGTTGATGGAAATTCAAGCTAGAGTTGTGGGAATTTGAGTGAGTTAAACTGATAGAACTCTAGTCTTAGAATACTAGAGATTTACTATATTATTGCAATATAACCTTAATGTATATATCATTAAAGTATAGAAGTATGGTATTTCTCACTAACCAGAGCAGAATTGCTCCTCAGAAGGTATGAATATCCTTTTGTCACACCTTATTCTTACTTTTCTGCCTACCTTCCTCCCTTCTCTCTCTCCCTTTATAAACCCCCCTCTCCAGGTACATTCTGTTATGCCTAACTAATTTGCCACATCTGCTGATAACTAACTTCCCCCTGGCCCATTGTTCTTCCTTCTGGAATAAATCACTCTCTCCCCCGTAGATCCTATCATTAACAAGCAACGGAGGGTAGGGAACTAAGAATCACTTGTAGAGTCTAAAAATTACTCTTAGAAGAAAGCATCACACCTTCTAATTGAAGGCTCAAGTTTATAGAAAAATATTGAAGATCTCTTATTGAAAGGTTAAGCTCACACATATATTGAAAAAAATTATTGGTACCTTTATTCTAGTAATAAAGGATTCTTAACTAAAAAATCCAAAATGGAATTGATTCATTATTCTAATTAAGATTTTTTATTCTTAAGTAAACTTAAGCCCTAAATAAATTAGGACAATATATCTAACTTCTTGTTATTACTTATTTAATCTGGAAACTTAGCATAAGGTACATTTCAACCCTTATTGTTTTTGTTGTCACCTCAACTCCTGCTTTGTATTCCCCCAAATTAAACTTGTGGTTGAGTGATTTGAACTCTTTTATTTCTATTACAAACTCTAAAATTTTTGACATCAAGTTTCCCTGGCTTGTCTGAAGTTGTCTTTGATGTAGAATGTGATAAATGCTGATCATATAAGTCTTGATTCAACTTTGAACTTGATATTCTAAAATCCAAGTACTGTTAGAAATTTGTCTTCCTTTCCACTTATCTCTGATATCAACCAACTCTTGTAGCTATAATTCGTTCATTAAGAATATCCTCTGTTTCTTATTTAATATGAGTAATGGTTGGAATTCTCAAAATATTTGTAGTAGGAGATTGTGCACCATCATATCTATGATAAATAGTCAAGTCTGTGACATTAAAAATAAGACTAATTCTAATATCACTTGGTAATCCTAAAACATAAGTATCAACACTTATCTTCTTGAGGATCTTATAAGCTCCAATGCTCCTTGAATATAGTCTCTTACATTTCCCCTTGAGGAACGCTTTGAATGAATCCTTACTATCACCATATTCCCTTCATTGAATTCTACAAACGATGATGTTGATCAACAGGTTCCTTATAAATTGTTGGTTGTTATCTTTTGTCATATCTCATCAAAGATATCCCTCATGTGTTATACAAAACCTTCATATTCAACAATAACTCATGTGTTTATGGTAAAGGAACCAAATAAATAGGATTTTCTTTCTTCAATTCTTGAAAATATCTCAAAATGCCTCTTACAGGTTCACCTATTTATAGAACGATGCAAATTTTGTCATAGAAAGAATTAGGTCCTAATTCTTCACATTGTCCTTAACCAAGTGTCTTGACAAGTCCCCCAAGCTTCTATTCATCACTTTTGTTTGTCCATCAGTTTGAGAATGGAAAAAAACTTGAAAATTGAAGCTTAGTGTTCAATAATTTTTATAGAGTTTTCCAAAAATAACTCATAAATTTTACATCGTCATTAGAGACAATGGTTAAAGGTAACAGTGTGTATAGTTCATAAAACTCACGCAACAGTGTGTATAGTCCTGCAAACATTTATACTTATGTCTTACCATAGTTCATAAAACATAGGCAACAGTGTGTATTGTCCAGAATTTTGCTTCTTTCCTTTAGCTAATTGACATGCTTGACATTGTCATATAACTTTGGACACATCCTGCTTTTAACAGGGCCAATAAAAATTATTTTCAACTATTGCAATCATTTTATCCCTTTCCAAAGTGGCCTTTTGTCCCTCTGTGTAATCCCAAAATCACATTCTCCCTTATAGAAATATTCGGTAGGCAAAGTCAATTTCCTCTAAAAGGTTAGTCATCATGCGTCACAAACGGGAAGTGGTTGTCCCTTTGTCCAACTACAATTTTTGAACAAATTACCCCAAAATCTTCTTCCGGAACATACTCTCTTTTTAGTTTTTCAAACTTTACAACATTTACTGTCATAGTGATAAGCAAATGACTTGTTTTAATCAATGCATGTTCATTCAAATCTACTTGAACAAAGTCTATATCTATTTTAGCTTGATTAGTTGTTTTCTCAACTCCAACAATATTCATCAGGTTTTAAATCCAAAAGCTCTAGCATCCTTAGTAGTTGCGAGTTGATCTTTTTCAGCTCCCTATCGTATTATTTTTGCCATTTTCCTATTATTTCAGCCTACTTTCTTGTTGTTGCATCCTAATGTTCTTGTGTTTGGTTTGTTGTTCAGTTGTTTCTGCTTCTTGTTTAAATGCTTCAACTTGTTTAGTTGTTTTGCGTTTATGGTTTGCCAAAGAATCCACTTCCTTCTACTTTTCTTCAACTTTAACACTCTAATCATCTCCAATTGTCGAATTGTCAATGTCTTCAAGTACTTGGACACATTCTAAATGTAGGCTAAAAGATTCTAATTGATCAGTTGACAGAGAAGTGCCAATGGTCTCACCACCTAGAATAAACACTTTTTTAAAGGCAATGGTTGTTAGATTTGAGGAATCAAAACCATTATATGATTTTTCAGTAAAGATTTTCCCTTGCGTTGTGTGGTGTTGTTTAATATCAATCCCCTTTCCTTGCTTATTAGCACCTTTCCCATGTTTAGCATCAAGTATAGGTTGTTGGTTTGTAGAATTATTTCTTGTGGGAGTTATTACATGTTAGTTACTGTTTGTAGCACCTTGTGATCGAGGATCGCAATGTCTTTTTTTGCATAATTATTTCATCTTGCTCTTAGTCACTGAGTGTTCTTTTATAGGCCCTTTCACTATGTGTTGCTATTGCAAACCAAAGTTCTAGTACCAAATTGATGTAGAACGAGTACAAGAAATATCAAACTAGTGGTTAATATCCATTGAACTTATAAAATCTAGCTGCTGACATTTGAGTTTTAGATTTGAGATTTCAGTTTAGATTGTTGGAATTTCAATTTTGGTATAGCTAGAAATCGAGTACCCACACACACGCGCGCGCGCGCGCGCGCCCACACACACTGTTAGGACTCTCCCCCAGAATACTAGAATATTACTATATTATTGTAGAAAAGTGGTGACGTATAAATGTCACTACAGTATAGC
>JANKOE010000206.1:31175595-31186161 GCA_026284465.1 Erythroxylum citrifolium | reverse complement strand
TGTCTCATTGTTTCCTTCTTTCTTCTAAGACAATACTCCTCCAAAGTGTTTCTTCTCCTTTCCCACCAAAGGATCTTATTATCCAAGTTGTCCAAGAAGAACAAGTGGTAGATCAAGTTGGTTGAGAATACAACAAGAAGGAGAGGATAGATTGACAAAGGAAAGGATCCAAAAGCGAAAGCTTTGGATACTAGCAGAAGGGGAGGATAGCGTAGCAAAGAATTAAAGTTGTAGCGAAGGAGTCGGTAATATCACTATCTTGTTCATGTTTATTATTATCCTTATACCATATCTTGTATAGATTGGCGTGATGATTTGGATATATTGCTTCCGCTGTAAATAAGATTTCTAAAAAGTTTTGAAATCTATCGGTTCTTTAAATATAACATGCTTTCTTTTTTCAATCCAACAAGCACTTGGTATTTCATAACCTGTACTATATAAGTGACATGTGCACTTGCCTGGAATAAGCTATAAGGTAGGAGATAAAAAATCAAGTTTTTAACGTTATTTTTGGGGACTAGGATGTTATAAACTCTTAATTTCAATTATTATAGCCGTTATTTGTCTTTTTCATTTATTTTCTTTTCTTTTTTATATGGTTAATTATTTATTTTGAAGCTCTCTTTCTTAATCTTGTGTTTTTGGTTTATTTTTATGATTTAGATATTTATTGTTATAGCTACCAAATATAATGGCATGATTGAGAGGACATTATTCTATGGGGGATTATAATATGCTATTACTTATGGTGACATGCGAAGCTTAAAATGAGAGGCATGACAATATATATGTGGAAGTTCAATAAGTATCAATGATGCATTGTGAATTTATTGTGGTGGCCACACAATTATTAGGCATTAAGCTATACGTGTGATCAACCAATTTGCATGGGAAACGGACCTCAAAATATCCTTGCTCATAATCTAGGGTGGATCAACAATCTCAAATTTAAATGGAACAATCAAGCTTCACCATTATTTCTATTATAATAATAGTAAGAGGAGCATCAATGTCTTAAAGAGCTCCTTATGAAAACTATTGCTATAACCAAGGCTAACTACCAATAAACTTTGACAATATATGAATTTTGATTGAATAGCTCGTTGGGCTTATTTTAGAAGAGCAGATAGGTGTTTTATTCAAATATACAAAGCCAAATTGGAGGGAACAATAAATGTGATAACTTTGAGGAGTGGAGAGGAGCTAAATATTAGAGAAACGAAACAAAAAGCTATTGTTCTAGAAGAGAAAGAGGAAGATAATGAGGACAAGCCAAAGCAAATAGTTATTGAAGACTTATTGGTAATCATGTTAAGCATGAAGGCTCATATTTCCTATAATGTAAACCACAAAATTCAATTAAAGATCTACGGAGTTCTATTATTCTTTGTTATATTAACAATTTCTTACTTAAAAGGGTATTAGCGAATTTATTTGGCCTTATTATTTTGATACTATGTGTCCTTATTATATTGTAGCATGTGGCCTATTTGGAGGCCAGTGAGCCTTTATTTAAAAACCTTGTGGGAGAAAGCCACTAATTATAGATCCAAGTTAAAGAATAGCTTCTTACGAAGTTTAGTTAAATTACTCATAAAGAAGTGCTAGTTGGGAGAAAGCCCAACAATTAGGCACTTTTGGGTTGATTGAGTAACCTGTATGATTTTCATTAATAGTTTAATTTGTTTTCATAATTTTAGTCTTACGATTCTAATTTTGTTACTTGATTTAAGATTAGATGGAGTTTCACAGGCTATAAAGGTAACATCAACCCTATGCATTAAAATATAAAATATTTAACCAACAATAGAAAAATGTTATTGACATTAGACAAAGCTAAAAATCTTTTACTATTAGGGGAGAACCGGTTATCCTTAAAGCCTCTCATTACTTTCATATTTTTCATTGTTCTCATATGTTTTGTATATTGAGGACAATGTACAACTTAAGTGTGAGGGAGGGATTTTACAATCATGCCTTTTAATTTTGTTATAAGCAGCTTAATAATGAACAATTCAAGAAATTTTTTAAAAGAAAAATTTTGGTCATGATGATTCATTTTTAGTTTGGTTATGATTTTAATTTAATTTTTGAATTCAAATAGTTATGAGTTTTGATAATTATGTTGATTTGAATTTAGTTTATACTTAATTTACATTACGATACTTTGTGTATAACTTGTACATATGTTGAGTTAAATGTGAATTCTTTTTAAACATTTTTGTTATCCCATATATAAAAATAAAAAAGAAAAACAAAGGAAAGAAAGAAAAAGAAATAAAAATTGTTGTGTGTGAATAAAAGACTATAAATAATTTCAATCCATTGGCTTTATGCCAGTAAAAAGGTTAAAGTTCAAGAGTGGTGGTAGTAGCCATTTGAGATAGTGACCTAGTTAAGTAACTAGAGGTATTTATAATAAGGTGTTTACTCTCGCGCCAAAAAGTTAGATGACTTTTCAAATTGGCTTTTAAATTCTCCTGTGTTGTTTAAATTTAAGGTTTTTGTTTTTTAAAGGGTATGAAAGTTTTTAAAGGTTTAACATTTTTTCTCTTGTATGTTCACTTTATGCATTAAGTGGAATGGTGAGAATTATGTTAATATTTGAAGAATTATGAAATGAATTAGATTGATTTGTAATTTAATGCAAGTAATTGCAATTACAAAGTTTATTGAATTATTTTTTATTTTTCATTTTAAAAAACAATTCAGTAAACTTTGCAATTGGATGAATAATAGAGAATTTTAATTGATATCTTTGATTTGTTTAATACTTTTTCAAAGTTAATCAAGTTGAGAGTACAAAATTATTTTAAATTGGAGACAAGAAAATGTTCAAGTGTGGGGAAATTTGTCAAGTTCTTAATTGTTCATATTTAGTGCATTTCAATTGTTTGTTCGAGTATTTTCACTATTTATGGTACTTAATTTGTTCATATTTCATTTTTCAAGTCATAATTCACTTATTTGGAGGGAAAAATGAATTTGAATAAGTTTGGAGGAATTTGGAGCTATTCATAAGTTAGTTAATGCAATTTTATTTAATTTGAAAGATATTTTCAGTAATAAACCTAGGATTAGTTGTTCATAAAATTTAGAAAGATATGAGCATAATTGAGGAATTTATATGGTCCAACAAACTTTATATTAAACTTAATATTTGAAGTTTTATTTGCATAAGAAGTCCTAGGGGCATTCATAATCTGAGTACCACTATTTTTAAGATTGTTTCTTGGTTCAATCTTGGTTTTAGTTAGTCAATTGTGTTTATTTGTTTTATTTTATTATTTTAAATTTGAATTTGACTAATCACCATCACCATTACTTATTTATTAGATAATAGGAAAAAGCACTAATACTAGTACTTATAGTCTTTATAAGATCGAAAGTTGGTACTCTATAACCGATAATATAAAAGGAAATATGTGCACTTATCTAGAAAGAAATATAAGATAAGAGACCAAACATTATTACTGTATTAGTATTTAAAATTTTTCTGTTATATATAAAATGTGTGTTAAAAGTCAAATCAGGATAACATACAAGTTTTTAATTAAATTTTACATCTTATATTAGGCTTTTGATTCCTAAGAGCAAACTATATTTTACTAAACCATATAAATTTCATTTTGAACATAATAATTAACAACGTATAATTCGATCACAATTTAAATTTTTTTATTAATGAATAATCCTAAAGTAAAAAAATTAACAATAATTTCATGAACTTTTATCTCCAACTCCTTTTGAACTTTAGTTGTTGTAATTGGTCTATTAAGCATATACAATTGATCGCTATATTGAAAAGTTATTTGCAACATTGCCTTACTTATTAAAAGGATTCGTCCCTTAATCTTCAACTTTTAATCAAAGATTTTTTAAAGATCACAAGAATAAAAGAGAGATTTGGATATCATATACACTTCTTTCAGTTTTGTACAGCATTCTCATATGACCTATTATGACTCTATCTTCCTTAAATAAAAGTAATATGAACCCACCTATGAAAAAGACTTAAAGAACTCATAAACATGAATGAAATCTTATCTGAAAAAGCTAATCATATTTTTTAGGAATTGACCTGATAAGCATGTAAAATATTATGCTTTCCCTTTATTATTTATTCATTTATACCTAATTTGTACTTTAGTATATTCATTATTCTTATATCTTTGTTCAGAATGCAAATGGAAGTATTAATGAAGATAAGTGGGCAATTATGGGCACTTTCAATAATGCTACTCAAATTGGACATGAATTTATCATCTAATCTCTAATTAATATGATTCAAGATGCTATAAAAAGCTAAGGAAGAATATTGAAACTTTTGTATATTGATTTTTGAGAAATTTTAGCAAAACATAGCCTATCACAATATTATGTGCCGGGGTGTATTCTATATAAGAACGTTAGTACAAAAGAAATATGAAGAGATATAGTAAGATATAGTCAAACATGGGTGTGTTAAAACTTGTATGATAGTGATGTAGAGTTATAAGAGGAAAAAGTTATAATTAAATATAAAACTTTAAAGGAGCTGGCTGCCCCTAACTTAAGTCAATAACCTTTGTTTATCTAGTTTTCTAATTTACACTTTTCTTTCAAATTGAAATCAAGACTAATACATTTATTGCTCGTCTTTAAAGGTGTTATACATGAGGGTCCATATAAACATTTGAAGGAGTTCCATGTAGTATGCTCTGATATGAAGCCATAAGGAATAATGGAAGAACATATTAAGTTGAGAGTTTTATTTTCTTATCTTGGGGAGAATAGGCTAAATATTCATTGTATTACCTTCCAATGGATTCAAGTAATTCACGGAATGAGACACAATGTATATTTTGAGAAATATTTTCCTACGTCTTGAACTGTAAATATAAGAAAAAAAATGTGGCATAAGGCAGTACAAGGGAAATTCTCTCTATGAGTATTAGGAGCAGTTACAAAATGATTAGTGTAAGCTATCCACATCACCATATTAATGATACTCCTAATTCAATACTTCTATAAAAAAAAGATGTTGGAATTGGAGGAGCATTGGTAATCAAAACATCTGAAGCTACCAAAAATTTGATTTCAAATATGACAGAAATTTCAAATAGTTAGGTAAAAGATATGCTACATAAATTAGAAAGGTGAATAAGGTATGTATTTCCTCCATTGACCAATAGTTATTTATCCTCACTTGTTTTATTAGGAATTAGGTTTAAGGATTGCATAATAGGTCAAGGATTGTCGGATATGTTTTACATTAGGGCATCCAACTGATATATATCTAACACTTTAATATGATGCAATTGAGTAAGTCAATGCAGTTGAAAATTTTTGGATTAAAAATGCAGTGTATTCCCTTTAATTTTAATTTAGTTTGAAGGGATCATTAAAATTTTAACTATGGTAATAAGTAAACAGTGCATAATTTTATTCAAAATAGACAATTCCTACCTAAAAAACTTATTTCTCAAAACCATAATTAAAACTAAACTATGGAGGATATAAATACCAAATAGTTTCAATATGAGACAAGATGAATATTTAAAATTTTGGGAAGTTAGATGAATTAAACATAAACTATTATGATTCTTTTAAAAATTCAATTTAGAGGAAGTTTCAATTCGAAATAGTAATTAACGTAAAAGAAAATGAGGGTAATGACATTAAAAAGTGGTAAGGAAATTGGAAAACCAAATGTAGTTCTTACTATAATTGAAGAACATACGCAGATATAAAATTGAACCTAAGTATAAGTCCTTCCTCTTTTTACCAAAAAGGTTAGTTGAGGACATTCTTATGTATATGATTGAATTATTATTTCCATTTGATTTTCACATTTTGGACATGGATGATGATTTTTCCCCTAACCCTGCACATATTCTATTAGGAAGACCATTCATAACTATAACTCATACCATAACAAAAGTGTATGATTGTACCCTTATAATAATTTTTAAAATTTGAATAATGATTTATTGATCTATTAAGAAGCTACCTCAAACATTACAATGAGTTCACCAAGAAATAAAATTTAATACTTAAGTCGAAAACAAATTACAAAAAGGTAAGAAACTAATAGAATTTGCTACAAATTCCATCTAGTCTTCATTCCTGATGATAGAGCATGTTGGTTAGATTTGGCTATTATAGTGGCTAATACCCAACTGATTGTATCTTCAGCTAAGTTATACTTGTTAACTTCTTCATTTCTATAAATGCTTTTATTTCTTTCCTTCCATATTGAATAGAAAAGGGTAGTGAAGGCAGTTTTGTATATTGGGGCATCTTACAACCTCCGATTAACAGTACAAATAATCCAATTAAGAGTTGAGTACCAATCATATTTATTGTAGGCTTCAGATAACCAATGTAACATTACGCTCCAGACTGTTTTAAAGTATCTACAGTGGAAGAATAGATGATCTTGATCATCTTCAGTCTCTTTACAAAACACACAAATTGGGTCATAGCTACCAAACCTTTTTTTTTGTATGGATCTTGTTCTTAATTACGAACCATGTGTAAATAGAGGCTTTTGGATTGAGTGAGTGTTTCCAAAGGAGGTTGAACTAAGGAACATTATCACCTACTTCTTGAAAAGCTTTATAACAAGATTTGTTAGAAAAAAATACCTAAGGTATCTAGGACCCAAGTTACTGCATCTTGCCTGTGGCTATTAATGATCGAGGGAAGAAAAAGTACCATTAAATTAAATCCTCTGAAGTTACCTACCTATTAAGAATGATTTGTCAAAGAAGATACTTTAGAATTTAGTAGAAGCCTATTCATAAGACTGGATATTTCAGTCTTTTGTATCAAAGGACTATGATCTGTCTAGTTATCGAATGAAACCCAAATATTCTCACCATTTCCTAACCCATGCTTAATCAAAGGAAAAGCCTCTAGTCTCATTTTCAATATTTACAAAAGGTACCAAGAGTACTCCCTAGAGGTAGACAGTTGCTAAAAGCTTTCATTATTGAGATATATTGCATGTACCCATTTAACCCAAATAGATTGTTTACCCTTAAATAGCGTCCAAATCCTTTTTCACATAAGCACTTTTTGCATAGGAGAAATGGGGATGATGCCCAGTTCCCTTTGTTTTTTATGAATAGTCACCTTTCTCCATTTGACTTTAGCTTTCTTATAGTTCTCAGAATTTCCAGACCATAAGAAAGCTTTCAGAATGCGATCAATCTCCTTGATGACCTTCTTGGATAGAATAAGGTGGGATATCCAATAAGCAGAAATATTACCATGAACAGAAATTACCAGAGTAACCCTTGCAATAAGTGACAAAAATAGATTTTGCCAAGCATTAATTTTAGCTTTGAGCCTTTCTATGAGTGAAATGCAATCAAAATATTTAGGCTTTGCATTTGAAATAGGAACAGCCAAGTATTTAAGAGGTGGGTCATGAATATGAAGTTTAGTAATTCTAGAGAGTTCCTTAGTATTCTTCACATCTTTTGAGCAATATAAACTACTTTTGTTGACATTCATTTGCAAGCTCGACCATTTGGAAAACTGCATAAAAAGTTCCTTTAGCAGTTGCACTAATTGTATGTTTACTCCTAAAAGAAGGATCAAATCATTTACAAACATCAAGTGGATGAGATTGGAAGCCTTAATTTTATTATGATAGAGAAACCTATCATTGGAACCAATTACCTTATTAATAAGTTGAGAGAGGCCTTCTACAACTAGAGTAAATAGATAAGGAGAGAGAGCGTCCCCTTGATTAATAACTCTAGCACAAGTTAGAGGCTTAGTAGGAAACCCATTCACAAGAATACTGATTGAAGCATTTGTTAAGCACATCATAATCCATTCAATGAAAGAAGTAGGGAACTCTAAAGCTTCCATGCAAATATTTATGAAATCCTAGTTAACAGTGTCAAAAGCTTTAAAGAAATCAAATTTCCAACATCAAATTTAATATTTATTCCAAAATTATACTCCTTCAAAATCTCTTGCATAAGCAGTATATTATCCCCTATTGATCTATCTTGAATAAATGCACTCTTGGTAGCATTTAAAATTGAAGATAAAGCAGACCTCAATCTATAAGCAATGAGTTTAACAATTACTTTGTAAATTATATTACAACAAGATATGGGTCTAAAGTCAGCCAAAGTATCCAAATTTAGCTTTTTGGGAACTAGACATATGTAAGTGTGGTTTATCTACTCCAGCATTTTGTGGTTTATCCCCTTCAACATTTACAAGAGGATAAGCACTCTATGTCTGCTTTGGTAAACAGACTACCAATAATCTCCCAAGTTGTTTCAAAAAATCTAGTAGTGAACCCATGAGGCCTTGGAGCTTTAAAGGGATGTAATTTGAATAAGATCTGCTAACTTCCAAGCTAGTAAAAGGATTAGATATAGAGTCCTTAGGATCCTGCAAAAGGGGACTATCAAAAAGATTTGGAATAGAGTGAATGTCTTATTAACTTGCAACAGTTCCTATAAGCTGAAGAAAGAAGGCTCTTATAATCTAGATAAAGTGGTTTGGCCAAAGACTGTGTTACCTGAGGGATCTTTAAGTGCCACAATCTTGTTTATATTCCTCCTTATGAGTAGAGATGCATGGAATATTTTAGTGTTGGAGCCACCATCCCTTATGTAAAAGCCCAGACGACCTTCCCACAGATAATGTCCGCTTTGAGCTCCAACCCCTCACGGTTTTGCTCTTCCCACCTTTGGGAAAACACGTCTTAGGGGGAGAGGTATCCATATCCTTATAAGGCATACTTCGTTCCCCTCTCCAACCAATGTGGGATCTCATACTCTCCACCCCCCTTTAGGACCCAGCCAAATTGGCACATCGAGTCGGGTACCGGATCTGATACTATTTGTAATAGTGCAGACTACCCTCCTACAGATATTGTCCGCTTTAGGTTGCTCCTCGGGCTAAGACCTTCACCGTTTTGCTCTTCCCACCCTTGGAAAATGCGTCTTTTAAGGGAGAGGTATCCATACCCTTATAAGGCATACTTCGTTCTCCTCTCCAACCGATGCGGGATCTCACACTCTCTACCCCCCTTTAAGGCCCAGCCAAGCTGGCACAACGGTTTGGGTATCGGCTCTAATACTATTTGTAATAGCCTAGACCACCCACCTATAGATATTGTCCTCTTTGGGCTTCATGCCCCTCACGGTTTTGCTCTTCCCACCCTTGGGAAGACGTGTCTATGGTAGAGAGGTATTCGTAGCCTTATAAGGCTTACCTCGTTTCTCTCTCCAACCGATATGGGATCTCATCATCAACGCCCTTAGGGCCCAGCATCCTACATTGGCACATCCGGTCGTGAACCGACTCTGATACCATTTGTAATAGCCCAGAAAACTAGCCCACAGATAATGTCCGCTTTGGGTTGCCTCTCAGGCTAAACTCCTCACGGTTTTTCTCTTCCTATCCTTGGGAAAATGGGTCTATGGTGGAAAGGTATCCTCACGGTTTTTCTCTTCCTATTCTTGGAATTGAATTTGAATTTTAGAGAGTTAAGGGAATTCTGAACTTGGTATCATGTTAGAACATGTATTGTTTGATGTTTGAAGTGGATTAAATGTGTACTGAATTAATAACGAATTGAGGTTAGAAACTTGATACATGTTGGATACTAGTTAGAAGAAGTAGTTCCACTGGACAGGTATTAGTATTTTAGACATATCTTGAACTGTAAGTATCAAAATTGGATGATTTTAAATTAATATTAAACTAGATACATATATCTACAACTTTCATGGAGGAATTAAATTTTATTTCTATCACTAAGGGTTTTGAAATTTGGCTTGAAGTTGAGTTCTGGTTGCTGTCCATAGTTGAGAACAGTCTGTAGTATTTTGAGTATAACTCTCCTTCTTCTGAAAATTAATACATGTTAAGTCAAAATGACTTTACGATTAATAATTTTGATGACAAACAAAAAGGAGACAAATGAAAAACAGATGGAAGATAGCGAAGTAAAAAAACAGACGGAAGCTATTCGAAAAGCAGACAGAAGCGAAAAGCAGACGGAAGTGAAAAACAGACGGAAGCTATTCGAAAAGCAGACAGAAGCGAAAAGTAGACGGAAGCGAAAAACAGACGCTAGAAAGCAGACGCTGCAAAGAAGACGGAAGAGAAAAGAAGACGGAAGCATCAATCTGAGTTAGTTACAGGACTCAACTGAATAACCGTTTCTTTAAAAAACCAAGAAGCAGTTGGAGACGGAGGCTATAAATAAGAAGTCAAAGTCGGAGATTAGAATATATATACGACACGATACAGAAATACTACCAAGAGAAGAGATTACTGAAAAAAACTCTAGCAATTTTTGTGACAAATTTCTGTGCGAATTTACGGAGTGCTATTCTGTTATTTCTAATAAGTTCAAAACACTGATAGTGATACAGATAGCCTGAAGAGGCTAAGAGCAAAATAATACTCATTGTATTGAGACCTAAAGAGGCTCGCAGAAAAAGAATACTTGTAAAGCTTCGAGAGATAGTGAAATCTCAGATAGGCATCTGAGGACTGGACGTAGCCCACGGTTTGGGGTGAACCAGTATAAAAACT
>JANKOE010000206.1:31150804-31166439 GCA_026284465.1 Erythroxylum citrifolium | reverse complement strand
TAAAACCAAACTCTTTTGTTTTATTAATAATAAATATTTTCATTACAAAATTGTAACTGAAGAAGATAAAGTTACATATAAATACACTTGCTTTTCAGGGCATTATATTTACATAACTCCAACAGCAATTTCATTAAGGTACTATATCTTTCAATTATACTCTTTGCAACCTTCTACATCTTGCTATCATAGATGATATTAACTGTATTGTATAGAATTATGTATTAAATTAATGAAAGTGCACGAGATTATGTATTAAATTAATGAAAGTGTATGATATTTTGTATTAAATTAATGGAAGTAAGTAGTGATTTTATTTCATACACATATTTACTAAGATATGCCTCTGAATTAAAATTAAAATATATACAAAATGAGTCCTTGCATATGGTGCCTTGCAGATGGTGTTGTAATTATATACATCAAAAGAAACAAAAGTAAGTCTATACATGGGACCATATGAGTTGTCCATAAATAAAAGGGTGTTGTTTATAATTACATAGGACCAAAAGTCTTCAGGAGTTCCAAAAATACAAAGGATCAAAAGTTATACATATCCTTTACTCGAAGTTGTTTTTGTTCAAGTCTCTTCTTTTTCTCTTAACCTTATCGAAATGTCAGATCTTTTAACATTGGTTACTTTCCTCTTTGTTCTAGTTTATTGAATATCTTCCTTTCCTTTTCTTTGTGATGCATATGCTACAATACTTTCTTGTGAAGGCATCTGCATTTGACCCTACGTTAAATAAATAATGTCAAATTTTATTATCACATATATTCTTTCTTCAATATGAAATAAATAAGCTTACTATCGTTTCGCTTATGGAAACTAAGCTAGGTGTTATCATCTTACAATTTCTGGAATTATGATAAGCTTGTTTACATTTCTTAGAAGTTACACGGTAACCAATCTTTATTGAAATAATCCCGCCCTTCTTACCTTCACCAACTTCCTTTATTATCTTTGTGATATTAGCTAAGAAAACTCTCCTAGCCAATAAAATTTGGAGAATTTTAACCATCCAATTAGTACATATCTATTTCTTTAAATGTAAGACCCTTTGAGAAGTTAGAAGCAAAGTCTTATATTCCTAGTTATGAACCAACTTCTCAAGTTAATGGAATCCTTAGAAATGTGCATTGGATGCAGGATTTGTCATGAAAAAAATGCTTCACTATAGTTTAATAATAGGAGCAAGATTGGTCCTCTTTATAAGACCAAGTTATATCCTACACCCAGAAGCTTATTGCCTCTTTTCTTCAAATATGAGTTTTTTGCTAAAATTTGGAATGTGATACAGGAGTTTTATAACTTCATTCTTATAAGCCTAAACTTTAAGAATGGGTTTTGTTTACATTTAAGCAATGAAATGCTTTGATTAAAAATTAAATCAGAAAAAGATATTATTATCAACATGTTATTTGGTAATTTTTTATGCCAAATCTCAAGTCCATCCATTAAATTCTTGATAGACCACCCCGTAATCATCGAACCTAAATATCTAAGTTCATAACTAAACCAAGACTAAACATTTATTGTCATAGCTCAACTAAAATCCTAAAATATAAAAAATATCAATACAAAAACACCCAATTTTACATATTGGAGTAAATACCATTGTTTACCCAGAATCTAGATCCCAATTACCTCATATAATTAACAACTTGGTTCCTAAACCTTTACATATACACATAACCAATTTGAGAACACATATTATCAACAATGAACTTGCTTAGGAAAGGAGGAACACTCACTAATATATCGTCAGAGTTTTTGCACTTTTTCATCCTCCCCACTGCGTTAATTCACGACAACAAGGTATTCCCACCTCATTAAATGACGATAAAATAGGGTTGGCGTTGAGTTAGGGCAACTTGGGCACCCCCTCAGGGTCATCTTCATAAATAACAAAATATGAGTCATTTTTACTTTTATGAAAATAAAAATAAAAAAATAAGACCTATTTTTGACCTTTTTAAGAACAATAAAAAAGATACATATTTTGTTTCTTTTTATTTGAGCCCAAAAGTAGGGACCCTATTTTTACTTCCTAATCAACAAAAATTTCCGAAAGACAATAAAACTATACTGTTATCTTCATGCGACATCCTATGGAGTGTGAAACAATGCTACGTAAAGCCAAGCATCATGTGGGTTGAATAACCTGCACGACATTGTTGCTAAGTGGCACATTCTTGCCGCGTATACTACTAAAATTATAAACAACGTCATTTTGTAGGAATAACTCAAGGTTCTTGATAGTAACTTAATGGTAGGGGGAGAGATGATATATTAGTTAAAGCACAAAGGTAACATCTGATAGTCTATAAAAATGATAGTTCGTCAAACTCAAAAAGGTCCTACGAATTTAGCCCCTTTTTTATTTAGGCAACTCCTGAGTTAACTAGGTCACTGTGGTAACATCCATTTTATTGCATATTTTTTAACGATATTAATAAGTTAGCATAAATAAAGTTCAAAGGATTGGTGGGTCTAAGAAGTGAGTCTCTTTTTAGAGTTGTTAGTTTGTGACTATTAATCATTGGTTAACATAATTAATAATTATCCCTACAATGGGCGTGGTCATTTATAAATATAGTTTGAAGGATGGAAGATGTGGTCTATATGCACTATTTGATTTGTGGACTTCTAGTATTCGTATATTAGATTCCATAAGCTTTTCCTAGGCCTACAAAGCCAAATGCTAGAGTTTTTTTTCTTGCATTTGACATCCATCGATCAAGTTAGTATGAGATAGAGAGAGAAAATTTTCTATACTTGGTATAAAATTTTGAAGGCATGAATGTTTATATGATGGCTCAAAGAAGCATGAGATTAGGCCACGTTGGCATCATCTTGCATAATTTTCTTGGCATATATGCCTTTTTTTCCATTCTGGTCCCACAACGAGACATCAACATAAAAGCTCAAAGATATAAAGCTAACAAATTTCTTAATTCACTCAGGAAATGTAAATGAAGAACTTGATAGTCAATGTGTTGGATCCCAAATTGTTCTTGGAAGTTAGAACTATTATATATGAAAGGTTGAAAGTTAAAAGTTGGAAAATGTTACATTGAATATGCTTCGGTGTTTTAGCCATAACTCTTTCTCTAGTTATCGAAATGGGATGATTTTTTATTTGAATTAAACTAGAGAAATAGGGCTACAAATTATCAGATGAACTCAAGTTCTAATTCAGTCTCTAAGAGTTTCAATTTTTGGATAGAAATTGAGCACGAAATATTGTTCCAGTGTAAGGACAGTTTGGAAATGTCATACCATGAAAGATGAATGGCTCTTTGTATGATGAATTATGACCGTGTTATACTTTGAAAAAGGTTATGACATTTTGAATTGAATTATGAGCATGATGATGTTATGCCTTGTATTATGGCATTTTGATTCAATGAAAAGAAGAAAAATCATGAGAATATGAAAATGTGATTATGTGCTTTGTTTGGGCGAGAGAGGAACCGTTTCGTAGTCACGTGCACATTGACGTCAAGCCTTCTCCCGGCTGTCCGCTTGTGGCTCACGAGATCCAAAAATGGACTCATTTCGTTCACGGTGTAAACTTCAGTTTTGCCGTTTTGTTCCACGGAACCCTCGAGCCAATTGATTGTGCATTTGCATTTGATGTGCTAATTCATACTTTGAATGGAATTACATCAATATGTGATGATGGTTAGAAGTATGAAATGTGTATTGACTTCTAAATGTTGAATTTTCATTGTGATGTGTATGCCTATATGAATGTATATATGGTTGTTTGTGTGGCTCATCGCCAATGGCTATAAATATATTAGCCACTGAGCTGTGTAGCTCAACCCATCACTTTCCCTCCACAGGTGCAGAACAAGAAGATTAGCGATCCTTGCAAGACAATTGGACAACTTCGAGATAGTTTGCTTTTGTACTAAGCAACACTTTGTATAGATTATTAAGCATGCCAACCATTGAGCTTTCATTTGTATTGTTTTAAGTTTGTGATGTGTATTTTGATTTGTAAATAAAGTTTGTTCAATGATTTACTTTGCATAGAAAATGAGAACGGGGAATCAAGAACTTCCTTTTGTATATGATTATGCCTTTTTAAAGGATGAGTATGATGATTGTGAAAGTGGCTTGTGTGTATGCTTATGATTCTTTGTTGAGATTGCGAATTATTGTTCGTTTTAGAATAGGATGTTAGAGATTGGAAAGGTTTTATGGATAAACCAATTGAAGTGAGATTCAAGAGTTTAACGGAAAGTATTTAGCAATTGAATTGATACGAAGAGAGATTTCATTTTTGCAAGTTTTTAGGCGTGGAAATTGTGTACAACCTTCATGGGAAAATCTGGGTTGTTTTAGCCTAATTTTAGAAAAAGTGGTCTTTTGGAAAGTTGTAGAAGATCTTTTCATCTTTTCAACGGTATGAAGTTTGTGATTTTTGGATGTCGGAATGGAGAGATATGAGCAATTACAAGTGAGAATGTTGTATAGGAGGTATGAACTTGATGGCTATAGTGAATGAGTAGAGATTGTATTTAATATGAGTTGTATGAGTTGAGATTTGGGAGTTTGGTGCATTTAGATTGGTATTTGAATGGTTATGAAGTTGTCTTACACTTGAAGGATTGATTTTGGGGAGATTACGAGTATATATGGTGTTAGGATGAAGGTTGGAAGCCTTGGAGAGGCTTTGGAAGAGGGTTTGGGTCACCTATGTCCGTTAAACGGACATGGATGTCCTTTTAACGGGCCTTTTCGGGTGAATTTGGACCCCTTGCCCAGTTTATGTCCATTAAATGGACATGGATGTCCGTTTAACGGACCTTCTCGGGTGAAATAATGCACTTTGGTCGAGCTATGTCCGTAACACGGACATGCATGTCCGTTTAACGGGCATTCACGGGAAAGATTGTAATTTTTGACACTATTAGAGGCTGAATCAGATTTTGTGGTCTTCATGAAAGTTGTAGCTCTAGAGTTATTCTTTCTAATGGTCCCAAAACGAAATTAATCTGACATCTAGATTGAAAGCTATAGCGATCGCGCCAATAGAGGTACAAATCGATTTAAGGGATAAACATGGTTTATTCTTTTGAGCATAACTCTCTCATCCGACCTCAAATTGAAGTGATTCTTAGACCAATAGATTCCTAAGAAATGTATCTATCTCTCCATGAATAATGATATCTTTTGGAGTTGTTTTGGGAAAGTTTGCATTAGAACAAGTGAGGGGTCGGTTTGGAGAGCATAGTTGGAGTATGTGCACCCTTAGGTGTTTTAAGCATATCTTGAGCTGTAAAGCTCTGATTGAAGTGATTCTTGTTTCAAAATAAATAAGAGACATGGAACTATGATTTATATGAAGAAGTCAAATTGAAATTCAGATTTGAAGATTTCCAAATTCTGTTCACAAACATGGTGACTGATTTGTATGGGCACGCCATTGAACAAATTGTGAGTCAATTTTTGGGATATCATGATAATGAAGTTAAACTAATGGTGGATAATGAGGGTTAATTGAAATAACCCTATAGGGTGATATGTTCATGCCTTATGATATGATAATTTGGATCCATTGTTTGGCTTTGAAAACGGGGCCCAACAAATGCCATTGAAGATGGGGGGATTAGATGTGAATTTGGGCATAGATATGTTAGAAAAATATAATGCTAATTTAGATTGCAAACAAAAGACAGTAGAATTTGATTTGGACAAAGATAGAAAGGTGGTGTTTATAGGAGACAGGAATGTAAGCCCGCCTAGAATTATTTCAGCTCTAATAGCAAAGAAAATGGTGAGGAAAGGATGTGATGCATTCTTGACATATGCGGTAAACACGAAGGTAGATTGAGGAAAGTTAGAAGAAATACCTGTGGTCATGGAATTCCCGGATGTTTTTCCAGAAGAATTACCAGGACTACCACCACTTAGAGAAATTGAGTTTCCCATCGAGCTTCTTCCGGGCACGGCACTAATATCAATTCTGCCTTATAGGATGGTTCCAACAGAATTGAAGCAGCTTAAAGAATAGCTAAAAGAGCTATTGGAGAAAGGTTATATTAGGCCTAGCTCTTCACCTTGGGGATCTCTAATTCTTTTTGTGAGAAAGAAAGATGGATCGTTGACAATGTGTGTGGACTGCGGGAAGCTTAATCATGTTCTTATCAGGAATAGATATCTGCTCCCACGCATAGATGATTTGTTTGATCAATTGTAAGGGGCAAGGGTCTTCTCTAAGATAGATTTGAGATCAGGTTACCACCAGTTGAGGATAAAGGAGTCTGATGTGTCAAAGACTGCTTTTAGAACACGATATGGGCATTTTGAGTTCTTAGTCATGCCCTTTGGACTAACGAATGCCCTTACAGCCTTTATGAACTTAATGAATAGAGTCTTCAAGCCTTTCTTAGACCGATTTATCATAGTCTTTATTGATGATATATTGGTTTATTTCAAGAGTGACAAGGAGCATGAGGAACATTTGAGGATTACCTTGGAGACATTAAGGAAGAAAGAGTTGAATGCCAAATTCAATAAATGTGAATTTTTACTAAGGGAAGTGGTGTTTCTAAGATATGTAATTTCATAGCAAAGAAAATTCACATTTATTGTAATTTCATAACAATAAATGTGAATTTTCTAAGATATGTAATCCAAGGAAAATAGAAGCTGTGGTTAAATGGGAAGCACCTAAGAATATAGCAGAAGTGAGGAGTATCTTGGGTTTAGCTGTTTATTATAGAAGATTTGTAGAGGGTTTTTCCATGATAGGGGCCCCACTTACCAAATTGACAAGGAAGAATCAGAAATTTGTGTGAACAGAGGAATGCCAGAGGAGCTTTGAGGAATTAAAGAATAGGCTCACAACTGCACCAATTTTGGCCTTACCTTCTAGTAATGATGGGTATATAGTATATAGTGATGCCTCAAAAAAGGGATTAAGGTATGTGTTGATGCATAGAGATAAAGTGGTTGCCTATACTTCTAGGGAATTAAAACCTTATGAGTCCTACGCATGATTTAGAGTTAGCTGCCATAATTTTTGAATTGAAAATATGGAGAAATTATTTATATGGAGTCACTACCAAGGTATTTACAAAACAAAAGTGTTTTAAATATTTAATGAGCCAAAAAGAGTTAAATTTGAGGCAAAGAAGATGGTTAGAACTACTGAAGGACTATGACTTGATGATAGACTACCACAGAGGGAAAGCTAATGTAGTAGCAGATGCATTGAGTAGAAAATATACTATGGCATATGTGGAGACAGTATATCTTCCTTTGTTGGAGGAATTAGCCAAAATCAAGGTGACATTAAAGCAAGTCGAATCTGGTTGTATATTGGCTAATTTTAGAATCAAGCCAGTGTTGAATGAGAAGATTAAGGAATTGCAGGAGCAAGATGAGTGCTTGAGCAAGCTTAGAGAAGAAATTAAAAATGGTAAGTCCACTGAAATAGAGATAAGAGAAGATGGATTGATGGTGGCTAGTAACAGATTATGTATTCCAGTTATGTTAGAATTGAAGGATGAGATACTTAATGAGGCACACAATGCTCCCTATGTAATGCACCCGGGGAGTGCAAGAATGTATAGAGATTTAAAAGACCACTTCTGATAAAGAGGAATGAAGAAAGATGTTGCAGAGTATGTTAGAAAATGCTTAGTGTGCCAGTAAGTGAAAACAGAACATCAAGCACCTATTGATAAGCTTAAACCTTTGTCTATTCCTGAATGAAAGTGGGAGAAGATTACATCGGATTTCCTAATAGGATTGCCAAGAACTAAGAGGAAGCATGACGCCATATGGGTGATTATTGATAGGCTAACCAAGTCAGCACATTTCGTGCCAATTAGATAAGTAGATTCTTTGAATGCTTTTGCCAAGAAATACATAGATGAAATAATCAGACTTCGTGGGATTCCAAGTTCTATAGTCTCAGATAGAGATCCCAAGTTCACCTTCAGATTCTGGGAAAGCTTACAAGAGGCTTTAGGAACTAAGTTGTATTTTAGAACAACTTTCCATCCACATACTGATGGCTAATTAGAGAGGACAATCCGGACATTAGAGGTTATTTTAAGAGCTTGTGTTATGGACTTCAAAGGCTCATGGGATGATCATCTGCCTTTAGTTAAGTTTGCTTACAATAATTCCTACCACTCAGGAATTCAAATGGCACCTTATGAAGCCTTATATGGTAGTAGATCCAGAACTCCTATCTGTTGAGATGAGGAAGGTGAAAGGAGACTTTTAGGACCCGAGTTCGTGCAAGCTACAGTCGACGAGATTAAATTGGTAAAGCAAAGACTCAAGGCAACTCAGTAGGATGAAGAGTTATACGGATGCAAATAGAAAGGAGATGGAATTTGAAGTTGGACACAAAGTACTTCTTAGAGCCTCTCCATAGAAAGGGGTTTTAATATTTGGTAAAAAAGGCAAGCTCGGTCCAAGGTACATAGACCCTTATGAGATTATTAAGAAGATTGGGCCTCTAGCCTACAAGTTAGCTTTGCCACCAAAATTATCTAAGATTCACAATGTCTTCCATATATCAATGTTGAGAAATAACGATCAGATCCTTCACACATAGTCCAACCTTCAGAGGTTCAATTAAAAGAGGATTTGACTTATGAAGAATAACCAGTAGAGATTCTAGATTCAAAGGAAAGGTCTTGAGAAGCAAGACTATGAAGCTGGTTAAACTCTTATGGAAAAACCATATAAGAGAGGAGGCAATATGGGAGCCTTTAGAAGCCATAAAGGAGAAATATCTACACCTTATCGTAGACTCAGGTAAGAATTTTAAGGATGAAATTCTTTAGGGGAGGAGAATTGTTAGATGACTACGCATCGTTACGCTAGTCAAAATAAAATAGCTAGACTAATACTGTAGCAGTGGCGAGTCTAGATCGATCCCACAAAGAGTGTGTGTAAAGTTTATGGAATGAAATTAACCGGTGTTTACACTTAATGGGGGGTGTTGGATTTTGAAAAATGAAAATAAAATAAAACAAACTAATAAAAACAAATTAAAGAAAACATGCAGAAAAATGATAAATGTGGGGAATTCTATAGGGACCCGGTTCTTTGGTTCAATGTCAGCCTATACCCTAATCAAGCATAATTTATTAATTTGTTGTTCTTTAACCTCTCCTAGCAATTATTAATCGTGGGTTAAAAATTAACCCAAGTTTTTCCTTAAGTTTTGTTTAATCAAGATACGATCGTTAATTAAACCTAACCACCGAACAACCTAAGATAAGATCTCTACATTTAATTAGGCAGTAGCATTACGAATTAGGAAAACCGATTAATCAAGGCAACAACCACATACGATGCTTCATTTAACCTAGGTCATGTTATTCCTAATAATTACGAATCATTAGTCGCTACACATGAATTTCAAATGGATTATATCGAAATTCTAGCAATGGGTTTTGCAATTAACAATCCAGTGAACTCATTAAAATTATCACTCACAATACCCAATAGGTTCATACACAAATAACCGAATAATAACAAAAATCCGATTATTCATACACAATACCCAAATTAATTAACATAGGATAACACAATTAATTCATAATGAGAGAAAAAATAACAAAAAAATTAAAAAATACTTAACCCAAATGGTCGGCATCAATGCCACCTCTGAACCGGCATCGAGATGCCTAGCCCTTCGTGGGTCTTTCTCGAAAAATGCTTCAACCCCTATCCAATGTCCCTACTTAAATATCCCTTTGATTTCTCACTATTCACTGTAGCTGATGGGACGAATTAATTTCGTCCCTCTATTCACTTAAATCCTCCCAACTTGCTCCCCAGTGCTGCGTCGTCACTCCTTCTGCGCTCCAGCCACAAGCCGCAGCAACCAAGCCGTCCGTAGCTGGCGTGCCGTAGCCCTCTCTTCACTTGTATTTTCGCGTGCTGCACCTTACTCACCCAGCTGCTACCGCACTCTCCTTTGCTCCTGTAGCTCTATTGTGACAATTTAATTTTGCCTCTCTAAAACCCCCTGCTCTCTGTGCTCCATGCTGCGTTTAACACAGCAGCGTCTGTGTTACGCAGACACGTTGTGCGATTAACACACAATGTTGCGTTGCGCAATAAGAGTTTCATGCTGCGCTGCCATTTTCTGTAATTTTTTTTTTCAACTGCATGCATTTAAAATTGTCTTTTTCTTTATCTTCGATTTTTCATCTTTTAATTTTCTTTGTGTCACTCCATGAAGACAAACAAGTATTGATCTTTAGAAAATGTCCCAAATTGGGTGCTTTTGACTCACTTTAATTTCTTTGCTTCCAAATTGTACCTAAAATCACATATAAATTAAAGTGAGTATCTTAAACATTTTCGTATCATTAATCGCTAAGTGTAAATGATTAAATATATTAACATTTAAGCACATATCATTATCCTAATGATATATTTCCTTATTTTCATAATTTAAAAGATGAATAGTTAATATGTTCCTCGGTAGTTCTTGAAATGATGTCTATTTTAAGTTTCCCTAAGCACCTTGACTTTGGCTTTTTGAGGAAAGTTAGAGAGATTTAACCTTGAATGTTAATTATTTATGAGAGATCCTTGACCAGTATAATTATTAAACCATAGAGAAGCATTGTCTCCTTTTCCCACTTTACAGGTTACGTTTGGTTCCATTAAGACCCTTAACTTTAGAATCCAATCAAAGGACACAGGCTTTTTCTTTTGAGAATGTAGGTATGAGGCCACTTGATCCATAATGATTCCTTGTCTATTAGGATTCTCCACATCCTTTTTAGCCTTAGAATTTTGTTACTGCTATTCATAGCCTCCAATACACTCCACCCTCTTCTTATGGTTTGCATATGCCTTTTCAACTTACTTTTGCAAATCCTCCACCTCCTCCCACTTTTCCCTATAAGAATTTCTTCATCATCCTTTCCAAAATCTTGATTTGACCTTTCGATAAAAAAATATAGGAGCACCAGTATATATACATTGAAGAGATAACAGATTTTAGAAGTAACTTTACTCTATAAATTGAAACTTTATTTATCTAGTAGCCAAGTCTTTTATGAATTTTCTCAGTCAGTAAAAAGTAATCACTATATCTAATTCTTTTAGTGGAGATTAGGAGTATAAGATATAAGAAAGGGGGATTATGCTTAGACATTCCAGTTATTTAAGCGACGATGTCTGAAAGATATGAAGCACTCTCTGTTTGAGTGAAAAGGCTCTTTTAGAGGTTAGTTCCAAGGCCATATAGCTCCTTGAACCTTTGTAAAGTATTTATCAATAAGGATACAAAGTTCAAGTCTGCTTTACTTAGAAAAATGAGTTTATTTGCAAAGCATAAGTTTGTTAGAGAAAACAACCTACATTTGGAGTGACACTTGAAGTTAAAGGTAGTTGAGACATTATGTTTTAGCAGGAGGGAGAAAACTTCCATAAATGTGATGAATAAGTAGAGGAAGAGATGGTCCCCCTTCCTCAGGCTCTTAGATCCCTTAAAGATTTCAATAAGTGTGCCATTGATCATAATTCCAAAAAATGGAGAGGTAATGCATGCTCTAATATAATTTATGAACTTTTAAGGGAAATTCAAAGCATCAAGTGTCTGCAATGTGAAAGACAAATTTACACTTTCAAATGCTTTATGAAGATCCACTTTAATACCACTTTGGAGAATGTTTCCTTACATATCCCTTAATAAGCTCCTGAACAATTAAGATATTATCACCAATATGTCTGTTGTTCAAAAAAGCACCTTGATTTTCACTGATTATAGAGTTCAGAACTGATTTCCATCCATTAGCTAACAACTTTGCTATAATCTTACATATAAAGTTTGTATAATTTATTGGCCTAACATCACTAAAGGAATGTGAATTGGGAGATATAGGAATTAAACATAAGTATGTTTTGATGATTTCTTTCAACAAAACTCCCTTATTGAAGAATTCATGCACTGGTTCCTTTACAATTTTACCAGTCCTAGTTCATGCCTTGTGATAGAAGTTGCCATTAAGCCCATTTGATCTAAGTGAATTCATTCCATTCATTTTGAACACAGGAATCTAAATTTCCTTATCATTCATTGATCTGATTAAATTGTTAGCATCTTTCTCAAATATCTTGGTAGGAATAAGTTGCTTTAGAGCTTCCACAGAGGTGCTTGTAATCTTCTTAGATCTCAATAATTTTTTATAGAATTTCACTGCTTCCTTGTTGACATCATCTTATTTATAAACCATTCCGCCAAACTCAGCCTTTATAGAACAAATCCTGTTACAATATCTTTTAGCTGAAATAACATTGAAGAAAAATTTTGAACATTTATCTCCTTCCTTTACCCAGTTAACTCTATCTTTATGGTGGATCAGGGAGTTATGGTTTTCAAAATAAGTAGTGTTTGAGAGCTTTTTTCTCCTCATTTAACAAATAACAATCTCCATATTTATTTTTCATTGAGTTTTGAATTGAGGATACTTTATCCCTAGCCTTATCAATCTCCACTTTATTTTTCTAACATTTGTTGGTATTCAGAAGTTTTAATTCACGTTTGATTGCTTTTAGCTTCAATAGACATACAAATTGCTTTTTTCTAGTTACTGCTTCTTCCATTCTTCTTCCTATAACATCTAGAAAGCCTTCAACATTGACAAGAAAATTATTAACCTAAAAGTGGATTTAGCACTGATCTTAATGAATAAGTTATCAATCTTGATTGGAGTATGATTAGAGAAGTAAGGATCCATAAATAGAGCTTTGATTTCAGTGAATGAAGTTAGCCAGTTGACATTCACCAAAGCCCTGTCCAGTTTCTTTCGAATAAACCATCATTGTTAGTGATGGTTTGTAACTTTTTCTTAGCTGCTTTAAAAGCATTATCATTGTTAGTGATAAACTGTAAAATATTTTCTGGTTCAACTTTATTACAACTTTATCAAAGATTTTTGAGAGAGTATCAACATTCCTTATAAGGCTCGATGCATTAATTGACTTAAAAAACATCATCCTCTTAGTATAGAAAACTACAAAATGCATAACGAGCTCATGTTTTCTATTTGTCCAATCATAACATATGATTAAACACTAACAAGTTGCCCAAGTCCTTATTCTTTCGTACAATTAACTTTTTATTTCAATAACATGGTTGCTCAAAAGATTACCTCTATAGTCATTAATTAAAGAAGCTTTAAATCCTGGACCAACAGAGGCAATATTATCCACTATATAATGACAAAAATAAGATTTCCTGACATTGATTGTCATACCTACATCATACTATTATCTAGCTATTGCCATTTTTCCATGATGAATGTTTCTTTAGATTATAGTGCACTTCGAATTGAGGGTTAAGCTCTAAGAGTTGTTTATGGAGAAAAAAAGTTAGGCACTTATCTTCTTCTTTTCCTCATAGCAGTTATAGTAATCTCTTGTTCTTGGGTAGGAATACCAACTTTAGTATTGTCAATATTATCCTTCCACTATAAAATGAAGTTCTACTTTTAATTTTATAGTTTAATCTTTGACGTCATTCTTTATCATTATAATCCTCTTTAAGCAATTTTTTATCCACATCACCTTTAATACCAACTAAATGTTTCTTAACTTAGTGATTATCCCACCTCTCAAATATTTGTCACAATACAAGCATATATTATGATTCTTTACACCAGCAACCAATCATGCATAAGCCTAAGTTGGATCATTAAATGTTCTTAAAGAGATTTAATTATCAAGAGTACTTAAACTTCCCTCCTTTCATCTATAAAAATAAATTTAGGCATAGACAAAAATAAAATATAACTTTATATTAAAATAAAATTTTTACATATGAGAGTAATAAAATTTTAGTTTGAACTACAAAATAGATAAATCTTTATGTATATATATAATGTTGATGTCTTATAAATTAATAAACTAATTACATTTGTTGGAACTTATAATGAGTTAAGGGTATCATATGCAACATCTTTACTTAGCTACAAAATTCAAAAGTTGGCCTAAGAAGAATAAGGCAAAAGGGTCACTTTTAATCCTAAGTTTTTTATCAATCAATAAGTTTAACCCTTACATTCTAGAGAGAACAATTATAATCTTAATATTTAGAAAATGTTAAAATTGGACCTTACCATAATGGAAATTTTAACCCCGTCTATTAAGTGTCAAGTCATCGTTGACTAGCAATTTTTTAATATATTTTTATTTTTATGAGTCCCCAGTGCCACGTCATTGTCGACGTGGCAAGGTGGACCCTTTTTAAAATATATACATATATAAAAAAACTTATTTTATTTATAAATGTGGGACGTGCCCTTTATATTAAAATTTTTTTTAACTTAAACATGTTAACAAAATGATCCCACCCTGACGCGTTTTGTTTAGCCTTTTTTGGGAGTTCAAATTCCCTATTCAATATTATGATGTCTTATTGTGTCCAATAAATCTCAGCCACTTATTTATGTAGGGCCCGCGTGGGGCCCGCAAAATAAATGACTGAAATTCCATGAGACAGAATAAGACAGAGTAAAACTGGACAGAAGATCTGGTTTCTTTTTTTGGAATCCCTCCGACCCTCCCTCATCATCATCTATTTCTACGTTCAGAGTCGCTCACTGTTTGGAATCCGTTTGTCACTATCATTACAAGGTTCAAAGGCACTCTCAGTCACTCATTCCCTTATCGTCTTCTCATATCCCTCGGTCGCTCTCATTTGTCGCTATCATTACAATGTTTGGAGGCTAGATTGGAACAGTGTCCTTCGCAAGCATCGTCGTCTAACAATTGCTCTCATAGATAAGTGTCTGTGATATTTGGTTTAGAATTAGATGGTATGGCATGCTTTGTTCTCTTCTTTTTTTCTTCTGTTATGTTCACCGTTTGGAATCCCTCACCTTTTGTAATGTTTTGTTCTTTCGTTTGTTATGTTGTGTTACTTACAAAATAAATGAAAGAATAGACTTTTTGTGTGGATTTATGCTTTGTTATGTTTAAATTACATATGTTTTGATGAAATAGGTCATAAATTTTCTTAGTTTTGCAATAAAATGCTTGATATTGAGCAATTTGATTGTGATAGTAATAGTAAAGTCAATCATATAAAAATGTATATCAAGTTAGGCAATTTGATAATTCGATCCTATTTGGAGCAGACATATGCGCTATTAGTTCATCTAGTAATTTGCTTCTCCAGCACTGTGATTGCTCGAAATATATTGACTTATTATACACTGAAACAGACAAATTATCACCTTTTACTAATTGCTTATGGTATCTGAGTAGCACTTCTTTAGGATACCAATTCTTTAAATTATAGGCTCAAACCTAACCTCTAAAGGATGAGAATTTTGTTGACAAAATATCTTATCTGGGTTCCTATATGTGTGTGTGGAATGTGAGTCCATAACTGATCACTTCTCCCGATTGTTTCGTGACTGTTTCTTCCATTGTTTGTTGGTGAAGTACTTCCATAATGCATTTCACTCTTCTTGTGTAACACCCAAATACCCCCTGGGAGGATAGGTGGATGCCACCCAAGACAGTACAAAAGTTCACACACAACATTGCAAACAGTGCTTACAATACATCACATCATACTGTCAGAAACAGAAATTTCAAAGTTATTACAGGCCCAAAAGTGTTA
>JANKOE010000206.1:31104230-31122413 GCA_026284465.1 Erythroxylum citrifolium | reverse complement strand
CAGTGTAGAAATCGTCGAGCAAGTCATCGGCATCGTACACAACATCTTGTAGCTTTCGAAGCCAATCTTTGATCTGACGGTCTTGTGTCTGGCGATGTTCTGCATCAAGTAGCACAGCTTCGATAGTGGAAACTGTGTTCTCGAGCTTCTTAAGCTCATCGTTAACACCCCACCAAATTCCAATCTGCTGTAGAGCTCCTGAACCCAGTATCTTTATGATTTCGGTTGCAATATCATAGAGTGTGGCTTCTGCCATTTTCCTCTGCAGTACCGACAGAAAGAAAACAAGGACCGAAAAAACAAGAAAAAGGTAGAGGTATAAGAATACAAACGATAAAATTAGCCGGATATGGGAGGACCGTGGAGTCAATGTACTAGGGATAGTTGCGAGCAGTGAAGATCGTCAGTTACTTTGTGGCTACGCAAGGAGTGAAATATTCTGTTAATTTTATGCGAGACCAACCGTATGCCATTCATGCACAGCCACAAATTTCAGTAGGTCCCAGAAAAATTTGTGGCTGTGCATGGACGAAATAAAGTTGATCTTGGATAAAAGGAACAGAAGCCACAAATTTCAGTAACCCTATGCTATTTGTACACAGCCCCAAATTTCAGTAGGTCCAGCAAAATTTATAGTTGTGCATGAATAGAATAGGGTTGGTCTTTCTTTTTATCTACGACCAACCCTATTTCATTCATGGGCAGCTACAAATTTTGCGTAGAAGTGTTGTATGGGTTTAAGATTAGTCTGATTAAACTAAATATTTAATATATGCTTGGGCCTATTTTTCCGGAGCGAGGGCTGAGACAGGGCGATCCTCTTTCGCCTTATTTGTTTATTTTATGTGCGGAGGGGTTGTCCTCTATGATCCGCTCTTTTGAGAGCCGAGGCATTATTCATGGTTGTAAAGTTGCTACTGGCGCCCCTGTTGTCTCACATCTCTTCTTTGCTGATGATAGCTATCTTTTCTTCTCGGCACACCTACGGGAAGCTGAAGCTATCAAAGAGCTCTTACATACTTATGAAATGGATTCGGGTCAGCTTGTGAATTTCAACAAGTCTTCCATTAGATTTAGCTCTAATACTCCAATTCAACAGAGACATCTTATCTCTTCATGCTTGTCCGTGGAAATGGGAGTGAGGGAAGATACTTATTTGAGATTACCTTCTTTTATTGGCCGGGATAAGAAGGAAATCTTTTCTTTTCTTGAAAAGAAGTTGTGGAGGCGTGTACATGGGTGGAATCGAACTTTTCTGTCGCGGGCTGGTAAGGAAATTCTCCTAAAATCTGTCGCCCAGTCTCTTCCTAACTATACTATGACTGTTTTTAAGTTGCCTGTGGGTTTTTGTAAGAAGGTTGAGACGATGCTCAATTCCTTTTGGTGGGGTACGAATTTAAGACAAAAGCGAGGTATTCCTTGGATGGCGTGGGAGAAAATGTGTTGGCCGAAACATCTCGGGGGGATGGGTTTTCGGACATTTCAGGATTTTAACATGGCTTTGCTTGGAAAACAATTTTGGCGGTTGTTGACTGATACTTCTTCTTTGGTTGCTAGAGTTCTGAAAGCACGTTACTTTCCGCGTAGCACAGTCTGGAATGCAAAAAGAGGTACTAATCCTAGTTATACTTGGAGTAGTATTTTTTCTAGTATTGATTTTGTTACAAAAGGATGTAGGAAACGTGTAGGAAATGGGAGTACGATTTGTGTTTGTTCTGATCCTTGGCTACCAGATGTGGAGAATCCTTATGTCACTTCGGTTCTGGATGATGCTCGGCTAACTCTTAAAGTGTCGGATTTGATTTCTCAAGATCTCAAGCAATGGAATTTGTCCTTAATCTCAGCTTTGTTTAATGAGCGAGATCGAGATTTAATTCTCCAGATTCCTCTGAGCTTACATCGAAGTATTGATGATTGGGTTTGGGCTCTTGATAAGAAAGGAGTTTATTCGGTTAAGAGTGCTTATCGTTCTATACACGCCATCCCTCGAGGGTGGCATCAGGTTCTTCCTTCTCCTCTTTGGAAGAAGTTTTGGTCTTTGCCTATTCCTGCTAAGATGAAAAATTTCTTTTGGCGTTCGTTAAATGCTTGTTTGCCTGTTCGTCCTCTACTTGTTCTTAAAGGTGTGGAGATTTCGCCTTTGTGTCCTATTTGTGGTATTGAGCCGGAATCTGTTTCACACATATTATTAGAGTGTTGTCGTGCTAAGGAGGTGTGGTCTATTTCTCATTTGGGTTTATTCCATGCTCACTCTGTTGAGATGCCTGCTTGGTTTTCTTTTGTTGCACAAAATTATATTGGAGACGATCAGTGTTTGGCTATCTCTATTTGCTGGGCTTTGTGGAAGAATAGGAATGATTTGATTTGGAAGGGTCTTCAGCATTCAGCTCACGCTATACTCTCTCTAGCCCGTTCGATGTTGAGGAATTGGAATAGCACTAGGAGAAGCCAATCTGCAGCTGTAACTAACGCCCTTGATACTCCTCAGGTGTGGCATAAACCACCAGCTGGTTTTATTAAAATTAACACTGATGCTGCTATTTTCAAAGAGTCGAAGAAGACTGGTGTTGGTTTTGTTGTTCGGAACAGTAATGGTATTTGTATAGCAGCTGGTAGTAATATCTTTCCGGGAGTTTTGGATCCGTTAACAGCAGAGGCTATGGGTATTCGTGAAGCATTAAGCTGGGTTTAAATGAAAAATTTACACTCGGTTATCATTGAATCAGATTCGCAATTAGTTATTCAGAGTCTTTTATCAAATAGTCGCAATCGATCGGAAGTGGATTTTATTGTTAATGATTGCTTATTTCTTCGTAATTCCATAAATGATGTTCATTTTGGGTTTTGTAAAAGATCTGCGAACTGTGCTGCGCACACTCTTGCGAGAAATGCTAGTTCGTTGTCAGGTCTTGTTTATTGGGATTTATCATTCCCTGTTTGTATTTCTTCTGCTTTAGCAGCGGACAATTGCTTTTAATGAAGCGTTCTCTATTTGATTTATAAAAAAAACAGGTAAGTGAGTTGTGGCAAGGTGAAAGGACAACGGTGACCCGATAAGTTGAAGGTGACCAATGTCACCATAAGCGCATGAATTTGAGGCACCAACAACTATATGTGACAATTATTTCCTTTTGTTCGAGAAGAACTTTGAAATTATCGGGAAGGAAGTTTCATTGGAACGAATAAGAAATTTTAATACATTTATGTTTACCTAAAGCGTATACGTATGTACATGAGTCCTTTTTTTCTTTTTTATCATTAAAAAAATATCTTCAAAAAATGCACTAAGCAATATGTATATATTATGAGACTTAATATATACATAAATATTAACTAAGAACTAGTTTAGCTTAAATAAAGGAGGAGGAAGAAGATGATAAGTTCCACAACTCTTGTTCATCACTTCGAAACCAGTAAAAATTGAACATGACAAATGACAAGCATTTAGTTAGAGAATTAATATTCTAGTCAAATTTGTGCATTTAGTGGTTGTAAAATCTAACAATTACCCAATATAAACAAAAACAATGAAGGATGTTATACCTTTTAGGAATTTGTTACTTTTAAATTTAATAAATTATTAGTAAATGTAGTATATGTGTCATACATATGGTAAAAATTTATTAGTAATGACTCATCGTATCAGCCTCAAACCGAAATCTCAATTACATGTTGACAATGATGATGACTTTTTATCACATTAGTACTATTGAGAAATTTTACGGCAGAATATTTTTGCGATGAAATAAAAGTTAAAATATTTTAGCATCATTTTACATTTTATATTAACATCATAAAATTTAATTTTTTACAATTAACCTTATTATAAAAGCTGAAAAGATTATAGCCCAAATTAAATTTAGTAATTGTCAACATAATTGGGAACAATTAAACGTCCAAATGTACAGCCCACTAATGACAAACTTACAGCCCACTAAGTACAACCTAACATTAGTGTAAAACTAGAATTATATAGGGTATAATTAAAAAGAAAAAATAAAAATATATGAATTGTTATAAATTATAACAATAAATTTTATAAAAGATTGATATTTTTATGCTTTAGTTAATTAACAATACATATATAATAAAAATACAAGGTAATTATATAAAATAATGATAATGATAATAAGAAATTTTATATAGAATGTATAAAAATGTGAATGGGATTTTAAATTAATACAATAAGAATTACTCATGTAAAATTGAAAATATTGTCAGTATTTTAATTTGAGTTAATATCTTCATTTTAAATATTACGATATTTAATGTTGTATTTACTAATTAATTAAAATTCTAGAAATTTATATCTGAAATCTCTTCATCGTTGAAAAGGGATGCATGCTTATAAAATTGGGTTATAAATTGGTAAGAAATAAAATTAAATGTTAAGAGTGTGAGAAGAAAAGCATAGAAAAATCAGATGTGCTTAATAGTTAATAATGTTAAATTAATACTAGCTAAACTACTAACTAGAAATAACTAACAAGAGTGTTTTTGTGGGGCCCAACCCAATGAGAACAACTGACGGTGTTTGATAAACAAAAATATGAAAAGAAAAAAAAAAGGAAAAGGGGAAAACTCAATCACACAAAAATTGGTCGAATCACAAACTCCTATCGCCTCTGTCTCTACCCCCAACTCCCTCTTCTCCATCGTCAGATCTCACGCCTCTCTAACTCTCAATTAAACTATTCCACCAATCCTCTCTCTCTCTCACTCCCTCGCGCCAAATACAAAACAGCCACTCCCTCTCTCTTCTTTTACAGGTATTTGCCTCTCCATCTCTCTCTCTCTCTCTCTCTAAATCCACTTCTTTTCACTACACTTTACATGCTCCTCTTTCACTCTCTTCTGCTTTTTCTGTTTATCTATATAAGCGCTTTAACTTTCATGTGTTTTTGGCTAATGTTCCCTAGTATGTGTTATGTACGTTGTGTAGTCTTGGCTCTAACTGGATCCAAATATTGTAGAAAAGTCTCCTTCTCGAATTTCTACGTTATTATTGAAACATTATGTATGTGTGCATTCATTTTGACATGCAGGTCCATTTCAGGTTTAGTATTGATTCATATGCCTATGTCTCTTTCAGTGGCTGCTTTAGGGGTTTAGTCTGATCTGAGTCAACAGCGAAGTTTCTTTTGGAAATGATTGCAGTTTCAGTGCCCGCTTTCTTTCTGGGAAATAATTTGTATATGTACACGTACTTGTTCGTATGCATTTACGAGTGTACCGAGGTAGCTGTTTTCCCTGTTTGTAAGTGAGGTTTAATTGCTGTATTATGGCTGCTCATTTATCTATGATTTTTGTGAAATGCCAGCTTGATTGTCTAAGAAAATATAAATGTGCCTATCTAACAGGATTCCCTTTTTTTGCGATTTCAAATTAGTAGGAAGTACCTCCTCATCCACTAAGGTCGAATTCTTGGTGGGTGCATTGGGGAATAGGATTATCAGTTACTCTTGACCCAAATATGGTTTCCTTTGCATACCACAAAAAAATAACAATCAGCATCTTATATGTATATAATTTTCCTTATACACTGGGTGCCTGAATGTTGTGTTTTTTGCAGTATGGCAGACAACCCGACAAGTCCAGCAGGAGGGAGCCATGAGAGTGGTGGTGAGCGGAGCCCACACTCGGGTGTGAGGGAGCAAGACAGGTACCTACCAATTGCTAACATAAGCAGGATCATGAAGAAGGCATTGCCAGCCAATGGCAAGATTGCTAAAGACGCTAAGGATACTGTCCAAGAATGTGTATCTGAATTTATCAGCTTTATCACCAGCGAGTAAGGCATCAAAATCACTAGTCTTGTTCCCTTTTGTTTTTTTAGGGCTGAGACTTTTATTTGGTAAATTTTGGTTTAAGCAGTGGAGTTTTGTCCAAATCTGATTGCTGAGTTTTGGGCTTTTGTTTAATAAGGTTATGAATGTGGTTTTTTTTTTTTGGAAAGAATGCGATTTTGTTTCTTTTGGATAGTTTTGGCTTTTCCTAAACGAGTTTGGTTCTCTTGTTGCATTGATATTCTTGCAATGAAGTCATCTTCTGGCTTTGCATTGATTTATTACAAAAACTTTTGGAATCTACACTAGTTTTTGGGTTATGAGAGTTCTGAAATGTTATTTTGTTTTCCAGAATTGAGGCTTAATCTCTTTTTTTTTTTCTTCTTTGTGTCTTTGTGCTTGGAGGTAGAGATCTATTGGTGTTATGCAATTGATGATGTTGGAAATTTACTGTTTTGGATTCAGGCTTTGTTCTTGCGATATGTGTTTCATCAATTCTTTCTTCTTTTCTTCCTTTAAGGGCAAGTAATAAGTGTCAAAAGGAGAAGAGGAAGACAATCAATGGGGACGATCTATTGTGGGCAATGGCAACATTAGGTTTTGAGGACTATATTGAGCCACTTAAGGTTTACCTAGCCAGGTATAGGGAGGTAAATAGCTTGTCACAGTGGAACAACTTTTCTTCTTTTTTTTTTTCGTCACTTACGCTGCTGCTTGTTGATATTTATGGGTCAATTCAAATTTGACTTAGTGTGTAGGTTGAGTTTGTATGTGAACTCTCTCTTTCTAATTCCTATTTTTGTCTCTGATTTGCTGCTGGCACACTCTGATAATATACATCGGATAACGACGATTTCACAGTTAGAGGTAATCAAATTTTTGACGCTAACCAAAATATAATTTCTTCTTGGTGAAGCAGTTATGGAACATGCTCTTTTAACTAATGAATTCATTGGTAAAACAATCTTTGGCAGGGTGATACCAAGGGATCTGCTCGTGGTGGGGATGGATCTTCTAAAAGAGATGCAATTAGAGGCATGCCTCTTCAAAACCCACAGGCAAGTTCATAGATCATTTGCTTCTGAAATTTCTTTGGAAGTAAATATTGTGAAGCTGGGTTATCCTTGTCTTTTAAAGCCATATCAATGATTGTTTAATCTATCCTTTTCTTCTTGTGGTCATTTTGGACAAATATGGCAGTTTACTCTTCAGGGATCATTGAACTACATAACTCCACAGGTGATGCTGTCTTTTTCCTCTTTGAATTTTATCCAGCAAATTTTGAGCAAAATGAAAGAATGGAATAGCAATTTGTCAAAATGGAAAGCAGATTTAACTAGTAGCTACAATTGTGCTTACTAATTTTGCATCCTCTGAATAACCATATTTCTTGTGCGAAGGAATATAGGCTTTAGAGAACGACCAGCTTTAAGAGAAGAATTGATCAAAAGTTCCAGGGATGACAATTGAAAAGGCTGTTGATCTTGAGAACATACCTGTCGTAGTCAACTTGTATTAGTTATTTGTTGTTAAGCTTCAGGTGTATGTAGTTGTCAGATGCATTGTCACTGGGAATAAGAGCATTGAGATTACTCCTTCCCAAGGGCTGTAGTACTACTGTTCCGTTGCATATCAAAGTAGTGGCTAGTGAATTAGAGTTTGATTTTGTTGGAGGTCTTTAAGCACTTACACTTTTGCGATTTGATTTAATTTGGTCTGTTCGGGGATTACTTTGTGCTCTTATGGACCTCTGTTACCTGCAACTGAAGGCCAATAGAAGATGTTTAATATGACGAGCCTCATTTAGAATCTAGGAATAAATAGTAGGCTTATGGAGCCCTACAGGCTCTAAGTTCTCTAGTTCTAAAGACACTTTTCTTTATCAAGTTTTTTGTATCTTTTTTAGTTTTCTTTTATACTTTTTAATACTATTCTTATAAAAATTTCAAAGGGTTTTTTTCCTAACTTTATTCGGGATATTAGGCATATGTACGTATTATATGTTGAGACAGGAAATGAGAATGGGTTTCGAGGATTAGTGGGGGAAGGTCAGATGTAGCAACAATCTTGTTATTGTGTATTATAACAGTCTACTAGAAATGTATCAAATTTAGTTGCCCTTACTTCTGCTGCTGCTGGAATGGAGAATACATATTAAAACATCTAATATATTGGCAGAAAATTACTCTTCTAACTCGTTACTTGGATTCTTGGCTTGACTGTAAGCTTATTCTTTTTTTCATCATAATGTGGAAGTGTTCGGATTCTGCTGAAAAAACTGTGTCAAATTTAGTTTCGCTTTATGATGATTGAATTGTACTTGCATACTTTTCGAATACGGAGGAAAAACTGTTATTGACAGCCTATGATTGACACGAAATATGGTACCTTGAGGTGTATGATATTTGTTAAGGGTGGTGTTGACGGCCACACAGCCGGCGATTTTTGCACATATATTGGAATTACTTTAAGGATACGTATTTATTTATCTAATTTTCTTAAGGAACTTGTGATTGTAATACTTGACGGGCTTCCTGTTATTTACAGCAACAGGGACAGCATATGATAATTCCTTCCATGCAAGGCAACGAATAGGGGAGTTATCGCTACCTTCTTACTGATTTAGTGGATTCTGGGGGGGAAAACTTTTTAGTTTCAACACCATAGCATCCTTTGTATTGTTTCTACTTAATGAAACCAAAGTGTGATATATTTTTGAGGCTTTGGTTTGGTGGTCGTGGGGGTGGTTCGCTTGTTGGTGCCCTCATCATCAGAAGTGATCCAATAACAAGCTAAAGTACCGTAAATTTCGATTGTTTATTATTATATGATTTAAACAAAGACTGTTAAGATTTGGGAGACGTTACATGACATAAATTCCTATTTTTGTTCGACACGCAAAATGTTCTATGTACATGCTTGATTATCAATGTGTTATCTACGGCGGAATGGTGATGATCATACTCCTATTTCTTCTTAATTATTGCTTATTGCATCTACTTTTAGATCCTCGTAGCCTCGGGTCTGTGAGTTTCATCGTGTCGTGTTTGAACTCGCCGCGATTCGTTCCTCTGTTATACTATAGTCAAAAGCATGTAGTTGATTTCCTAGTTTGAGTTGGATCACTGGTTGGTGCCATCCATGCTTAGCTGCTCTTGCACAAACAAGAATTTAAGTGGGTAGTCAGTGAGATTGTTGTCCGAAACGTTGGGTGGCTTCTGAATATTTAGTAAGCACGTCGTGATTTATATATTTATATATATGTGCACACATACATATCTATATGAATGTAAGTATGTAGTAGAGGTAGCCACGTTACTTGCACATGTAATGATAATGACACCATCCACTGGAGAGGAGAGGTGAAGTGAAGTGAAGTGGTGATTAAAATCACACTGAGGGAATGGAATACCTATGTAGCTGTGATGACAAAATCATACGGAGGGAATGGAACACCTGTGTGTTGTGTAGTAGTGATGACAATCATAGTAATGGAATGGAACACCTATGTTTTTGTTCAATCTCACTGGCAGGTGTTAAAGGATTTGTGGAGCATACAGCTAATTCCACTGGAACAAAGAACCGCGTGGACATGTTTTGTAATATTATCCAATCCCACGACGTGACAATCACTTGTTGCCTGCACCTGTACTTGCACGAGCCATCCAGCTCCAGCTCACTTCCACTTGCCCCTCCCCTCTCTCTCCCTCTCTGTCTGTCTGTGTGTGTCTCCTACACAACAGTGCCTAAGGCACGATCATCCAAATACAATGGATTCGACACAACACAATTTGGTTCCAAGGTAAACTATGTTGTCATATATACCAGACGGGCATTGGCATTGGGAGGTGGAGTGAGGCTACTAGAAATGGAATCAACAATTTAGATAATCTCAATCCTTCTAAGACAGATTGATGGAAATGAAAAAAGTCCGTCATATACCTTAACGTGGAAGCACAATTACCGAATAATATTATTTATCTCCATACATTAATAAATAGCCAATAGGGCAATTTTTAGAACTCCAAGCACATCAAAGGTCCTAACAAATGGTTCAAAACAAGGATGAGTTTATTCCAACTCACACTCTGAGGAGGTCCAGCTCACATTACTGCCACCCCTTGTTAAGGAGTGCGGTTTTAAACAAATAATTTTTAACAACTTTACAAATAGAATCCACATCATCTGCGGGTCTTTTTTCTTTTCTTGGTCAAAGAAAGGGCCATTTTCTTCTTTCTGTTATACAACTGGCCACGTTATGTTATGTTCCAGATTCCACTGAGAGACAGAAGCACAGAGGGAGATGGTCACGTGGCCTAAATGCTCCTTTCAACCCCATTGAGGCATCAGCATTTCAAACGGGACAGCTTAGGGCCAACACTTCACTATACACATTATCTTAACATGGATACAATGTTACCATTTTGTCCTTCCAGTCTTCCCAATGTCAAGCACGAAACTTGGAGGCATTATGTGAAACGAAGGGGAAAAAAAAACAAAGGCCGGCATCCACATTTCGCATACATGCGTCGTTTCAGACAATATCCTCAATTAACGCCTAAATTGTTCATGCGTAGCCGAAAAAATTGTCTGTTTGTGCATCATTGACATAGCATAGGCATATCCGTAGGTGATGTGAACATTTCACACTCCCAACTCCCAGGTCGAGCCGTAATCTATATTAGAACGTGGCGCCAGTTTGCGGTCAGAGATGCATACCACTTATCTGGCTGTTAGATTTTTGACAACTTGTATATAATAATCTCAGCAGAGAAGCTGTGCTTTCCGCTTACGTCATTATTCTGTTTTTCTGAGTTTAGAAACAAGACAGACTCCATCAATAATGTGGATAGAGTGGTGGGGCCACGTGATCCAGACGCATTGAGCTTGATGCACATCAGGGGACTTTTCTTTCAACCGTATCAAAAACGCCCACAGAATAAACACTAATCTACGTTATACCAAAAAACAATTGGCCTGCCCGTCTACTATTTCATTGTACAAATTTTGTTCGAAAACTGAAAACTGACTGTTTTCAATATAAGCTAAAGAGAGGAACTATGATCCGAGACGCTACGTTTTGAATTAAGGAATATACCTCATTGGATTTGGAAACATCGATTTAGGGCAGTGAATATACTTTCTTGGATATCAATAGATTATTTCCATGTTTCATATATTAAAAACATAAACGTTTAGGGTTTGAATCATTTTTGTTAAATTAAACATCAATACGATTATAGTTTATGATGCTGGATATGATATACTCGTAAATTTGCTATATCCTAATACCAAATTAGTATTTGTGCCCATAAATATGGCTTAATGGGTGCCATGAATGGTGCTAAAACACAATCCAGGAAAATAGTAAATTTAGTTTTCTTTTAGCCGGTAGCTCATTTGGTCATCAGAACGGAAATTAGGTATAAGGTCTCAAGTTTAAGTCTCGACAGTAGCAGTGAGAGAGTTCATCCAATGTGGTAACTTCTTGCGCGCACTAAGCACTAGACTGCCTTTCTAAGAAGTTAAATGAGATCAGATCGTAATTTACCTTCTCCAATGCGCCTAAAGTGGCGATTTCACCTTTTGGGTACAAGGAAAATAGTAAAAATTGATACATTAACTATCAGATATAATATACCAAATTCAAGCAACTGTGAATATTTATGATTTTATGTCTATCAAACATTAAATGATTGATATATATGAGCATATTGTTTTAATTTTTATGAGTATTTTAATTCCTCACTGATGCTCAATTACAGACTGGCCATACACTGGTTACTTTCCATTTTCGTAACAAATCAAAGAAACGCTGCCATCTACGCGCTCTATTTGTTGTGTTTTTTGAGGTCACTTGATAATATATAAGAAAGTCCACCTGTAATGTCTGTCAAATTGGTTTTTTTTTTTTTCAGTCATCAGCCGTACCTTTTCTCTCCTCTTATATTCTCTTCGCTTCCTCTTTATCTCTCTCTGTTCAATTCATTCCCATTTCAAAACCACATCACAAGCTCCGGTCACCTTCCTTTAGCTCAAAACAATTACTGTACCCAACAGCATATACATAAACATATATATATATATATACACGACGATGAACAACAATATTGGGCAATTCGGGGACACAACACTAACCAAAGTGTTTGTTGGAGGATTGGCATGGGAGACCCCCAAGGAGGCCATGAGAGAGCACTTCGACAAGTACGGTGAGATCTTGGAGGCTGTCATTATCTCCGATAAAGTCACCGGCAGATCCAAAGGTTATGGCTTTGTAAGTCTCTTCCCTATGTCTATCTATGCCTTCTCACTACATATAAACCTTTTCTTCGTTTGATTATGTTTTTCATGGAATAGGTGACGTTTAAGGATGTTGAAGCTGCGAAGAAGGCTTGCGAAGATGCGACGCCGATCATCAACGGCCGTCGAGCCAACTGCAATCTGGCGTCACTCGGTGCTCGCCGGCCGAGGTCTATGACTGCCACTACTCCTCCTCCTCCTCCTCAACAAGGTAATCTAGTATATACCATCTTTGTTCTAAAATCTAATAGCATCACTTTTAATACGTTTCCATTTTTATACAATATTATGCAACCCTACAATACACTACCAGTACGAAGATCGAGAACCTCTTTCTCTTACAAGTAAGCATATCACATCATTTGCACCGATGTTTACGTATCTTTGCAATAAAGGAATCTCGATATAAAAGGAGCATCTCTTTGTATGATGGGTAAGGTCAACTTTAATGTAATCTGAAATCTTAATCGGGGAAGTGATCATGCCTGAAACTTCATATTACTTACTTTTTGAACTTTTGTGTGCTGGTCAGTTATGAGAATCATCTTCGGTGGAAAATAGTAGTTCTTTTTCTTTAGATATGATAATGGCAATACTGTGGTCTTAAGTAAATGTGGTTTGGTTCATGAAGCATCAACCGTCGGACCAAGGTCGACTTTACAAGCCCCGGCCAATCATGTGCAGTGGTACTATCCGGCTGGATCGCCGGCGCAGCCATTTCACCACCAGCACCATCAGGCTGTTCCTGTTTATGGGTATCCCTCTATCTCTTGGATTATCGATTCATTCCCCCTTGGATCTAAAACAGTAAGAGGTTGATTGTTTTGTTTCGTTTAGGTACTCTCCGGCCTACATTGCCACTGACGTTAGTTACAACCATGTAAGTTGTTGTACGATACAATCTAAATAAGATTCATTGGGTCCTTCAGCTAAGCTAGATTATTGAATGATCTTAAATCTTCTTTAAATCTTAGTTGGTCAAAAAGAAATGTTATTAGCTTGTTAAGAAGAACATGAAATAGAATTGACGTAAAGTTGATACGTGGTGGTGGACAGAAGCTAAGTTATACCGGGGGGTCCTACATGAACGGGCATTTCTCTCGGGTGTATCCAGGGCAACAGATTGTGGGTGCCAGTACATTGATGCCAATGTACCCAGTTTATCACTTCCATCAATCACAGACAATGGGCCTACCTGCCCACATCTTCCCATCATCAACAACAACAGCGGGCTATGTCCCAACTGTCCCACCGATCATGTCCAAACCTTCATCGATGGCTCCCAATTCAGGTGCTTGAGCTCTTCGTAACATGAACCTACACACACGTACATTATATGCACATGGTAACGTGCACCAATCTGGTCAAAGTAAGAACAAAGAATCATTGTCACGTGACTTCGTGATCGAGTTTAGGTCCACTGCTCTGCCCACGTGGAATAGAAGCAAATGCTTGTTGGTCAAGTGCATCACACAAATAAGCTTTAAGCTCTTTCTTTGATGCCAGTTGGCTATTTCGAACTTCCAACAACAGAAATGAAATGGCCGTTGTTTCTTGTTGTCATTACTGCCTTGGATTTTCTGCCTCAAGTTATTCGTTGAAACATTGTTTTTCTGTCAATCGGTCGTAGTCAGTTCATTTATTTAGAATTATAAACTGATATTACATAGACAGTTTGCTTGGCTGTTGAATAGGTACAGTTGGGACAGCAGGAGAAAGCTTTAAAAAGGTTGGTTAAGAAGAGGCACTTAGTTGGCAATGACACAAATAAGTGGAGGGGGAGAGGGATGGTAGCTGCTGCAGAACAACATTATTATCTGATCTGTTGTGGCTCGTCTTTCCAATTTTCTTATTTTTTTTAAATTATTTATCATTAAGATATCCTAGATGTCTGGTAAGATTCTTTCATTATCTCTCTTTCTTTTCTTATCTCTAACATCTCGGCTTCTGCTGTGAACTACTAGCAAGGAAAAACTAAAAACATTGTAACAGAAGTTAATGTAATATTTACCCATATCTTATGGGTTGCTTTTTATGGCTTCCATGAAAGTTTGCTCCATTAAAGCCTGCATCTTCTAATAATGCCCCTCTTACTCTTTCTTTCAATTATTATCACATAGTGGTCTCCATTTAGCTATATGCTTAGCTGTGTGGCATTTAATCTGTGTGTATATCCTGCAACAAAAGTAAACATCTCCAAGAGGAATAGTGACTTTATGTGTTAAACCTTTTCCTTGTCTTTTACCATTTCTGCCGTAAAACATTTATCATGGACGACAACCATAAGAGATTATCCACTTGAAGTGGAACGTGTTAGAATAATGTTATAAAGGTACCTTTAGTACTTTTATATAAACTTTATTTTGATTAATAAAACGAAAGATAATTTTTTCATTAATTTGATGTTCGTTTATTTATGAATTAATGTCGACCTTATACAAAACATAGCACGAAGGAAATCACGATAAGATCATGATATGAGATTCCTATCATGAACAATTATGTTAGTATCAAAATTATCTCTAATCATAGGATTAATAAGACAGGACATTATTAATCCGAATAGACTAGAATATGTTATACTCATTGATTTAATCAAGCAGTGGATCTCATAAACTGTAAGCGTGAAATGTTTAGAGTTAACAAGTAGATGGTTACTAAGAGTTGCAAGTATATCGGATGACCTGCTATGAGATCATTATATGGATGATTTATCAAATGTCAATGATTAATCTCATCATAGCAATGGTGTAAATATCCTTAGACTTGAGGTATTCAAGGATATCTTCAATACTGATCATATACTTTGACATCATTCCTTATTGCCTCAAGATAAGATCACTTATAGGGTGGTGATTAAATACAGCTATTGGTATTCGAACATAATTGGATAGCCAATAAAATATTTATCACTCCTGATAGAAAGAGAAGATACTCACAACCTCTTCTGAGGGTCATTACTCAGGAGTCTCTGGCCAGAGTGGTTATGTGTCATGAAGAGAGTCTTCAATGACACATAGAGTAATGTGATCCTAGGACAAGAACTAACATCACTTAGACTAGATATGATGTAGTCAGTCTAATGAGAGTTGACACATAGCTCATACTCCAAACCAAGTGGGGTATAGTATGGTGAAATGACAAATTGCACGGTAATTATCTATTGAAAGATTCGTAAGTCAGATAATTAATTATCGAAACGTTTGTATGTTAATCCACTTAAATTATGGTAAATTGGCATCATGAAACCCTTCATGATTTGATTGAATTAAGAGTTAATTCAAGTGGCATGAAACCATCCATAATTTGCTCGAATTAAGAGTTAATTCAAGCACCCAAAATAACCGGAAACTTAAAGGTTACATGCATAAAAGATCGAACGAAAAAAAGTGTGTATGGCTGTTTTTAAGTAGGCCATAGGCCACAATCGTGACCGAAGGCTCGACAAATGTACATAAGTGAGTTCTTCACTTATGTACACAAGAGCTAACCATTCACAAACACACTCAAGTGAGAGAATATGGTTTCTAGAAGAGTTCTAGAGTTAGATAGAAGTGTCTTGAGTCTTGTTTATGCAATTTATGCAATTGTTGCATGAATCAAAGTGCACACAACATAGTCTTGATCTTTCTCTCCATTAGAGCATCTACTTGAACTCATCTAGTTTGGTGCTCTAACTACCTTTACACATTATTTCTTCTTCATCTTTGCGTGTTCTTAAGTGATCGAGGAAGGGTTTGGTGTTTGCAACAGCCCAAACAAAGAGAAGAATCAAGAAAGGAGAAGAAGAAAAAGGTACATGTACTATTATACCATGTTTATATAATCTATTTATGCATGCATTTGAGATTCTGGCTTTTTGGGATGTCATGGGGTTAGAATTTAGATTCCGACACTTCTGCTGCTTTATCGTGCATATGATGCATGAATCCATGTCTTCCCTTACAGAATGTCTAAATGATATAATACAAAGTGTTATTAATAATTAAAATTTTATGTTTCTACTCATTTACTTAGAAGTAAAGAACTAATTAAGGACAATATATTTAATAGGTTGCAAATAGACTTGTACGTATGTTGACATAGTTAATTTAATTCCATAGATTAAAGTTAAAAGATAATGAGTTTGAATTTTAAAAATAAATCCATAAATTAGGATCAAGTTTCAAATGAAATTTCAAAAATTTTATGGGATATATTTAAGTTGTAAAAAAAAGTTAAAACATCCAATATTAAAATTTATATTAATCTATAGGTTTTTTTCTAATAGTTTTTCATTCATACAACTATATGAAGAAAGAGAATAGTAAGCATGAAGATCTTTAAAAAAGGGAGTTCTATATATTTTTTGATTTACCATCTAAAATATTTGTTTACTAATGATTTTATAGACGACATAAATCGAGGTTTTAGTAATATTGTATTTTCTTAGTTGTTTATGATGACTAATTATGTTTTCTCCACATTAAGATGGACTAAAAAAATTAAATGCGAGCTAGAACTACCCCTTCAACAAAGTATGTTCGGTTGCTTGCTAGTTTCCTCTATGACTGATGTTTACATTTGTTTAACCTACTTTTTTTTACATTTTTTATTAGAACTTCTGATTTAATCGTAAACTACCCCTTATACCATTCATCTCATGCAGTCAGTAAACTATTATGGCTAAGGTGTTCAACTTCATCTAAGCAATTGTTTTAATTGAGGAATTAGATAATTGCCCTTCTTATTGGTTTACTATTTATTTGTTCTTCACACAAATGAAAATGATGTTAATGTTGTATTAATTCTAATTGTGTTCTTTAAACTTTTTTATTATATAAATGTAATTTTTATTGTTAATGAAATAATTATAATAACAATAGTGACAAGTTCTTATTTTCCAAGTAAAAGATCTAATTAGGCTTGACATGTAAGTCCGAGCTTAACTAGACTCGAAGTTAATGTGCTTAGCTATAATAGCCCAGACCACTTGCCCACATATATTGTCCCCTTTAGGTTGCTCATCGGTCAAGGCCCTCACGGTTTTGCTCTTCCCACACCCAGGAAAAAGCGTATGTAAAGAAGAGGTATCTGTACCCTTATAAGGCGTACTTCGTTCTCCTATCTAGCCGATGTGAGATCTCATAATTACTTTGTCGCAACCCGAAACGGGCGCATAATCGGCACATGGGGTCGAGATTCAAAACTCCAGATCACGCATAAGTCTACCACTAGCGACAAAATAAATTCAAAACCCAAGAACACAACAAGTTCATACAATACAATAACAATAGTGCGCGTCAGAAAAAAGTTTTACAACTCATGAAATCATGTCATTACGGACGCTACAATACAAGATAATGAAAATAAATAAATAACATACACAAACATAGGTAAGTCGCAGCGGAAATGTCACGGAAGTCACTGCTGCGAAGCTGGTGGTAGCTGACCTGAAAAATAAGGTTGAGGGGAGTCAGACCTCGCTGAGTAAGCTCATACTATCCTACGATACCCAATGTTATGCGCACAGTCATGCATGAATATCAAAATACATCCAATCACATCAACAACACAAATAAATTATAGGGGAGAATATCTGTAAGACCCTAATCTCCAAGGGTAAGCCCTCACAACTCTAAACCTCGAATGACTGCGGGGAGCTATGCATCACCAACGGCCCAACCATGCTCTTATACTCATGTAGTTGTAAGGCTCTCTTAATCCAAAGGGGTTACGGGGAGCTAAGCATCACTAACAGACCAGCCCTCGCTTAAAGCGTCTAAAGTTATAAGCATCACAAAAAAGGGTTTGATTGGAGGCCAAGCATAAACTAGGATCGAACCATAACATATCTCAATATCATAACAAAACAACTCTCATAATCATAACCAGTGCGCATCTGGTCCTGATGTAATGCCCCAAATTAGGAGTTAGAATATTAAAAGAAATTAGTACGAATTATGGTTGGTATCTGCCTATGAAGGCATGCATTCATGGCAATTTTCGGGTACATTGGTTTAATGATACTTCGGAGTGAGTTGGACAATATTAAGATAATTTTAGTAATTTTTGGAGACTTCAATGATTTTTAGAAATTGCTGGTGAAGTCCAGATG
>JANKOE010000206.1:31053478-31065798 GCA_026284465.1 Erythroxylum citrifolium | reverse complement strand
TCTTATTTATTATATTCCAGTTTGATAGCGGTTTACTACCGGTTGAACCTCTAAACCTTAAACCTTTCCTTCGACCGGTTCGATATCCGATCCGGTTTTTAAAACATTGATCAATTCACGAATGGGGAGAAGAAAACAATTATAAAACAAGAGCAGGAATTGAAAATTTAAGAATCTTGAGAAAAGAACCGACCTTGAGGGCTGTATCAAATGGAAGGAGACTTTCAATTGCTTCACGCCTTCACGGGATTAAAAAAATAACTTTCTAAGTTTCAACTGTTATCTTCGTGAAAGACTCTGTACACGGCACACACACAACTCTGAAAAGTGAATTGAAAATTATATGTAATCATTAGTTCATTACTTAACGTGGTGACTGGTGTGGCAACATTAACTAACGAACTTGAATGTATGAAGAACAGATGGAGCATACGTGAAAAACAGATTGAAGACAGCGAGGAACCAGCGCAGACGTAAAGGAGCAGATGAAAGCTAGCGTCGTACGAAGAATAGATAGAACACTGTAGAAATAGATGGAACACTGTAGAAGAACTTGAGAAAATAAAGAGGAGCGACGGCTAGAAAATCAAGGGATTTGAGAAATCCTAAACAAGTATATCTTTCTTAATAAGGAAGACTACCGTCTCAATTAAATAAATTTTTGAATAATTCATAAAAATATTATGAGCCATATTAAAACGTGTTCGAGTTGATTTAAGCCGTGTCCGAGCCATTTTTAACGTGTCTGAGCCGATAAAAATACTTTTTTTATTCCGACACTTATAGATACTTGTCCACCGCGTGTTCACCGCGTGTCCGTGTCTGACACGTGTCCGACACACGGGCACGGCTTCAATTTGCCGTGTCCGTGCTTCACAGACTGTAAAAATGAGTTTTTAGTCGGGTCCACAGCTGGCGGGCAGTAGTACACCCAAGGGCTACAGAGGATATCGCTGTAGATAAGGTAGCGGTTAGCGCGTAGTAAACCAATCTATCGTGTTTGTCCTAGTCAAGTGATGTACTGTTTGTTGGCGATGTAGTGGTTGGTAGTAGTGGTGGAGCAAGCGTGCCGTCGATGTGTCCTAGTAAGTTGCAAGTACGTAATATTGTCCGGACTTGATTGCTCCAAACAAGGTAATTTGAGTGGTCTAATTTCGTAGTTATAAAATTTGTAATGTTATGAAAAGGGAAGGTTGGGGTTGGTGTTGAGTTAGTGCTTGTTCTGTTTGTTGTGTGGCCGTTGGCATAGGTTGAGATTCTTCTGTGTGGTAACAATGTTGGATGCTTGTTAAGTGAAGTTGTAAAAGGTATGTATTAATGGAGTTGCTGTGGAGTTTGATAGGTTTAGTGATGGCTAGAAAAAAAAAATTGTATGCAGGACATAACATCTGGAAGTGATGTAGTTTGAGGTTGTGAAGATAGCAGCTATGTAATTATCGGAGGAGTTTGGGAAGGGTGGGTAGAAGAAGGCTAGATTGTAGGCTCTGATAACATGAAAGATAGATGAAAAAGAGAATTGTTTTTGTTTGTTTTTACGAGAGATTTGTACATCTATTTATACAAGTGATGAAAGTATAAACATGGAAATATAATTATACCGTAGAAAATTTCAAGGCTAAAATTATGTTGCTGAAATCATAGAATTTGACTGTTGTAACTTAATCAAAGGCATGTGTTATTACTAATTTTAGAGCAGTGGCTATTACATTGACAAAATATCTAGCTCAATAAACTCGAGATACAAAGGTAAAACTAACCACAATAGAAAAATACTGGGACCTGTATAATTGAGGAACAAAACACGGAAAAGAAGTGAGAGAATAAAGGAACAAAGGAACTTATCACAAGAAAACAGTATTGTATAGCTAAAGGATGGAGAAGATTGGATTAATTTCAATTATGCTACAGTAACACATATTTGTTTTGAATTACGTTACAGTAATTATGAGGTTTGTTTTAGCAGATGGAGATGTAAAGGGATGAAGATGGAAAAACATTTGAAACAGGAAAAGGGTTATAGTTGACTCGGTTGTAGCCTAGTCGTGCCTGGAAATCATGGCTTGACCATATCGGTTGAGCTGAGAAGTCCCTCTTGTCTCATCATGGAGCTTGCGAGTGGTTGAAGGCTTCACTTGCGGACTTCAGTCCCATCTCGCTTTGTGTCTTACGTTGCCCTACAACATCTCTGCTATATCATTTGCTAACCTTGTCGGAGTTAATCTTCGAGTGGTTGCTTATCAATTACGCGGAGCATACTCAAATGAAGAAATTGGAGCACGCCAAAGACGTTGAAAATGCAGGAGACACCATGTTAAAGAATGCGGAGAAAAAGATGTGAAGTTTTTTGAAAATAAAATATACTTAAAAAACATACGAACATGTGATTTTTTGGTTTTTGCAAAGTTGTTACGGTTTTCTTATTTCTGAAAACGAAAAATGACAATATCATTCAATCAAACAAGTTTTAACGAACTTTTTTTTTGAAAATGACAACGAAAAATTAAAGAAAAAACAAAACCAAACAGCCCTAAGCAAATTGCTCATTTAGTCTAGTACATAGAAAACATTTGCAATATTGGCTGTAGCATCCATTTTTCAACTTGATCAAAATTCGATTTTTTCCTAACCTTGGAACAAGATAATCATCAAGATCAACAAAGAACTTCCTTTGTACAAGGTTGGTGCATGCTGTGTTAAGAAACAATGTTATTTTGGTATTTCATCAGTTGTCGCAACCATAACCATCCAGAGAGTATGGCTTTAATCATCATCTCATGCATAATAAGCCCTGTGATCATTCCCTTTAGATATGTACCCATTGGAGTAATTTCCATGTCTATACGCAAGTAACATTCAACATTGGATTTGTCATATCTTCTTTTACAATGACCACTGCGACTTACCTTAACAACTTATTCACCTTTAGTGGAGAATAAGCTTTGAAATCTTGTTCTATTGGCTTCTCAAGGAACTTCTCATTCACGCGTTACTCATGAGCTTGCAAATTATTGAACTTCTTTAATTACCACCACAACATGCTCAAATTTGTGGATCAAAGACCGTATGATTTTCTCCACTTGAACTTGCTCTTAGTACTCCTCTCCATATATTTTCATTTGATTTGTTAAAATAAGAAGTCTGACTTACAAAATTGGCCACACTTTCAGGTGGTCTATTTGCAGAATTTCATATTGATGCCTCAAGGTTTGGAGTCTTGCTTCCTTAACTCTCTCTGCAACTTTGTATGTCGCCATTAAAGTATAAAATGCTTGCTGTATCTTGGCTGCTCCTACAATTTTCTTAAAGATTTCATCATTCACTCCTAGATGAATGGAATACAATACCTTCTTATCCTTCTTGTTCTCACTGTGGCATTCTTCTGTGCATCATTTGCATTTTCAATAACACAATGGCAACCCCATTCTCTAGTACACTTAATAACTCGTGGTAGTCAAAACTACTCTCATTTTAATAATCCATCGATTATAGTTTTTCATCCAAAATAAGAATGAAATTTGGACCTATCAGTTCATAATTATGGTTCAAATACCAATGTTGAAAAAATGAGAATAAGAAGCTAACTAATAGGAGCAAATAAGAGAGAAACGATAGCTTTTATTTGATAATCTCAAATGCTGATAACAAGCTTACTGTTTAAGTAGATAATAGGAACTTAGTTCCTACTTTGAAGCTACTTGAAACAAAAGACTAGGAAGCAAGAACACTGCTCACCGAACTAGTAGGAAACAAGCAAATGAAATAAGACTTATTCAATTTAAATAAAAATCAGGATTAACACCGACATAACTTAGTTCAATAGCATTTCTCGCAATTCTAATAACGTAATAAGTCAAAAAGGGTCAGTCCTACAAAATATACGCATCCCTTAAAGCTCATACACAAATCAATAAGATTTCCTACAACAGAAAGGACCAAAAATAATTTAGGGTTACGCAGAACATATATGCCAATGAAGTACTCATCACTATTAGTCGTGTTTTGCACATTATTAGGGCTTCATTTCAGCACCTGATGAATCAATTGAATTGGCCACTAATTACAAACTAAAGCACTAATTATATGGAGAACCAACTCAGAAATTCATAGGGTCTAAATCCTTCTTACATGCTTCTCGAGGTTCAATAGCAATTATTTCCTATATGACCAGCAAATATTAAAGAAATACATATTCTTGAGGAAAGGAGCTCACAGAGTTTTGAGTTATCCAAAAGCATGTTGCACATGTTTGTGTGCAGCATCTGGCTCTCGACAACATAAGGAGCTAACTATTGTCCAAAACGCCAAGAAATCTACCTATATTTCTCCAACCAAATCCCAGTGCTTTTTTTGGGTTTAATTAGGGGGCAAAATGTCTGCTTCAATTGAAGGAGAAAAAGAGTTACACAGATTGATATCATGACTGATACACCTCAGGAAGCCTAAGGCCCACACTAGCAGCTGATTGTTTCATTACTCTTTTCATTTCATCTGATCTATCCACTGCAATGTTGTAAGACATCAGTAGATCCTGAAAAACATAATGTTTCTGTAATGTTAACTTTGGCATTTCTAGATAACTGAAAGGTTTCAGTTACAAAGTATTGGGTGCAAGTGTGAGTTGCTTCAATAAAAGCTGAACACCAAGAAACATATAAGCCCTGGACAATGAACAGTATCGCGTCGTTACCAAAACTAAATGTTTGATTCTGGGGTTCAGTAGATGGTTTCCAGGGTCTTCACATGTTATCTCCAGTCTTGTAGCAAGACCAAATTTTGTACATCAGCAATAGCCAACAGTAAAGAATTTACAACAGCAGGATCTCCACCCGTAATAGTTGAAAGCTTAAAATCGTGGAAAAAGTGAAGGACGTTAGACCAGTCAAAGAGAGCGAGGTTTTACCTTATGGTGGTGGACACTGTTAAGTAGGAAAGTGTAATCAGAGGCAAACTTGATTTTCTGTTGAACATTGGACTGGTCTGAAAGGTTACTGTTTTTCCGAAACTCCTGTGTTACATATTCACGAAAATGATTTTTATAGTCTTCACTTCCAATGTGTTTCTTCACAGCTTTCAGAAGGTCACGGTAAGCCTTTGCAGCTTTCCAAGTTCTAAAACTCATTTCCAGCTTCTTACGGGTAGCTTCTTGCCTTCTCCTTCCTGCACTAAGTGTCGAATTTTATTATCAACAAATAGAAAACACAAGTCAATATTTGAAAATCAGAGACCTTCAATATCGAAAAGATGCCAATGGATAACCAAAAGGCTCTCTACAGAAAACACAATGGTTACAAACCCAGTTCAGCAACCAACAAACTTCGGATCTTGAATCATACATGCCTAGTTCTGTTCAGTTCGAAACGAAAGAGAAAATCCACAAAAGCATTGAAACGCATAATACAATCTCTAAGAGAAACACAGTAAAAAAGACAATTTTTTTCTTTTGGGTTTTCCTTGATTCTCTAATTTCTATCATCCTCGTAGATTAGCAGTACCTTTACATGCAACCTATGGGAAAGTTTGAGGTTCGAGCTTAATAGCAGTTAAGCACACAAGTTCGCATGAAAAAGAAACAAGAAAAGAAACGCAAACAAAGCACCCATGTTTGGCAAATCGAACTGCTACAATTTCATAGAAAATCAGAAAGATAATTACCTTCCCTTAAATTTTTCCACCCTTTAAGTGAGAGAAAAATGGAGAATACAACGACAAAAGTAGAGCCGACGACGGAGGAAGCTCCATGAGCATTGGTTTTAAACGGGCCAGATCAAATATTACTTAGGCCTTTTCTATAGGCCCAATTGAAATTTGTTTCCCAAGTGAAAACATTATTATGGCAGTTCTGTTTCGCTTTTCCCGGTTGTGTCTTCTATTTGGTCTTTCGGACATGAACTGAATTCAGATCTCTCTGTTAGTTGTTGCATCGGAGAAAAGGACGAGAGAGAATTCATGTCGCGAGAAAGACCCAAAAGAGCTACTTTGCCTCCCGCTCAAGAGGTACTTAAGCCAATTAAAGTGCCCCTTTCTTGTCTGTGTTTGGTTCTCGAGAAAAAGTCGCAGGATTGCCATTCCTGTTTTTCTTTCCTATACTTGACTTGTTTATCTCTGAAACCTAATCAAATTATAGAGCTATGAAAAAGTTAGATTCAAGATGGATGTTCGATTCAAGATGGAAGTGTTATTTATTGTTGTTTTAATAGGTTTGCCTGTCATGAGCTCCATGTCCTGATATTTGTTCTTGTTCTTTCAAGATAAATTTGACGTTAAGCAATGATTTAGTTTCATGTTGCTTTTTCGTCCTATGAAGGATTTGAGAAGGAAGTCACCAGTGGATCACAAATTAAGACATTGATGAATGTCAATTTTAGTATGAGATATATGACGTATCACTATAGGTCTCAAGGTAGCACGTAATGGAGCTGACAATTTACTTCTTCAATTCCGCACTTTATAGAGTACGAGTGTCATGATTATGATATTGTGACTATCAAAAGCTAAAGCCTCAAAATTTTTTTCCTTCTCACCTTTGTTGCTGATTAGTATGGAGCCTATGTAACTGGTCTTTCCCTTTCTGCCAATGTCAGAATATTGAGAAGCTGGAAAAGGTGATAAATGAAGGTAATTACTATGGAGCCCAGCAGATGTACAAGTCTATTAGTGCGAGGTACGAAAAATTGCTGGTGACAATGCAAATATGTGGTTTTCTTTGTTCAGTTGATAAGGTTTACTAAAATTTCAGTCCCTTTTGCTCATGATAATGCTGAATATGATAAATAGGTTTTCTGGCATTGATGTTGAGGAAGGCTTAGGGCATCTAATTTCCAGGGCGATTGTGGCTGGAATAATTAGGAAGAAACTAGTTTCAAATAAAATCTCTTGAATAAAAATAAAACAAAATGTAACACCTGCCCTGTATGCTATGAAATCTCTTATTCATGCTAGTCCTAGCAAAATTGCTATTGGTGTAATATGAAAAATAAGTAACTAAATAAGAAAAAAAAAGAAATACTATCATAATGTTCATATCATTAAATCATAGTATCCATAACATGCACATCAAGTTAAAAGCATAACATGTATCCAAACAAGCATGTACCTCAAGTCATATCTCATTTGGTTAAAATATTCCATCTAGTCATCAATGGTACATATCTGCAGTTCCGAGTTGCATTTCCTAGTCTCAAATCCCAAAAAATCATAAATTGAACTTTACTATATGATGCAATTGCATTTCCTTATTTTGGGTTGTACGATATTTTCAAATTAGAATTATCGTTAAATTTTCGCCTTCTATTTTTTCCAAAATTAACCCCTTTCCATAAATTGCTTAATTTATGGACATTTGTTGATTAGACATACTACATTATAGGTACTCATCTGCACAGAGATATTCTGAAGCTTTGGAAATTCTTCATTCGGGTGCATGCCTTCAATTGAATAATGGCCAGGTCATCTCCTATACAGTTCATGGATCTTGTTTTCCACTGTTCATATGAATCATTTAGCAGAGTAACTGTGATCACAAAACTTAGCCTGTTAAGATGATGCTGACGTGTTAATTTTGTCATCTGAACTGATAAGTGGTCCTGATTTTGTATGGAGGATGCCAATGGTTAAGGTTGATGCAACCTAGAGTTTGGAACTTGGCATGTTAAGGAATAGGATTAGGAACGGGATTAGTAGTTGATGTCTGATTAATGGCCTATATTTTGACTTGCCGAGTGTAAGTAATGTAGAAGAATATCTCTGTTAGGGACGCATCATATGTGATTAGATTTGGGTAATGAGGGTGATCAAAGCAACCTTATTACCTATATTTATCTTTTACTAAACAATTAAATACTTTTTTCTCTATCTGTAGATATTTACTGGATGAGCAGAATTTAAATAAAGTAGTATTTCCTTTATAATGTGAATCAAATCCATACTCTACATTAGGTAGTATTAGTCGTAATTCTTAGCTATTATTTTATTCCTTGTGTGTATTAATTTAATCAAAATGGAACTATTTCAGGTTACTTGCGGCTCAGAGCTTGCTGTATTGTTTGTGGAGACCCTCGTTAAAGCCAAAGTTCCATATGATGATGATGGTCTTGGTCAGTTTATTAACTGTTTAAAAGGCTATTGACTGTCCATTTTTTTTTTGTCTGAAGTCGCTTTTAAAGATTTTCTTTTGCTCAAGCATGCCAAATTAAACTGACCTTCATTTTTGCATATTCAGTTAACTTGGATAGAATTGGGAATTTGATTTTCACTGGCATTTCCTTGCATGTTTTGACATTCACAGATAAAATCAAGAAGATCTATAAGAAGTTTCCCCGGATCCCAGTGCCACAACACTTGGGGGTTGATGATGATGTGCAACAACTTGCTGAAGCCCTTGGGGCAGCAAAAACACGTGTTGAGTGCTGTTCATCATTTCTAAAAGCTGCTATCAAGTGAGATTTGAAATATTTGGTTTTGTGTGTTGCATGCATATGTAACATTCACTTAAATTATCATACCTGTATGTATGTGAGGATCTTCGGAGGCAATTTATCCCCATATCTTTGGGGTTTTTTTACTTTCCTATTATGGAAATGCTCACGGAGTTTGTTCAAAATATTTCTTTTAGTACTTTATATCTCCGTGTTTCTTGTGTGTGTGATGTAGGACAAATAGAAAAAAGTATTAACTAGTAACTAAAAATCACAAAATTAAGACATACGGTTGATATTAAGTTGTTGGAATATCAAATTTTAGGCTAAAGTTCAGCTAGGAATATTAAAATTTCAGTTTGGTATGGTTGGGTTTTTAGGATTTGATTGCTGGAAATTTAGGTTTAGAATTTCAGGGTTTAATATTGCTGAAATTTAGGTTTTAAGATGATGGAATTTATTGAGGAACACAAAGAATGGAGGGTAAAAATCTAGAGATCACTCCTAGAATCTAAGAATCACTCTTGGAAGAAAACATCATGTTTTCTAGTTAAAAACTCAAGTTTGTAGAAAAATTTCAAATTAGTTCTTATTGAAGGATTAAATATATACATATTTATAAAGAAGTTCTTAGAACCCTTATTGTAGTAAGAAATAGTTCCTAACAAATTTAAATCATATTCTAATAAAAATTTTATAAATTTAAGTACTAAATAGCTAGGTAACATATCTAAAATAGAATAACATATTTAACTTACTACTACTTCCTATTTATAAGGAATTTTAACATAATCTAAATTTTAGCTCTTGTCTTTGATGTCAACTGAATTCCCAGTCCTCATTCCACGAAATTAAGTTGTGGTTGACTAATTTTTTTTTTCTTTTATTTCTTTTATAGACTTTAAGCTCTTTTGTATCAATTCTCCCTGATTTGTCTGAAGTTGTCTTCGATGTAGAATGTGATAAATACTGATCACGGATTCAGCTTTTGAAATTCAAATTCTAAAATTCAAGTACTGTTAGAAATTGGTCTTCCTTTCCACTTGTCAAGAAATTGTCTACAATTTGTTCATCAAGGACATCCTCTATCTCCTCTTTAAGATGGGAAATTGTTGGAATTCTCACAACTATAGTAGGAGATTGCATATCATATCCATGATAAATAGTTAGGTCTGTAACATTAAAGATAGGACTAATACCTATGTCACTTGGTAATTACAAAACATAAGCATTAGCACTTATTTTTCTTGATGATTTTTTAAGGTCCAACACTCTGTGAATAAAGTTTCTTATGTTTTCCTCTCAGAAAATGCTCTAGACGAGTCCTAACCATCACCATATCCCGTTCATTGAATTTCACCAATTGGCGATGTTAATCAGCATGTTCTTTATCAGAAAAGTTGTTGATTGTTATCTTGTTTTGTACCTCATCAAAGTTGTCTCTCATATGTTATGCAAAACCTTTAGCTTCAACACCAACTTGTATTGTTTGTGATAAACCAAGTCAATAGGCTTCCTTGGTTGAACTCCCAAGACTATCTCAAAAGAACTCTTACCAAATGACTTATTTATAGAACTCTTGTATGCAAATTTTGTCATAGGAAGAATTAGGTCCCAATTTTTCACATTTTCTCTACCTGCCATGGCTCATGAAACATGATCAGTTTTAAAGGTCATGTTTCCTCATTTGTTTCAAGGATTAGATATTTCTGAATTTCATTGTGTTGTTTGTGAATTTGCAAAACATACTCGAGTATCTTTTCCTATTAGCAATAAAAGAAGCTCTCATCCTTTTCATTTGATTCATAGTGACATATGAGGTCCCTCTACTATACCTAATGTCTCTAGGGCTCATTGGTTTGTATCCTTAATTGATAATTACACTCGGGTAACATGGCTCTTTCTTCTTAAACAAAAATCCGATGTTAGCCTTGTTATACCTAATTTTCACTCTATGATTCAAAACCAATTTGGGGTTAAAACAAAAAGCTTTAGGACAGACAATGTCAGAGATTACTTCAACCAAACTTTGGCACATTTCTTTCAATCACAGGGCATTATCCACAATTCATCATTTGTTAACACACCTTAACAAAACAGGGTAGCAAAAAGGAAAAATGGGCACTTACTCAACACCACCTGAGCCTTACTCTTTCAATAAGATGTCCCTAAATCCTACTAGGGAGAGGGAATTCTTACAGCCACATACATGATAAATAAACTTCCATCACGTGTGTTAGACAACAAAAACCCGATAGAAATTCTTAATAGCTTCTACCCACACTTCAGAACCTCAAATGGCCTCACACCTTGGGTATTTGGATGCATCGTCTTTGTTCATGTTCATAACCAACATAGAGACAAACTAGACCCCCGAGCCATCAAATGTGCCTTCCTCGGTTACTCTCCTATTCAAAAGGGATGCAAGTGTTACAATCCGTCATCTAGGAAATTTTATATCTCTATAGATGTCACCTTCACAGAAAATACACCTTTTTTCTCCAAGTCCTCTCTTTAGGGGGAGATTTCAATGATGGAAGATAGCACTTATGAGTCCATCGAATCACTTAAAACCCTTGACTTTCCTCCTACTTCAGCTCATAGTGTTGAAACAACCGAGTCCTCTGAACCAATTACATCTGAGTTCCCCAATTCTACTACTGAACCTATGTCATCACATGTCCCAACCAGCATTACTCAGGTGTATTCAAGGAGGAAGGTCGTTCTAGAACTGGCACAGGTCCAAGAATCCAACTCAAACTCTGGAAATGAAATCATGGTAAGATCTGACTCACCTTTACACAAACAATTTTTTGAACCTATTGCCATTAGGAAAGGAATTAAGAACGCGCTAAACGATCACTTTATCCTCTATCTCACTCTGTTTCTCTAAGCACCTGTCACCAATCTACCAAAACTTCATTGTGAGTTTAAATACCATCACTATCCCTAACACTGTTTCTGAGGCATTGTCGAAAAAGGAATGGAGGGATGCTATGAGCGAGGAGATGAATGCATTGGAAAAGAATAGAACATCGGAGATTGTTGATAAACCGAAAGGGAAAAACATTGTTGACTGTAAGTGGATTTTCACACCCAAATATAAGGCTGATGGATCTCTTGAGAGATACAAAGCTAGATTGGTGGCCAAAGAGTACACTCAAACCTATGGTATTGATTATCAAGAGACTTTTGCCCCAGATGCAAAGATGAACACTGTGAAAATTCTTTTATCATTGGCTGTCCACTTTAATTGGCAGCTCCTATAACATGATGTTAAGAATGCATTTCTCTATGGATGAATATATCTATATGAACATCCCACCAGGATTTGAGGGAGACACGAGTAACAAAGTTTGCAAGCTGAGGAAGGCCCTTTATGGATTAAAACAATCTCCTAGAGCTTGGTTTGGGAGATTTGCAAAAGTCATAAGGGAGTATGGGTATAAACAAAGCCAAGGTGATCACACTCTTCATTAAACATTTGGCTGCAGGGGGAGTTACTGCACTTCTAGTCTATGTGAATGACATCATAGTGACAAGAAATGATTAGAAAGAGAAGCATGAATTGAAGCAAAGACTAGCAAAAGAATTTGAGATAAAAGAACTTGGGAAACTAAGGTACTTCCTTGGGTATTGAGGTGGCATATTCCACACAAGGGATTTTTATATCTCAACAAAAGTATGTGATTGATTTGTTGGTAGAAACGAGGAAGATTTGGTGTAAGCCAGTCTCTACACCAATGGATCCAAATCATAAGTTGTGAGAAGCTAAAAAAGAACCAGTTGTTGATAAAAGGATGTATCAAAGATTAGTTGGTAGACTCATATATCTTGCTCACACTCGGCCAGACATAGCATACTCGGTAAGCATGATCAATCAATTAATGCATGATCCAAGAGAAC
>JANKOE010000206.1:31028723-31038761 GCA_026284465.1 Erythroxylum citrifolium | reverse complement strand
ATCATTAATCCAAGCTATCTAAAGCATCAATTTACAAAAACCCCAATTCACAAATTTGGGCATAAACCCCCAATTCACAATTAATCCAAAATTAAACATAATCATAGCCTAATCTCTTCAATTAACCTTAGGAAAACTCAATCCATATCCTTTCTAAGCCAAATCAACCAACAAACTCATCAAAATTCAAAACTTGAAACTTTCTCTCACTTACCATTTTCTCCACCATTTTTGGCCATTAATGGACTCCAAGCAAACTTTCATCTTCTTCCCTCCATTCTTCTTGAAAAGCAACGAAATACTCCTTAGAAATCCATGGAAAAACCGAACTTAGCCTCATCTTCTTCTTCCTTCTTCTTCTTCCTTCTTCTTCTTCCTTCACCGATGGCTTCATCTCTCTTTCCCTCTCTTCGATTCTTTCTTCTCTTTCTTCTTATTTCTTCTCTTATTTTGTGAGTTTCTGGTGTTAAAACGACAGCCCTGTATGTTTTTTTGCCATGTCATTAAAATGAGAGGTAAAAGACCCTTATGCCCCTCCTTTTAAGTGATATCCCAAAATACCCCTGCACAGGATTTTCAAAATCTGATATCTTACTTCCCAATTTTGGGCAGCTAAATGACATAATTTGGACAAACTTTCTACCAGAGAATTGTTCCTCTATTTCTCCTCTATAAAAAGGACACCAAAAACTCTCAAATCAGATCTAAAACGAAGGAGTTATGGCCGAAATACTATCGGACCTGCACAAAATTCGAGACTGAACATTAATTCAACTTTGACTCAAAAATTAACAACCTTAGGGACTAAATTAAAATTCGAGCCCTTCACATGATTGAAGCCCCATATCTTAATTTTATTTAGCCTCAAGAATCGGCTCAATCGAAGCTCCACAACTCCCGAATTTTGCAAAGTATCGAACCATGTTCAGAAACTTTCTCAACTTAAACACCTTAACCAATTCTCACTCTTTGATTCAATCAATTCTTTCCATTTAATCTCCTAAAAATCATAATTCTTCAATAAAATGAAATTAATTGTCTTAGGAATCCAACGCTTCAAAAATGAAATCAATCGGAAGTCGAACGAAGGAATTATAAGCGAAAGATTACAAAAGGGATCGGATTAAAACAAAGTAACGAAACTTCAAAATTGAGCATTTCAAAAATCATATCTCTCGATCCCGAACTCGGAATTTGACAAATTTGGTGTCATTAGAAAGATCAAAGGAAGCTCTACAACTTCCCAGAAGGACAGAAAGATCAATTCGGCTTCTAAGGAAGTCAAATTTCAAATCAAAGATTCTATCCTTAACAATTTTCCTAAACAACTTCCAAATTTCGGTCGATCATAACTCTCAATCCCGACATTGAAAAATTGCATACTTTATGGCCACAGAAAGCTTTTAACAAACTCTACGAGTTTCATGTAGATTATTTTCTCAAATTTTGCCTAAATCAAAAAGTCAACTTTTTACCCCAAAAGTCAAACTTCAAACAAAATAATACTTAACTTTGACTGATCATAACTTCCACTCCCGATATCGAAAAATATCAAACTTTATGGCTACGAAAAGCTCTTGACAGGAGCTACAAGTTTCATGAAGATCATTTCCTCAAATTTGGCTTAAATCAAAAAGTCAACTCTCAAGTCAAACTTTTCTAATTTACTTTCACTCTTTATTTCTCAATTTTCAACTCCCATTACACAATGCATATATAAAACACTAATTTTATATCATTTCTTATTTCTAAATTTCACTGAAAAATCGGGGTCCAACAAAACATTTCATTAGTTTTCTTAATAAGTGTACATCCCTTTAAAACGACTTTTATTTTGGATAGGGGGAAGTATATATTAAGACAATGTTACTATTACATTAGATATTTTTCTCAAGTCTTTGTACTCATTAGTATTATAACTTTCCAAACTACAAATACTTTTCTTTAGATATGGATGCAACAACTAGTCCTCCTTTGTTCATCTTTTTGCTTTCATTATTTTTAATTGATAATGTTTAGTTTCTAATTATAAAAATCACCTTCATTTTAGATAAGACTCCAAGCATACTTTCATAGACATTTATAACTTTATGGTATGTTCGTTTCCATTTATTTTTTTAATCTTTGTTTCTAAATTTAGTTAAAAAACAATTTTTAGTTTCTTTTTCTTATTTTTTGAAATCATAAAAGTGGTTTTTGTTTTTTTAGTTTTGTTTTTTCATAATTTAATTTACTATCAAAAAATATTATTTAATTATTTTAAATATTAATTATTAATAAAATTATGAATAATTTAATTAATTAAAATTACGAATAATTTGATTTTATTTAATATTTATAATTAAATAAATTAAAATTAATATAATAAATATTAAAAATATAATTAATTAAAAATATATTAAATATATATACATTTAAAATAACATTTTGATTTAAAATATGTTTAAAATAAATATTAAACATCTAACCGTTGATGACATATTCATTGTCATCGTCGTCATCATCAGCTTCCAAACATGTAACAACCCCTTACGCTTCCAGTTCCAGACCCTAAACTAAAATCTCTAACCTCTCTACTTAAATCTCTACCAGAACCACAACTCCTAAAATCTCTAACCTCTCTATTTACCTCCGAATTCACATCCCAATCTCTGAACCCATACATCCCAAACGTCACTGCAAACCCCAAGCTACTCATCTCCTTGTTCTCATCCCACACTGTTTCACAAACCCACTGTTCTCCTCTCTCTCTTCAAATGGGGAAAAACACATCTCTGTCACTCCATCGCCCACTCTCCCCTCACTCTCCTCTCTCTGTTACCTTCTCTCATAGCCCAGCACAAGTTCGTCACGCCAAGTCCTTGCTAACCATGTTTATCGCTAGCGATAAACAAAACGTCCTCCACTGTCACATCCTCCACCCTGATCGTTCGGTTCGAATCTCAAAGGCCCTTCTTGATTTGTCCATAGCTGCTTACGTCGCCTCTGGTAAGCCACACCATGCCGCCCAACTGTTTAACAAAAATGAAGAAGATTCATTTCAAGCTCAATTTGCTCACTTACAATACTCTTCTCAATGCTTTGGTCAGTTGCCCTTCTAAACATTCCCTTACAGTGGCTACAGCGATGTATAGGGATGCCGATAAACTTGGTACAGGGTACGAAGGAGATCAATGGAATGGAAGCACTTATGTAGGGTATTGTGTGGAGCAAGAAATATGGGTGGGACACTCTTCCCATCTTGAAAAAGTGAAAAGGCTTGTGGTTGGACAGAGGTTAAGGTTAAAATCTCTGTGCAAATGCCAAGGTTTGGGTGGTCAGGTCATAGTCATGCTAGTAGTGGAACTATATCAGCAATTGATGCTGATGGGAAGTTGAGAATATATACTCCTGTGGGCTCCAAAACTTGGATGCTTGATCCCTTAGAAGTGGAGCTGGTTGAGGAAGAGGAACTTCTAATTGGGGACTGGGTACATGTGAAGGCATCACTTCCACACCATTCTACCAGTGGGGAGATGTGAATCATTCCAACATTGGAGTGGTACGTTGAATTGAGGATGGGGAATTATGGGTTGCATTTTGCTTTATGGAGAGGTTGTGGTTGTGCAAGGCCTGGGCAATGGAACGGGTTTGGCCATTCAAGGTTGGCGACAAGGTGAAAATTAGAGATGGGTTGGTAACACCTCGATGGGGTTGGGAGGCCTTGGATAGGAGATCCAGCGAATATTGTTCTCGATGACAGTTGATTCTTGAATATAGCTGTTTCAAACACCACTTTTCTGTTCTGTAATACTTTCAGTTGATCCTTTTTCCTTTGAAGAATTTCACACTTGGTAAGTAGGACAATTAACTCCTCTCAGCTAAAGCACATAATAAGAAATTAATACACTTGTCTAAAGCAGCCAACTTGAAAATTGTGATTTATTTGTTGTTGATAATCAGAAACACGAATACGAGAGCAAGGCAAAACTTGGTTTGATGTATTGTCATTATAGGTGATGGCACAGCAGGACAGAAAAATGTAGCTTTGGCTTATAAGGCATTTCCTGACCTAAAAATACTAGCCTCACTATTTTGTCCCTCACCAACCCTTTAAGAAAATATTTCCTAACGTCAGAGCGTTGCTTTGCTCTGGTTTCTTGAAAGTATTTTGTGTGTTTTTGTATGAAGCAGGGAGTACCTTATATAAGCACTCCACCCCCTGAGATGGCTGCAAATTTAACAAATACAGTTGTCTTCATTTTGTTTTCAACTTCGGTGCTGCATTTGTTGAAAATGGTTTCCCTCCATGTGAGGGACCCATATCCAACAAATCTCTCCCTCCCGATTACGTGGAGGGCTCTATCATGTCTGCTGCTAATCGACAGTACTCGAATTTGCCTTTTGGTAGAATCTTGGTTAACATGTCTGATCCATTTTCATCAGTATGGATCTTTTCTAACTGTAATTGTTTCGTTTCCATCACATCTCTGATCCAGTGATATATCACATCAATGTGTTTTAATCGGGAGTGAAAAGAGGCATTCTTACCAAGGTGAATAGTGCTCTAACTGTTACAAAACAGCTAATATTGTTCCTGCTTGATACCAAGTTCATTAAAGAACTTCTTCATCTATAACAACTCTTTACAAGCTTCCGTTGTTGCAATAAACTTCTTTTCAGATGTAGAAAGTGCAACACGCTTCTGTAACTTTGACTACCAAGCCACAACCTCCCTGCAAAAGTAATCAAGTAACCTAATGTAGACTTTCTTAAGTCAACATCTCCAGCCATATCTGTATTTATGTAACTAGCTAACACAGGTTCTACTTTTCCAAAACATAATCATATTTTGAATGACTCTTGAAGATACATGAGAATTCACTTGATTGCAGCCCAATATTTCTTTCTAGGATTTGAAAGGAAACAACTTACAACTCTAATTGCGTTAGCAATATCTGGCCGTATACAAACCATGACATACATCAGACTTCCAACTGCTGAAGCATATGGAATTCTAGACATTTCTTCCTTCTCTTTCTCTGTAAAAAAGCAATCTCTGAAACTTAATTTAAAGTGATTAGCAAGAGGACAACTAATCGCCTTAGCTTTGTCCAGTTTGAATTTTTGAAGTACTTTATCAATGTACTTCTCTTGTGACAACCATAGTTTCTTGACGCTTCTATCTTTGATAATCTGTATGCCAAGAATCTGCTTTGTTGATGTCAAGTTTTTCATGACAAAAAGACTTACTCAACTGCTTCTTCAGATTGTTGATTCTAGAAACATTCTTACCAATAATCAACATATCATCTACATAGAGCAATAAAATAACGAAATCATCATTAGAGAATTTCTTCACAAATACACAGCTATCTGAAGTAGTCTTTTTATAGCCTTCCTCCCCCATAACAAACTCGAACTTCTTATACCACTGTCTTGGTGCTTGTTTTAGACCATATATACTCTTCTTTAATCTATAAATATAGTCTTCTTTTTCCCTTTTTATGAAACTCTCTGGCTACTCTATGTATATCTCTTCTTCCATACTGATAAAAATTGATTAGATATGTTAACCAAGATTCTACTAAAAGGCAAGTTCAAGTATTGTCGATCAGTAGCAGGCATGATAGAGCCCTCTATGTAATCGAAGGGGGAGATTTGTTAGATTTGGGTCCTTCACATGGAGGGACACCATTTTCAACAAATGCATCACCAAAGTCAGTGCTGCATTTGTTGAATTTGCAACTGTCTCATGCGGTGGAGTGCCTATATAAGGCATTTCTTGTTTCATACAAAAACACACAAATAACTTTCAAGAAAACCATAGCAACGCAACGCTCTGACGTTAGGAAATATTTTCTTAAAGGGTTGGTGAGTGACAAAATAGTGAGGTTAGTATTTTTAGGTCGAGAAACACCTTATGAGCCACTATTTTAGTTTTATCTCTATATACCTACCATTTGTAATAGTGGAAGAATTATTCTGAATTTTGTCTATGGACGTAGCCCAAAATTAAGGATGAACCACGTTAAATATTTTGTGCCTATTTTACTCATTTTATTTTTCTTTTTCAAAAAAATATATACTCGCTACGCCCAACATGTATTCAAGTCAATACCAACACCTTTAATATTTTGATTCGTGGGTGTTGCTTAGAGTCTAATTTTGAGGAGGCTAAAGAGCTTTTCAGGAAGATGGGAGAAGAGGGTTGTGACCTGGATAATGTCTCGTATAATACGATGTTGGATGCTTTTTGCAAGAAGGGAATGCTAAATGAGGCTAGGGAATTACTATTGGATATGAAGGAAAAATGCTTCTTGCATTTTGCAAATAACTTCTTTTTTGGACCTCGAGGATCATGAATATTTTGTACCAAGGTAGACTATTTTCGATAAAAACTATCAGCTAAACAATATGTAGTATCGTACATTTTTCCTCGAATAACATAATGAGCAGAAGATGTTATACCTTTGGCAATGTTTGCGAACAAGTGAGATGCCTCTAACACATTAATGTCATTATTTGACCTTGGCAAACTAAAATGTGCATGTCATATCCACAAATCATAATCAGCTACAGCTTCAAGAATAATAATTGAGAATCCACTACGTCCACTATATTGTCCTGCCCAAGCCGTTAGACAATTTTACCATGTCTAGTGCATGCAATCTAAGCTTCCTCGCATCCCTGGAAAACCACGTTCTTAATTAATTTTAAGCAGTCTTGCAACGTCATTAACATCTGGTGCTCTTAGATAAATCTGTCCACAGACTTCCACAAAACCTTTTTGTACTTTCAATTGCAGTTGATTCTCCTATTTTAATGTATTCATTAGTTGAATCAGCTGATACACCATACGCCAACATTCCGAATGCTGTTGTTACTTTTTGTAAACCAGATAATCCTAGTTTACCACATCCATCTCTCCATTGTCAAAAGTAGTCGTCATAACCTTCAACAGCACCAACAAGTTGTAGGAATAAATTCCCACTCATTCGAAATCACCTGCGAAACATTGCTGCATTATATCTTAGATTTTCTGTAAAATAATCATCCCATAGTCTTTGATTTGCTGCAATACGATCATGATAAATTACTCTATGACCAGAGATTAGGTCTTTGTACTTTGGTTGGTTCACTATATTGTTCATATAGTAATCCATTGTAATTGTTATTGGTGTATGCAGATAGTATCGCTTTGTTTTGTACTAATATTGCAGAAGTGAGATCCAATTCATCCTCCGATGATGAGGATGAAGATGAGGATGATATATGAGAAGTACTAGCATTAGTACTCATAGTTGTAGACAAATATGGTGAAGGGTTCAAAGAAGAATCTACTAGTGATTCATTCCCTTATATAGTAAATAATTCGAGACAAGATAAGCAATCTCTACAAAAAATCTAACTCTATCTCTTCCCAGCAGTTGGATTAAATTGCATTCATCTCAGCCGTTAATTAGTATTCGTATCCTATCCACACAATACCCAAAACAAGATAAGGAATCTCTGCAACTAATATAACTCTATCTCTTCCTAGTCGTTGGATTAGATTGCATTCATCTCAACCATTAATTAGTATTCATATCTTATCCACACAATATCCAAGAAAAGATAAGGAATCTCTACAAAAAATCTAACTCTATCTCTTCCCAGCCATTAAATTAGATTGCATTCATCTCAACCGTTAATTAGTATTCATATCCTATCCACACAATATCCAAGATAAGATAAGGAATCTATGCAACAAATCTAACTCTATCTCTTCCCAGCCGTTGGATTAGATTGCGTTCATCTCAACCGTTAATTAGTATTCGTATCTTATCCACACAATATCCAAGACAAGATAAGGAATCTCTGCAAAAAGTCTAACTCTATCTCTTCCCAACCGCTGGATTAGATTGCATTCATCTCAACCGTTAATTAGAATTCGTATCCTATCCACACAATATCCAAGACAAGATAAGGAATCTGTGCAAAAAATCTAACTCTATCTCTTCCCAGCTATTGGATTAGATTGCATTCATCTCAAGCGTTCATTGGTATTCTTATCTTTTTCACAACATCTTTATAAATACTTCATTTGTTCTACTAAACAGAATCCCTCATTTTATATAACACTCTTTGAAATCCTAAACTATAACACTCTTTCAAACCTATCCGAAAAATGACAAGCTCAAATTTTGGTGTAAAACCTTCATCAAATACCTCTCAAACTGCATCATATTCAGTTGAAGAAGATCGAGTCCTTTTCCATGTATATCTTAATGTTTCACAAGATCTAGTTACTGATAGAGATCAATCTATGGCTTAATTTTAGTCTCATATCACAACTGAGTACCATCAAATGTTGCCGAATCATATCACCAGTGTTCGACCTTAGAGATCTTTACAAGCTTGATGGAAAACTATAATGACAGCTATTAAAAAATTTAGAGGATGTGTTCAACAAATTGAAAACTTGAATCCAAGTGGTGCTTCTGAGCAAGAAATTGTAAGTGCTTTATTTATTTGTTTTTCCTTTGTATGAATTGAAATACGTTTGATTTATACCCTAAAATCTAACTTAAGTTACATTGTTGTCTTACAATTCAAGAAAGCAAAAGATTTACTCATTCAAGATCTAAAATTTCAAAAAGGTTTCAAATTTGATCATGTATGGCCAATCCTAAAAAATATGGAGAAATATGCAAATACTAGCAAAGAGAAAGCGTCGGGTCATCAAAAGCGATCTAAGTGCAATAAAATGTCACCTTCTGAATCCCAAAAATCAGATAAGTTAATAAGATCATCATAATTTTGTATTGATTTAAATAATAATTTTGAAGTTGAAGATCCGTTTATTGAAAGAAATGATGAAACTGATCGTCCTGTTGGGAGGAAGAAAGAAAAAATAAAAAAAGGAACAAAATGAAAAAATGAAAAAAACTTTTTATGTCCATTAATAAAGAAATAAAATGAATGTTTCATGAAAGTCAATCTCTTCTCGAAAAAAATTATGATCTTCAGTTGTTAAGAGCTCAAAATGAGGAGGGAAAATTAGAGCTACGACAAAGACGAGAAGATAATAAAATTTTATGCAAAGATCTAGATTCCATCAAAGATCTAATGATGCGTGAGGCTTTCAGAACCGAACAAATGAAAATTTATGCAAAAAGAGCTAAAGAAGGAGAACCTCAAGGAGGAGTTGGCTCATTTAGTGGCTTTAGCCAATATTTTGATTTTGGAGGAAATGGAGATGACCTTCCAAACTATTAATTATTTATGTTAAATTAATATTCTCAAGTACTTTAGTTTTACTTTTAATTTGATTGTTGTAAATTTAGTTTGATTGTAATCTCGAACCTAATTGTAATTGTAATTTATTTTAATATGGTTGTAATTTCAAATATTTTTGTTGAGCTTTAATTTTTTAAATCAAGGTTGTGGTTTAAATTTATGTTTCTTTTATTTCAAATTTACTTTTTATTCTTAACGTATTTTATTAATGAATTTATAATACTTATAAATAAGAATTATAAATAAATATTTAAAATAAATTTAATATTTTATTCAATATTAGTATCGTTTTAAATGTTGTAATGAGATCTTTATATTGATATGTTTTGTGTAAAGTAATATATATTTTAAAATTAATTACATAGTAAATTGTGTAAAGTAATATATAAATGTGTTATGCCTTGATTTAAAATTTCCCAGTTGTTATTTTATTTTCCCTAATTCCTTAATGAACGGGATTCATTGTAAAGAAAAGCTCGCTCCCTGGTATTTGATTTGCTAACTGATGGTAGGAAAGTAACTCTCCGTAAAACCATGTTGGGTTTAATAATTTTCCTTTGGACCAATTCCTAAAGACACGGGAGTGGCACAAAAATATGAAAAAGTTGAAACTCCTTTTTCTCTCATCTTTCAATATTTCCCTGAGAAGATGATGTCTTAGTGGGTGCTTGTTTCATAGGTATGAGAAATAAGGTATGGAAATGGAATGAAGATGGATGCTTGGTAGGGAAGTATGATTGGAGGGGTATGAATTTGATTACCCATTTTGGGGTATTA
>JANKOE010000206.1:31006553-31028623 GCA_026284465.1 Erythroxylum citrifolium | reverse complement strand
TGGACCTGTAATATGTTGCTTGATGGTTTTTGTAAAGATGGTAGGCTTGAGGAGGCATTTAGGTTGAAAGATGAGATGGAGAATTTGAAGTTGCTGCCTAATGTGGTTAGTTACAGTACATTGATTAATGGGTGTTTTGAGTTTGGAAGTAGCTCAGAGTCATTTAGATTGATTGAAGAAATGAATGAGAAGGGAGTTAAGCTTAATGCGTGCACTTACAATACAATGCTCAAGTGGTTTGTCAAGCAGGGAAACATGGATGAAGCGAGTCGAACCATAGCAAAGATGGAAGAAAATGGGTTTTCACCGGATAAAGTTACTTATAACACCTTGATAAATGGGTATTGCAAAGTAGGGAAGCTGAGTGATGCATTCAAAACGATGAATGAAATGGTGGGGAAAAGTTTGAAAATGGATAACGTGACACTTAATGTACTACTCCATACTCTTTGTAGGGAAAGGAAACTTGACGAAGCATATCATTTGCTCAATAGCGCCAGTAGACGTGGCTACTTTGTTGATGATGTCAGTTATGGAACTTTGATCAATGGATATTTTGAGGATGATAAATCGAGTCGTGCTTTGGATCTTTGGAGCGAGATGAAGGAAAAAAAGATAATTCCAACTGTCGTCAATTATAATATCATTATTCAGGGGCTATGCCAACTAGGGAAAACTGATGAAGCTATCGAGAAACTGAATGAGCTTTTGGGGAATGGTTTGGTCCCAGATGAAATTACATACAATACAATAATTCATGGATACTGTTGGGAGGGGCAAGTTGAGAAAGCTTTCCAGTTCCACAATAAAATGGTTGAGAATTTATTCAAGCCAGATGTGTTTACCTGTAATATACTTCTTCGTGGCCTTTGTAAGGAAGGCATGCTCGACAAGGGTATTAAACTCTTTAACAAATGGGTTTTGAAGGGGAAAGCTGATTCAGCTACATACAACACAATGATATCAGGCCTTTGTAGACAAGGGAGATTTAAGGAAGCATTTGACCTTTATGCAGAAATGGAAGAAAAAAAACTTGGGCCTGATGTTTATACATATAAGGCCATTCTTGGAGCCCTTACTGATGCTGGTAGGCTGAAGGATGCAGAGGAATTTTTGGAAAAAATTGTGAAAACAGGAAAGTTACATGACCAGTCCTTACAGTTTGACAAGGGGCAGGATGTTGAAGCCCCTGGGACTCCTCAGGATTCTGATCCAGGTTCTGTTGCATATTCACAACAGATCAATGAGCTATGCATTCAGGGGAAATACAAGGATGCCATGGAAATATTTCGAAGAATCCGCAAAGAAGGGTATTGCTTTACAGAAGTCTAGCTACATTATATTAATGGATGGTCTTATTAGGAGACGAAAAAGCATATTAAAAACTGTCCATTTGATAGGCTGTTAATCACACACACAAAGTTCAGGAAATATTCTATGCCATCTTTATTAAACAACTTCAGGCTTTTATAGCCTTTACATAATAAGAATACTAATAACAACCACGTACAACTCGTGATATTTGTTACGGACTAATTCAAAACTAATTCAAACAAACTCTATCTGCTTGATTCCTAATAAATAGGAGCATATTAGCAAAACACTAAATTTGAAATAGTCAAACCCAACAATGTCTCCCCTAAATTGAACGCAGTAGCATTCAGTTTAAGCTTAGTGGTACCTCACACACTCCAAGCTCTTCTCGCAGTTTTATGAACACATCCAGCTTTAGGAGCTTAGTCATTATATCAGCTACTTGCTCTTTTGTGCCACAATGAATAAGCCTCACAACTTCCTCCTTTGTAAGATCCCTTAGAAAATGAAATCTAACATCAATATGCTTACTCCTGCCATGTAGAACTGGATTCTTGGGCAGTTTAATTGTTGAACGATTATCACATAGTATAGTTGTGAGCTGTCACTGTAGACAACTAAGTTGCTCAAGAATCCTTTGCATCCAGATAAATTGACATGCACAAGATGTTGCAACGAATTCGGCCTACGTGTTTGATAGCATCACCACTAGCTGCTTGTTTGAAGCCCAAGAAATTGCCCCTCCATTCAACAAAAACACATAACCACTCGTACTCTTCTTATCATCGATGTCCCCGGCATAATCACTGTATAGACAAACTAGTTCTGTTGCATCACTTCTCTTGTAAAGCAAACCAAAAGACACAGTACCCTTCAAATAACGCAGTACCCTTTTGGCTGCTTACATATGCACCTCTATGGGACTGGCCATATAACTACTTAATAAACACATTACATACATTAAATATGGCCTTGTAGTAGTAATATACACGAGACTCCCAATTAATTGTTTAGACAAGGTTGCATCCACCTTGACTCTTCCTCCTTCCTTCGAGAATTTAGAACCTAGTACAATCGGATTCTTGACTGGATTTCCATTATGCAAGTGAAATCTCTCCAACAATTCACCAGCATATTTCTTTTGACTTAGATAGATGCCTTCTGGTTTTTGCATAATCTCAACACCAAGGAAGTATTTCATCTTCCCTAACTCTTCCGGTGTTTTCTCTTTCACGACCGATGTCGGGCTTCTATTGAGAACATGTGTTGTCCATCTCGCAACTTCTGGCCAGAATCTCTTTGGTACTTCTTTGTCAAACAACATACACTGAGTCATATTCATAATAGTTCGATTCTTACGTTCGGCTACCCCTTTTTGTTGTGGAGTGTAAGCTGTTGTGAGTTGTCTGCTTATACCATTATCTTTATAGAACGTATTGAACTCATTAGAGGTGAATTCTTCTCCTCTGTCAGTGCGTAAACAACATATAGGTACTCTAGACTCTTTTTCAACAAGACTCTTATAATGTTTGAAAGTTGTGAATGCCTCAGGCTTTTCAATCAGAAAATATATCTACATCTTCCTAAAATAATCATCAATGAATGTTAAAATGCACCTTCTATCACTGTTAGAAGATGGTGTGATTGGTCCACAGATATCAACATGCACGAGTTGCAATTTCTTGGAAGCACGCCATTGACTCCTTTTTGGAACCGCCTCTCTGTGTTGTTTGCCTACCAAGCAATCAGTACATGACTTAGTTGTAGCTTTCAGAGGTGGAATGCCCATCACCATATTTCTATATCTTATAGCTCAGATGTCCACATCTCTGATGCCACAGTTGTGATTCATCTTTTGCCATTGTTTGTAAGCAAATAGAGCTTTCTAGTACCATATTAGCCAACAACACAAACATCCTATTCGTCGTCATCCATGTCTGCATAATTAAACCCCTTTTTGGATGATAAAGTCTACATACGCCATGCTTTATAAGAATAGCTAATCCTCTTTCTTGAAGTTGCCCTATACTAAGCAAATTATTTCTCAAATCCAACATATAATAAACATCCGTAATCACCTGAGTTGTGCCCTCAATTTTCAGCCATATATTTCCTTTCCCCACCACTTCCATTCTCATATTATTGCCCAATTTCCCCGAATGTCTATATGTACCATCAAAATCCAAGAAGCATTGTCTCTTCCCACACATGTGGTTGCTGCACCTAGAATCTAAGTACCACATCTCTTCCTTTTTTGCATTGTTAATTTCCATGAAAGCCATCAGAAGCATCTCCTCTTCCTCATCAACCTCAGTATAGTTGGCTTTCTTGTCCCTACTCGAAAAGTTGTATTGAAAATGTCCTAGTTGATGGCATTTATAACATTCCACGGTGTCCTTGTTAATTTGCCTCCCTCTGCCTCTCCCCCGGCCTCTAGTTGCAGCTCCTCTATCTCTCTCCCGGCCTTTAATTGCAGCTCCTCTACCTCTGTTTCCTCTTTTGTCATAACTAACCTTCAATGCTTGCTCCTCTCCACTACTCTTTCTAAACTTTTGCTCATGGACCAGCAGCGAGCTTTGTAAGGCATCAACCAAAAGACTATCAATGTCCTTTGACTCCTCAATCGAGCCCACAATGTAGTTGAACTTCTTAGTGAGAGTACGTAGAATCTTCTCAACTATCTTGACATCTGGCATGTCTTCACCACAGTTTCTCATGTCATTGGAGACCACCATCACTCTCTTGAAATAATCATTGATTGTCTCTCCTGGTCTCATCTCCAGTAGCTCAAAATCTCTGCGAAGAGTTTGAAGCTGAGCACGCTGCACCCAAGCATCCCCTTGATACTTAACCCTCATTAAGTCCCACAATTGTTTGACCGTTTCCTTTTAAGCAATTGTCTTCAAAATGATCTTGTCAATGGAATTGAAGAGATAATTCTTAGCCTTCAAATCCTTCAGCCTCGTTTCTTCTAGGGCCTTCCTGTTAGCTAGTGTCAATGTTTCTTCATTGACTGGTTCTATATAACCTCCTTGGACGACACTCCAATACTCCTTTGATCTAAGGAGATTTTCCATGATCAAACTCCAATGATCATAATCCCCATCAAACTTGGAAATGCACACTTATGCAAAGGTGTTAGTTTCAGCCATCGTCACACACTCACCATGTTTCACTTCCCCACTCACAATAAGGCCTCTTTCGGGCTCTGATACCAGAATTTGATAGGCTCTTAATCACATACACAAAGTTCAGGAAATATTCTCATCATCTTTATTAAACAACTTCAGGCTTTTATAGCCTTTACATGATAAGAATACCGATAACAACCACGTAAAACTCATGGTATTTGTTACAAACTAATTCAAAACTAATTTTATCAAACTCTATCTACTTGACTCCTAATAAATAGGAGTATATTAGCAAAACACTAATAACTTTGAAATAGTTAAACCCAACACCAATAGTACAGAATTTTTTCAGGATCTTATTAATATATAAAATTGGAGAATTTTTATATTTTTTTTTTGCCAGTGTGTCGAACATAACAAGAACTTGAGGTATTGCTTTTAATGCTATAGATTGTCTTACAGTGGCTAAACATGTGAATAAAGTTGGAAGCTGTATATCATTAAAAGAATGCATAACTTGTATATAACTGTATTATGCCTTGATTTAAAATTTCCCAATTGTTTTTTATTTTCTCTAATTCCTTGATGAACGAGATTCATTGTAAAAAAAAGCTCGCACCCTAGTATTTGATTTGCTAACTGATGGTGGGAAAGTAACTCTTCGTAAAACCATGTTGCGTTTAATAATTTTCCTTTGCACCAAGTCTTAAAGACATTGGGAGTAGCACAAAAATATGAAAAAGTTGAAACTCATTTTTCTCTCATCTTTCCATATTTCTCGGGGAAGATGATGTCTTAGTAAGTTAGAAGGGAATTCACTGTATTTATTTGTCATTGACACAATTTCATACAAAAACATTAATTTGTATTAGAATATAACTTGAAACACTAAGAACATATTCTAAATAAACAAAAATATGAACTTTTCATCAATTAAATGCTGTAATGATGTGACATAAAGGACACACCATTTGAAAGTTTTTTAAAAAATGAATTACTTTTGTTAATAAATATTCAGGTTAATTAAAATATTTAAATAATTAATTAGTAAACTAACTATTATTGATCCTAATTAAGATAATTAATAGGCTATCAAATATAATCCCTAATTTCATTTTCTCACTGCTTCCTATTCGCAACAGGTGGACCAACCATTATTTGTTTCTCTTGCATTCCTGTACATCCAATTGCTTGGGCCTACCCTCACTAAGGGTGCCTTACTAAGAGAGTAATAAACGGTAAACTTAATAAGTAATAAACGATAGAATATACAAAACTTTTGGCATTTATTACTCTTTTTGCTATTGGCCCACTCTCAAATCTCATTGATGACATTTATTACTCTTTTGTCGTGGGTCCCACTCCAAAATCTCATTTATACATTCTACATATTTTCATCCAAAGGTTATTGAGTCTCATGGTTGTAAGAGAAAAATGGAAGATATCAAATTTGTATCACTTGAGTGCGATAATGGATTTAAGGACGTTAAACTTTTCACCTTTCAGCTTTCATGTCTAAAAATTTAACATTAACTTCTTCAACAATAATAATAACAACAATATTTAATATAAATCTCATCGAGGTGCGGAGTCTAGAAAAGTTTAATAAAACGTAACCTTACTCCTAACTAATAGAGAGACTATTTCCAAATGAGCCATATAAAATAGGAAGGAAAACAAACCTATAATATATATATATATATATATATATATTATTATATATATATATATAAGTATATATATCACACACTGAAACGCAGAGTCCGAAGGCGACCACTCGAGGTGGTCGGGTCATAATCGTGCGAAGAGAAAGTCGAAAACTTCAACGTAAGGATAATTTTAGTCTCAACAGAGGCGGGTTCGCTGCGACAAAGCAAATGATCACCACGGCGAAAGTCTGGTTTTCATCGCGGAGAAGTTATTGAAAATCAAACAAAACCCTTTCGGGAAAGGTTCGCTGCAACCAAGGTTTGGTTTCGTTGCAGCGAAACCTTCAGCTCCGAACCTAGAACCCAACATTCAAACACAAAATTCTGCACACATACACTTACAATTTCCATAAGTATCACAACTCAACTATAAGATAAACATAAACATGCACAAAAAGGAACTTCTCCAATCCTCATTCTCATTACTAGCACAAAATGTAGTTTGAACAAGCTTTAGTTACATATCGCCAACTACATCAATGACTTAACACAACATACAAAATACATTGGATGCTCATGTTTGATATGCTGCTAAAGCTACTCAAAAGTAATCAAACTAGCTTAATCACTAAATGGAGCTATCTCAGAGTTTGTCCAATTTCCTTGAAAGGATCAACGACCTTCTTGTTCTGCACCTGAGGAGAAAATAGTGGGTTGAGCTACAAAGCTCAGTGGCTAATATATTTATAGCCATTGACAACGATCCATACAATTAAACATATATGTGTATATACATATATACATATAGACATATACATCTCACCTTAATCTAGCAATGTAAATTTAGCGACAAGTCTAGCTCACAGCTCATAGTCAAGCATATCATCATATAAAGCAATCTCATACCTATTCAACCTTCCAATCTAACGCTTAATTTCATATCATGCTCAACGATTCCAAACAAATGCAATGCATAAATATATTAGCTTGAGAGTTCCGTGGAACGAAATTGAGAAATTGAAGTTTACACCAAGAACAAAATGAGTCCATTCTTCGGATCTCATATGCCATAAGCGGGCAGTCGGGAGAAGGCTTAGTCAACGTGCAAGTGTCGAATGAAACAGTATCTCTCTTTTCCAAACACAAACAAATTTCGATGCTCAATTCAATTCCATATATTTTCGTATTTTCATGCTCTTTCCTCTTTCCATTTATACAAAATGCCATGACATTTTTCAAGGCATAATACGAACATAAATCATAATGCATTTTCCACATTCACAACAATTCAAATCCAATCAATTAAGCATATACACACACATGTGAGCAAATTGCTCATTTACACAATAAACATAAACACATTACCCACCTATTTGGCTTGCAAAATCTAAGTCAAGCTTGCCTTTCCTCTTGCTCTTGGATTAGGTTTCCTTGGTTTCCTAAAACAAACCAAGTTCTCATTCAAAACAATATTCCATAAAAATTCATAAAGCTTCAATAATCTCAAAAGGATAAAACCAAGCTTAAACTAACCTACCCATAGTTTGTCTAGGTTAGAAAGACCAGTATCTAGTTCAAATCCATGAAAAAAAAAGGTTTCTCTTCTTCTTCCAACATTCCCAACATAAACCCATTTCTCTACTTCTTCTTATACCTAAGTAAGAAGGAAAGATGAAACTTACCTTAACTTAGCCCAAATCTCATTCCTTCTTCTTCCTTCACGATTTTCTCCCTTCTTTTCCTAGCTTCCACGATCTTCTCTTCTTCTTTTCTCTCTTTCCTATGTTTTCTCTTCTTTCTTTTTCTTCTTCTCACGATTCCTCTCTTCTTCTTAATTCAAGACCACATTTGGTATTGTCCTTCCAAGTATACCCCTTATTTGTTTGTCCTTCCTATTTTTACCCCTTAGTCTATTTAATCTATACTATACTCTAACTCCTTTAGCCTATTAACGCCATACCATACTCTAATTAAATTCTAACATTTTCATTCTAATTTCTAATTGCTACTTATGCCCACTAAATTAATGGACTCAATTATAAAAATAAATAAACAAACAAAGAAATCATAAATAGATAATTAAACAATTAATAAATAATTTAGAAAAAATTCAGGGCCCAACAATTCTCCCCCGTAAGAGAATTTCGTCCTCGAAATTCTTACCTTAGTCCACAAAGAGGTGTGGATACTTCTATTCCATTGCTTCCAAGGGCTCCCATGTTGCCTTCTTTCTTGCATGATTCTTCCATAAGACTTTAACCAGCTTCACTGTCTTGTTTCTCAAAACCTTTTCTTTCGAATCTAAAATCTCTACTGGTTATTCCTCATAAGTCAAATCCTCTCTTAATTAAACCTCTGAAGGTTGAACTATGATCGATATTTCCTTAACATTGACATATGAAAGACATTGTGAATCTTAGACAATTCTGGTGGCAAAGCTAACTTGTAGGCTAAAGGTCCAATCTTTTCAATATTCTCATAAGGGCCTATGTATCTTGGACTGAGCTTGCCCTTCTTACCAAATCTCAAAACTCCTTTCCACATAGAGGCTCTAAGAAACACTTTGTCTCCAACTTCAAATTCCATCTCCCTTTTATGTGTATCCATATAGCTTTTCATTCTGTCTTGAGCTGCTTTGAGTCTTTGTTTCACCATTTTGATCTTGTCAACTATAACTTGTACCAACTCAGGTCTTAAAAGTCTCCTTTTACCTTCCTCATCCCAACAAATAGGAGTTCTGTACCTCCTACCATACAAAGCTTCATAAGGTGCCATTTGAATTCCTGAGTGGTAGGAATTATTGTAAGCGAATTCAATTAAAGGCAGATGATCATCCCATAAGCCTTTGAAGTCGATGACACAAGCTCTTAACATTGCCTCCAATGTTCGTATTGTCCTCTCCAATTGACCATCAGTATGTGGATGGAAAGATGTACTAAAATGCAACTTAGTTTCCAAAGCCTCTTGTAAGCTTTCCCAGAACCTGGAGGTGAACTTGGGATCTCTATCCGAGACTATAGAACTATAGACTATAAATTCGAGAACCTCTCAAGACAAATATGCCGCAGCGATGGTTCCCACTAAACCCGAAAACGTTTCGGGACAAATATGCCGCAAAGAAAGTCTGGTTTTCGTCACGACGAAGTTATAGAAAATCAAACAAAACCCCTTCGAGAAAGGTTCACCACAGCCAAGGTTTGGCTGCGCCGCAGCGAAACCTTCAGTTCTGAACCCAAAATCCAACATTCAAACAAAAAATTCTGAATACATACACTTATAATTTCCATAACTATCACAACTCAACTACAAGATAAACATAAACATACACAAAAAGGAACTTCTCCAATCCTCATTCTCATTACTAGCACAAAATGGAGTTTGAACAAGCTTTAGTTACATATCGCCAACTACATCAATGACTTAACACAAAATACAAAATACATTGAATGCTCATGTTCGATATGCTGCTAAAGCTACTTAAAAGTTATCAAACTAACTTAATCACTAAATGTAGCTATCTCGGAGTTTGTCCAATTGCCTTGCAAAGATCAACGATCTTCTCGTTCTGCACCTGAGGAGAAAATAGTGGGTTGAACTACAAAGTTCAGTGGCTAATATATTTATAGCCATTGCCAACGAGCCATACAATCAGACATATATGTGTATATACATATAGACATATACATATCATCTTAATCTAGCAATGTAAATTCAGCAACAATTCTAGCTCACAGCTCATAGTCAAGCATGTCATCGTATAAAGCAATCTCATACCAATTCAACCTTCCAATCATAACACTTAATTTCATATCATGCTCAATGATTCCAAACAAATGCAATGTACAAACATATTGTCTTGAGAGCTCCGTGGAACGCAATGGAGAAACCGAAGTTTACACCATGAACAAAATGAGTCTATTCTTTGGATCTCATATGCTACAAACGAGTAGCCAAGAGAAGGCTTAGTCAACGTGCACGTGACGAACGAAACAATATCTCTCTTGCCCAAACACAACAAATTTTGATGCTCAATTCAATTCCATACGTTTTCATATTTTCATGCTCTTTCCTCTTTCCATTTATACAAAATGTCATGACATTTTTCAAGGCATAATATGAACATAAATCATAATGCATTTTCCACATTCACAACAATTCAAATCCATTCAATTAAGCATATACACACACATAAAAGCAAATTGCTCATTTACACAATAACTATAAACACATTACCCACCTAATTGGCTTACAAAATCCAAGTCAAGCTTGCCTTTCCTCTTGCTTTTGGATTGGGTTTCCTTGATTTTCTAAAACAAACCAAGTTCTCATTCAAAACAATATTCCATAAAAATTCATAAAGCTTCAATAATCTCAAAAGGATAAAATCAAGCTTAAACTAACCTACCTATAGTTTGTCTAGGTTAAAAGGACCAAAACCTAGTTCAAATCCATGGAAAAAAAAACAATTCTCTTCTTCTTTCAACATAAACCCATTTCTCTACTTCTTCTTCTACCTAAGCAAGAAGGAAAGATAAAACTTACCTTAACATAGCCCAAATCTCCTTCCTTCTTCTTCCTTCATGATTTTCTCCCTTCTTTCCTTAGCTTCCACGATCTCTTCTTCTTCTTTTCTCTCTTTCCCACGTTTTCTCTTTTTTCTTTTTTTTTTCTTCTCACGATTCATCTCTTCTTCTTAATTCAAGACCACATTTAGTCTTGTCCTTCCAAGTATACCCCTCATTTGCTTGTCCTTTCCATTTTACCCCTTAGTCTATTTAATCTATACTATACTCTAACTCCGTTAGCCTATTAACACCATACCATACTCTAATTAAATTCTAACATTTCCATTTTAATTTATAATTTCTACTTATGCCCACTAAATTAATGGACTCAATTATAAAATAAATAAAGAAATCATAAATAAATAATTAAACAATTAGTAAATAATTTAGAAAAACACGCGGGACCTAATACTAATAGTACGTAGCCTTACCCCTAACTAGCAGAGAGATTATTTTCAAAATAACACGGATAACAAGAAAATGAAAACTAATAATAATATTATTAGTGATAGTCGTAAAGATGGTGATGATGTTTGTGATGAGCATGAAGATGATAAGAACAACAACAATAACAACAACGACAACAACAACAACAACAACAACAACAATAATAATAATAATAATAAGTAATTTCCAAGAAATAAGAGTTAAGGGTATATTTGGTTAGACGTAAGGTTTTTAGTGGAACGGAATGGAACAGAATAGAACGGAATGGAATGATTTATAACAGAATAGAATGTAAATAAATGTAATATTAGAAAATTGTTGTTTTGGAGGGATGGAAGGGTTCATAATATAATATAGTGAAATGTTGTTTAGGTGAAGGGTTTATAAGGTAATATAGTGTAAAGTTGTTTATCATTTTATATTCCATCATAAACCCCCTCAATCGGAGGTTTTTCATTTTTACTGCTTAGGATGAAATGGAATGTAATATGAAACCCTCATTTTCCATCCCATTCCATTATAAACGTTCCTCTCAAATGATGGAATAATATTATATTTCATTCCATTCCATTAATAAACCTCCAACCAAACATAGCCTAAGGGATTAAAGAGGACCATTAGGATCTCTTTACGAGGGATCTTTTACCTGAATCCTCGCACGTCAAAATTTTCAAATGTGGGTCATGTCCTCAGTCAGTTCTAACATTGTCATATCATTCTGTATCACTTCCCTCCAATTCTTCTTAGGCTCCCTATTTTTCTCTTACAATCGCTAAGTACGATCCTTTTACATCTTCTAACTGGAGCGTATGGGTGTCTCCTCTTAACATGACCAAACCACCTAAGCTTCGTCTCTCTTAATTTGTCCAGAATATTAGTAACCTTTAATTTGTCCCCCACCATTGCATTCCTGATCTTGTGCCTTTTGGTAAGGCTGCACGTCCAACGAAGCATCCTCATCTCCGTCACCATTAGTTAATGACTATAAACTTATTTGATGGGCCAACACTCTGCTCCAAAGAGCATGACCGACTTAATCACTAAACGATAAAATTTACCTTTAAGCTTGAGTGGTATCTTCTTGTCACATAGAACTCCTGAAGCATTTTTCCATTTAAACCACCCTGACTTGATCTGATCCATCAACATATTAATCTAATATTCATCTTAAAAATTAGCAGCAAAAGAATTTCCCAATTATGACTTCTAAGTTATAAGTTCTGAGGGATAATTTAAAGGTAAAGTCTCTGATTGTTTTATATATTTTTAGCTTACTAAATATTTGAATATTTGAGTGATAATTCATTGTAACACTTATGGTGCATCTGCTTACAACCCTTTTTCTTTTATTATTATAAATCCTAAATTTATTGTATTCTTAAAAAAGTATTATTATTTGTATATTATTATTTAAGTGTCACCAAATTTATTCTTTTTTATTTTATTTATATTTATTTTAACTAACATAATATTAAATTTACTTTAAATTTTAATAAATATAATAAAAATTCTTTGACAACGATTGCAATTTTGAGTATGTGAACTTATAAATTGAGTTACTTATGTATAGACATTAATTTTTATTAATAAAAATATGCTTTTAAAGTTTACATATTTGTATATTGCTATTGTGACCCTTATTTTTTACTTCGCTCAGGGACAATAAAACGTTAGGAACGACCTTGTGTACATCGTGGTAAGTGAACCAACTACTTCTTTTGTCTCCCGTACATCGCACTCCTACATGTTAAGCCTATGTATATCCTACTGTTACACGTCAACCACTGCTGATTTTCTGGGGAAGTGGGGATGATAATACTTCGTGGTAGATCCCTATTTCTTTTTTCTGGTTATGATTATTTGCAGTTTATGCTACTGATGTAAATAAATGCTGATTCCTAAAAGGTAAGATTCCTCATATAGAATTTATCAAATGTAAGGTGGTTAGAAAAACAACAACAAAAAACATGGTGTAACAAAATTTCTTCTATGTCATCTACAATTTTTCATTTGAACATGCATTCACTTGGTGGAATTAGATGTACTCCTTGGTTTATGCCCTTGAAGTTTACATACTGGTAGTTAGTAAATAGGGATAAGTTACTTTAATATGACCTCTGTTTGTATATGCATTGAGAGCACAAAGATGTGCTAAACTTATTATGCATCATTATATGCATGTAAAGAAAAAAAAGAGAAAAGAAATGAGAGACAAACTTGAAGTTTTAGTTGTTTAGGAAGTTTATTTCATCAAATCATAATCGTAATTGTTGGCATTTGACTTATGTTGGAAGTGACATTATAATTCAAGAAATTACAACTACCCTTCCATGTTTTGTTAGGCTAGTAGTTCCCTTATTCTTTAATTCGTGTGTTAGACGTGCAAATTATAAATCTCTGTTTTCTTAATGAGTTACCGAGTTGTCTTTGGAGTTTCTTTAGCTAGTTCTTACAGGCCTTGAGTAATTCCTCATTTTAAGCTTGATATTAAGATTCTTAGTTAGTTTGAAAATGTAAATGTTTGAATTGAATGCCTTTTCTTATTAAAACATTAAATTTGTGGCCTTTTTAAAGAAATATCACATACTTCTAAAAATTGGTAATTAATATAACAATCTACATTATTAATCGTTAATAATGGTCATAAAGATTCTATTTTACAATTGTAAGTGCATTTGGGAGTAAAAAAAGTCGTGTTTAATATGTGATGTGTGGCCTTATACTTGTGCATATTGCTAGAATTGGAAGAGATTAAATGAAAGTAGAAATGGTTTAATATGTTATGCACGGCCTTATGCACATTACTACAAGTGGAAGAGATTAAATTAAGGCAGAAATGGAGGACAAAATTAACCTTTTTGATTATAGTTTGTGACTCTATTTGACAAATTTGGCTTTCTTTGTATTGGCTATTAACATATCTTCCTAAAATTATTATCTAAGAAGCTATCATTGCTACTTTTTGGCTTATTGGAGCTATAAATTGATTGCAAATAACCTGAGCATTGATTGTTGTTCTGTCTAATTCTATTAAATTTTGCTTGCATTCATATCTTGATTTTGGATACAAATTCTTGCGATTTACTTCAAAATTGATACGAATTGAGTGAAAATGTCGTGGATGTTGCATGAATGTGAATTCAGTATCTTGTTAATGTTGCATGAAAAATTAGAAGAATTGTGCATGAAATAATGAAATGGGACGTGAACAATGCATGTGATTAATTATTTTAAGTAGGCATGGAGTCGCATTTACTATCAACAAAAAATATATTATTTAATTATTTTAATTATTAATTATCAATAAAATTATGAATAATTTTATCTAATATTATATTTAATTAATTAAAATTACGAATAATTTAATTTAATTTAGTATTTATAATTAAATAAATTAAAATAAATATAATAATTATTAATAAATATAATTAATTTAAAAATATATACATTTCAAATAAAATTTTGATTTAATAATTTTAAAATAAATATCAATTTTAAAATTGTTTAATTTAATTTAATAAAATTATTTTATCAATATTTTATAAGAGATTTAAATAAATTTAATTAATTAAAAATAATTTATCTTTAAGTTTTATCTAATATGTATTATTGATGATAAAAATATAACTACATTAACATTAACAACTAAACAGGTTTTTATTTTTATTTGAAAAAACAAAAATAAAAAACTGAAAACTACAATAGAAAGGCAGAAGTAGAACCAAATGGCCTCTTAATTTACGAAATAATAAAATTCATACATGACACAAATATAGTATTTGGGAGTTACGATAATACGAATATAATATGTCATAACAAACCATGTCACTTACATAGAAGAATTTAACATTGAATTATTTTTAAAAAATTAAAAATTAGAACATTTTAATGCTATTTTTTAAAATTTAAGCTAGTATTGCAAAATAAAGTCTGATTTTTTTAATTAACTCAATAATCTATTATATAAAGCGCTTTAAAAGTTGCATAAATAAATACACCACTAATAATGTATTGGATTAAACGCTTAAAAAATGAAAATATAAATAACCTCATTTTAGTGAATTTTTTAATAGGATCATTCGCCATTTATTATTTTTAGTATGCATTTGATAAAATATTTAAATACGTATAATAAATCACAAACTATATAATTTAAATAAATTATTTAATAAACTAACATGTACCTCACAATTAAATAACATATTGAAATGAAATAAAAAAAAGAACCTTAAAACCAAGATGGTATGATTTTTAAAATAATATTTATAACCAATATTTTAATTTTTTTTTAATAAAGAAGCTTGAGGTTGAAGTTTGAACTCCCTAGGCTCATTTGTAATAGTGTCTAAGATATTATGATCCCGGAAAGTAGGTGAAGTAATACACACCGTGTTTCCCACGATTCGACCTTAACCCGATTCCCATGGCTAAAATTAAGATGGTCAATCAGTCCAAGGGTAAGTAAAGAACACATGATCCAACACTCTAGCCTAACTATCCGAGGTCAGTAGTTTATGATGTCTTAGGATCTACGTGATTTTGCTTAACATGCAAATTAAAAAGGGAAGTGTATATCACATTTCCATAACAATCCCACCAAGAGAATTTGAGTAAGAATCCAGAATTTATTTGATTCAAGCAAAAAGGTTTGTTGGGAGGAGTAAATGGCAGCATTTATATAAGCCATCCCATAAATTTCTCTTTCGTCCCTCTCCAACTCTCTCTCAGAGCTCTCTAATGGCAGTAAACAATGGCATTCAATTTCAAAGAGTTTTGAAAACTGTGATTTCTCTCAACAACCATAGAGAACAGAAGTTTTAAACTTAAAATAAAAAACAGAAGAAAACCCAAGAATGAGTAGCAGATGGAATGATAATCTAGGGGTTGTAGACACCATCTATGAGGAAGAATATGAATATTCTTCTTCTTCTTCCTCTCCTCCTACGCCTCTCCACTCCAGAGTTCAGTCATGGTAGAGATTACAGAACATGAGCTCTCTCTTTCTCAGCTTTCTTTGGGATTTTAATGAGTACTTGTTAACTGTTACAGGTCTCTGGCTACTGGGAAGAAAACAGACGTCAGGATATACGTTCAAGGAACATGTTTTCATCTGCACAAGGTCAGTTCACTCTTCCAGAGTAATATTATGTAATTGTCTTCTTGTCTTGTTGTTTGATACGTCGTCATAAACCTTAGAACAGGCATTGTTTGATCAAACTGTTTGGAAAATTCCTGTCTTTTCTTTCTCCTACTTTTCCACCATGGCGCTAGCCATGTGTGATTGTTGCTAAGTATAGAAGAGGTCGAGATCTTAAATTGCAATGACAAGTAGGCATGAATCGTATGATCTGATCGTATTTTCCATACCATTTATCACAAGAAACTAGTTGTAAGGTCTTTCTAATGATTGCTGTTCTCATGTTAGAGACATGTCAGTAAATTAGTTAGAATGGTCTATGAGACGAGATTCTCTGTCTATTTTATTCTGTCCTATAAATCTCAGCCATCTATTTATACGAGATTCACATAAATAAATGACTGAAATTCATGAGACAAGATAGGGACAGAGTAAAATGGAAAGAGGAGCCTAGTTCCTATTCTATATCATATGTCCTCGCGGATATATTAGGGGACTCATATTGCAGGTGGCTGACATATAATCTCATTTTCTCCCTCAAATAAATTAAAAAAATAGTAACTAACATAAAAAATTCATAATAAAAAATAGAGTAAAACTAAACTTGCCCTTAACTATATATTTAATTATTGATGATTGAGGACTTTTTGATTTATCATTTATTATGTCAATTTTTAATTATGAAATTAATTAAATTTTGTAGGGCATATGATAATTTATATATTATATAATTTAAATAAATTGCTTAATAAATATACAATTTATTCAAACAATATATTCAATCTAAATAATTATTGAAACTTTTAAGCAAAATGCAAATTCAACTTTATACAATATCAACAACAATCGTTATAAATCTCGCTAACACACAAAATTTGGAGAAGTTTAATAGTATAAAATGTCATGTGGTATATAGTTATGCTTGACTCAAATGGGTATAATTGAATAAAAGAAAATTAAATATTGGAAGATTCAGTAATTAGTAAAAAGTTCTGGTCCAGTTATAATATTTTTCTCTTTGTTTTCTTTATGGATATAGGAGCCACTGATCTCGAGGAGCCGCTATTTAAAGCGTCAGCTAACGGAGCTCTCCCAAATAACGCTGCCGTTAAATATAACAGCCGACACCTTCTCCCTCATCGCTGACTACTGCTACGGTAACCACGTCGTCATAACGCCGTTTAACGTGGCGGCGTTACGGACGGCGGCGGATTTGCTCGAGATGACGCAGAGTAAAGGTAAGCGGGACGACAGCTTGAAACAATTAACGGAGACGTACTTCCGTCGGGTTATCATCGTCGACCGAGAGCTCGCGTTGACCACATTCCGTTACTGTTTACGTCTGCTTCCTGAGTCTGAAGCTACGGCGTTTCTCGTTAGCAGATGCTTAGAAGCGTTAGATTTGTCGGATGAGAGTGAGGATCTCGATGCTTGTCTTGTCCAGGTTATAGCTTTGCCCGCCGAGGAATTTCAAATCGTCGCCGAGTCTATGCAGTGCAGGTTCATTAGCCACGATATGCTTTATAAGATTATTGACCTTTACATCAAGGTAAGGATACTATAAGAGTATAAGCTCTTTTTCCTCCCAATCCCAAACTTGATTCAGAGTCTGGTTAAATTAAAAATTCTAAACTCGAGACTGATGAAGTTTAGGCGACTCAAATCACATGCAGGAACATAGTGGCGAGATAACCGAAGATCAGAGAGTAGAGATATGCAACTTGATAAATTGCGACAAGCTCTCGCAACCTCTTCTCATGCACGTAGTGCAAAATCCAAGATTGCCGCTAAGATTTGTAGTCCGAGCCATGTTGATAGAGCAACTAAACACCCGCCGGGCAATCATCAAAACGGCGACGAACACTAACCATGATAAGCACGGGAACCATCATCATCATGACAACGTCGTACTCGGAGGAGGCTCCTCCGTGACCCTAGGCTCACTCCTCCGATGGGACGCTGCCACAATAGAAGCAACCCAACTCAAAGCGGAAATGGAGGCCACTAGCTCGCGTATAGAGAGCTTGGAGAAAGAGCTTGCGGGCATGAAAAAACAATTGCAGAAGTCTGAGAAGCAGAGATGCTTAATGGAGAAGCTGTTGCTCAAGTCTGAGAAGGAGATAAAGGCACCAGAGAAGGGTATGTATGAGGTCGAGGAGAGGGAAGAGAGAAGTGTAATGGGGTCGTCGAGGTCAACTAGTTTTCACTACGGTCCGAGAGAGGCCAAGGTAGAGAGGGGTCAAACCGGGTCGACTTCTTTTGCTACTACTTTCCGATTCGGGTTTAAAGGAGAAAGCATCACAGAAAAGTCAGTCAGTTCAAGGCCTTCGTGCGTTAACAGTGCAACAAGCAATGGAAAAGGCTGGATTAGCAGATTGAAGAACACATTTGGGATATCAAAATCTTCTTCCAAATGTCGAGCTGATCGTAGATCTTCAGGTAAAGATATGAATGGGACGAGAAGTGTGGATGAAGTGTTCGCCAGTTTGCCTTGTGATCAGACGGGGATTCACTATTTAGGATAGCCACTTCTTTGTTGTTTCTTCTTTCTAATTTGGTTCATAGGTTTCGATAACTCATTCTTCTTTATAAGTCGGCGACTTTAGTTACTTCATTCAAATCTATAGTTTCAACTTCTCAATATTATTATATACATTTTAACTTAAAAATCCTAAATTACAATAGCAGTTAAACTTTATAATGTTGGATTTGAATTAATTGTATGTTATAACTTTATGAAAAGCTAGGCAGGTTAAAGTGATCTATTAAGGCTAAAGGTTTTGGGCTATTTGATATCTAATAAAGTATGGACTTTAATACGAAGAGACCCAATAGTTTGATTTTTATTTTATAATAGGCTAAAATAGAAATAAGACCAATTATATAAGAAATTAAGGTTATAATCTCCAAGTCATATCAATAATTGTCTTTTTTGATATCCCATCAGTTAGAAAAGAGGTGGCTTGAGGCGGTTTTTGAAAGAAAACATACGTACATATTGACTTGGAAGATGGATAACCGTAAGACTCAAGAACCACGTTATTCTCATGGATTCAACTATGCTTTCGCAATAAATCTAAGTACTCTTGATAATTTGACATGATTGTTTTGTGATTGGTGACGGTTTTCACCGCAAAAAATTAGATTCTATCAAGTAGTATCAAGGCATCTTTCATGTTAGATCATTAAGAAATTTTCCAATATTTATCTTCCATATGTTCGAAGTATCTTTCGTATCCCTGATTATTTAGCATATACATCTATTTATGTTTTGGTTAAATAATAGATTCAGTTTTAGGACTTTAAAAAAAAAAGAGAGAGAAGAAAACCAAATAAACAAACTACGATTTGTCGTTTTCAAAGCCTTTAATCTTTATCCAATGCCAAGGCTTTTGCTAAAACATAAAGCCACGTTACTTTGTTTATTCCTTGACCATTGGATTACATTTAACCATTGAATAAAGATGAGAATAGTTTTATTCTTTAAGATGCCAACGACAGAAACATTTTTTAAAGATTTATACATGTAACATGCTTATGGATTTGGATGAAGACAAAAACAATTTTACAGCTCTATATACATGTTACGTGATTCAGGATTTGGAACCAATTTTTTTAATTATAAATTATTATTTCTATTTCTATGAAATTAACATAAAACCTATTTTAGAAACAAATGGAATATTCGGTTCATACATGATATTTCGGTATATGTGGTTTTGGCATAAATCAATTACACATGCATTTAGTTTATTATATTTTTATGAAAATTAAATTCGGTTAACTAAGGTTAATATAATCAATGTTCAAATTGATTGTTTAAGGTATGTTCAAATATTGATATTATAGATCTTTTATTAATATTGTGAAATAAATTGATTGAAACAACATGCTACCAAAGTAATCTCTCCTGTGTAAATTAATTTTTATAATATTAAGATGATTGTGCATGTGTAATTCACGCGAGTATTGACCGACCCAAAGGAAGGTCAATATTTTTCCTAAAATATATGTACACCTGTGGTGATAAATATGTGACAATTATGAGGTTAGCTATGTGAACAATTAATCAGTCCAAAGAAAGGTTAATTGTTTAACATTTTTTATTGTAAATATTTGATTACTGCGTCAAGAGTACTAATTGTAAGTTAATATTTGTCCAAAGACTAAATATTAATGTTGTACTAGATATCTTGTGATGGGATATACTATTATTTGATTTTATATGATTATGTGGAATTTATGTGAGCTTGTTTGTTGGTTGTTTTATTCTCTGTACAGTTGCTACTTCTGCTTCTACTATTACTGCCAGCACTAATTCCATTCCCGTGCTTAACGACACAAACTTTAAGATATGGAAAGAGAACGCTATGTTTATTCTCGGTGTCATATATCTAGACCTTGCATTAAGGATTGAACAGCATGTCGATCTTACGGCTAACAATTCCTCTGATGATAAGAGGGACATAGAAAGGTGAGAACGTTTAAATCGCATGAGTCTTATAATCACAAAGCGTGCTATTCTGAAAACATTCAGGGGCACTATATCCGAAGGAGTAACTACTGCCAAAGATTACCTTGAGGAAATCGAAAAGAGGTTTGTCAAAAGCGGAAAGGCTAAAACAAGTACGATCTTGGCAAATCTCATTTCAATGAGGTATAAGAGAAAAGGAAACATAAGGGAGTACATCTTGGAGATATTGCATCTTGCTTTAAACTAAAGGCGTTAAAGTTAGAGTTATATGAGGACTTGCTTGTGCATTTAGTTTTGATATCTCTTCCTACACAATTCAGCTAGTTTAAGGTTAGCTACAACCGTCAAAAGGAGACTTGGACTCTAAATGAGCTCATTTCTCATTGCATGCAAGAAGAGGAAAAGCTAAAGCAAGAGAAGACAGAGAGTGTTCATTTGGCAACTACCTCAAAGGACAACAACTTGAAAAGAAATAAGGGTAAAGAAATTGTAAGTGTCGCAGTACAAAAGAAACAACAGAAACAATAGGATAAGGCTTTTGCCTTTTTTTTGTGAAAGTACTACACACAAGAGAAAGGATTATACCAAATATCACGCATGGCGTGCAAAAAAAGGTACATTTCTTACTTTGGTTTATTCTGAGGTTAATTTAACTTCGGTACCTATACACACTTGGTGGCTAGATTCTGGTGCTACTATTCACATCAGTATGTCTATGCAGGGTTGCTTGAGCTAACGAAAGCCAGTTGATGGTGAAAAATACATCTGCGTGGGCGATGGTAAAGCAGTAGAATTTAAGGCTATTGGAACTTTTAGGTTATTGTTAAAGACCGATTATTATTTGGATTTGAATGAGACTTATGTTGTACTGTCATTTAGATAAAATTTAGTTTCTATTTTTGCATTGGACAAATTTGGTTACTCTTGTTCATTTAAAAATGGTCAATTTATGGGGTACTTGGTTGATGGGTTTAGGAAGGAGTTGATGGGTATGGAATGAAAAGTGAGTGATTATTTATTAATCATCATTATAGGGGTAATAGTTTGATATCCCACTTTTGGGGAATCCTCCATACCCTCCACTTAATAGAGAAATGAAACTCATTCCTTAGTAGTGACTCTTTTTTTTAAAAATATTTTTAATACTAATTAATTAAATATAATTAATTAATTAAAATATAATTAATAAAAATATAATTCATTAGTTAATTAAAATATTTTAATTAATTAATTAATTAATTAATTAAAATATAATTAATTAAAATAATAACATAAAATGTAATTAATTATATTATATTATAATTAATTAATTAAAATATAACTCATTAATTAATTAAAATATTGTAATTATTT
>JANKOE010000206.1:30872378-30891782 GCA_026284465.1 Erythroxylum citrifolium | reverse complement strand
GCCATTGGGGCAACATGCATACAAGATCATGATTACATGTTATATGGGTTCGGTATAGTCCACCCAAGAAATGTCGCATGCACGTTGACCCATGAAAAGGCTTCTCCCGCCTGCCCACAAGTGGCACGGAGTTCCTTTTAGGACTCCTCACGAATACGACTACACAAGGCCATTTGATGGAATTGTGTAGTTCGTCATGAATTGTGGACTTGCCAAACCATTTGATGTGTTATATGTTATGCTATGTCTAGTTTGATGCATTCATGAATTCTGAACAAATTGGAAAATGCATGAATTGTGCTGTTTTATGATTTTGAAAATATCACAAGGATTTTAAATGAAATATGTGTTTTCAGACTCAAAAGGAAGTTTTCATGATAAAGAATCTTTGAACAGTTTTGCTTGCTATTTTGGTTATAAGCATATTACCTACTGAGCTTCCAAGCTCACCCCACCTTTTTCCCCACTTACAGGTTTTGAACAAGTGATCAAGTGAAAGCAAGTCAAGTCATTACTTCGGAATTGCATGTAGTTATGTTTTGAGTTAATTGATGTAAAGCAAGGCTCCAAGTGTAACTTGTGAATTGTTGGGTTCTGTATGTAATGTATATTGGATATTGATATTGGTTTTGTAATTTTGGCTTGGAAATGCCATTGGATCATGTGAACAGTTATTTTATGATGTTAATGAAATATGGGTTTGTATATGGATTTGAACGTGAATTTGTATATGGTTGGCTATAATGGATGTTGAGCATGAATGGTTGGTATATATGTATATATATACAAAATAGTGAGATATTATGGATAGAACACATAAGAATGTTATGAATGATGAAATGAGGTTAAATATGAAGAGTATAATGAATTGAAGTTGATGATTGATGAACTCCAATTGGTTGTGGAATGGATGAAGAAAGGTTAGAATACAAATGGTTATAAAAAAAGGAAGTGCAGTGGAAATATGACTTAATCATGGATAAGCTTAATTTGGAATTAAGTATAATCGAAGAAGTTATCAAATTGAATTGATGATATAGAGCTTAAATTTTTGTGATATGTATATGTATATAAGATATATATATATATATATATATATATATATATGAGTGTGATGTTATGGAAAAAGAAGATAGGAATCATGAATGTTACAAGTTAGAATGTTGTATAAGAGTGGTGTATGTGATAGCTTGGAGGAATGATAGGAATTTGAGGTTTTGATGAATCATATGGATCAAGAATTGAGAGTATGATGAAATGACTTGATGTTTGAGTTGTTATGAAGTGTTTTAGCATGAGAATAAGTGATTTTGGGAGGTTCATAAGTGTTGATGATGATAGGAAGGTGATAGGAAGCATGAAAGAGAGGTTTGAGGACCCTATGCATTCCCCATATCCGTTAAACAGACATAGGAGTCCGTTTAACGGACTGTCTCGGGTGAAAAATACAGTTTGCTCGATTCATGCATGTCCGTTTACTGGAAAGATTGAGGATTTTGACACTATTAGAGTCCGAATCTCGCTTTGAGGCCTTTAATACGAGTTGTAGATCTTGATGTTATCTTTCCAACGGTGCAAAAACGAAAGCCTTTGGACTTTTTTAGAGAAAGTTATGGCATTCGCGCCAAGAGAGATTAAAATTGATTTTGGGAATGAACATAGTCCAGTGTTTAGGGCATAACTCCCTCATCCGACCTCCAAATGGGGTGATTCTTAACCAATGGATTCATGAGACATGTAGGTATCTTCCCATGAAAATTTGTATCATTTGGAGTCAAGTTCAGAGAGTTTGTATGAAATCAAGTAAGAGGTCGGTTGAGAGAGCATGATTGGGATATGAGCACATGTTGGTGATATGATGGTATCTTGAGTTGTAGAACTCCAATTGAGGTGTTTCTTGTGCCAAAATCATACCAGAGACATAGAGCTATAATTTATATGAAGAAGTCAAATTGAAAGTAAGGTTTTAAGATTTCCAATTTATGTTCGCAAACGGGAGAAACGAGTTCAAGCATGAGACTGTTTTTGTATGGGCGCACTATTGAACAAGTTGTGAGAAAATTTTGAAATGTTATGAGAATGAAAATAATTAGATGATGTCTATTAAGGGTTTCATGATGTTATGAGTGATCAAAAAAAAATTTATAACCCTCCGAGGTATCAAGGCAAGAAGGTTTAAGAGTTGGGTTCGAAAGCAGGATCCAACAATTCCTCCCTAACAACACTTTATGGCTTGCAAGGAAAGATTTGAAGAGGTTGAAGCAAGATGACTTGGTGCGGGAGTAAGTGAGGAAATTCACATCTTTCATGTTGGATGTGCGAAACATGTCGGAGGAGGACAAGTTGTTCAACTTCATAAGCAGCTTGCAAGATTGGGCACAAATGAAGCTTTAGAGGCAGAACGTGAAGGACCTTTTAAGTGCGATAGTAGCTACGGATGCCTTGGTAGATCTCAAAATGCTACCACTGATTCGAACTAGCTACGAGGGCAAAAAGAATGGTGGGATGCAGAATGGCTCGGAGAAAGGCAAGGAAAAGGTAGGAAAATCATCTCAAGGTAAGAAACAAATAAAACGAGATATTATTTGTTTCATTTGTGAAGGGCCGCATTTTGCTCGAGAATGCCCAAGACCAAAGGTGGGTGAGGAGTAAATAAATTCCATGGTCACGAAGGATCAAGGAGCGGGAGAGGAGGACTCAACAGAAGAATTCTACTTCTAACAGGTTTGCTATGTTGGGCGCAATGGGCCTTGTAAAGGAGATTCCGAATAAAAGCAAGGAGACACTCGATGGAGAGGGAACATGGTACGTGGGACATGTGCCAATAGTTAAGGAGTCTTCGAAGAAACCACACTTGGACGAGTGTCCACAGATTATTTCGATGAAGGCATCAATTTCTTTTAAAGGGGATTGTTTGTTAGACCCCTAAGTTTGAGATAGCAGAATCGTGCGGGCATTGGCGAGCTTTGACAAGTGATCGACACGCGGAACAATGGAACAAGGAAAAGACTTGTGAGGAGGCAAGGACGAGAAGGGGCAATGTCAAGCGTTGGCATGCATTGGTGCACATTGGTGGTAATCTTCGACAAGATGCAAGATTCGGATGCGAGACCAAAAGAAGGCTTGAGACGGACTTCGAATAGAAGGTTAGCTGGATCACATGCATGACGGGAATATGCAAAAATTCCAAGGTTACTTAATAAGTAGATCAAGCATGATGCGAGTTTTGGGAGAGTTTCAGATCTTATACAAGTTGACTTGGCTAAGACTAAGTTCTTAATGGACTAGGGACTTAGTGTTTGCTCAAGTGGACGGACCATGGATAATGGAGTTGGCATGGGTAAGCATTATATCAGATCAATGTGCTATTGGCTTGGATGACTCATCATCAACGGATAGAGATAAGGAGATCTTGGATGATGTGGTGAATAAGATCACAGTGGATGTACATCTGCTTTAAGAGATAAAAATCATGTGGAAGGATCATCTGAAGATAGAAGAGATCTTCGTGGATATAGATAATCATTCCTAGATAATATAATCTTTTATCTTGTTATTATGATGTAGCTTAATCATATTAGATAGAGTCCTAATTGGATGGGGATGTCATCTATTGGTTAGTTTGATGTAATCTGATAAGGATAAGATCGTGATCTTAGCTAGTAGAGTTCTATTAGGATTCTAACTTAGTCATCTAGAGATGCCTATAAATAGCTCATTTGAGCCTTGCTCTTAGAGAAAAAAAAAGAGGAGAGTGTTGTGACACAGAGATTGAGAGAGTATTCCTTTGTATACTTTGAGGGAAGTAATGAAGGTTGGCTTTTAGCTATATCTCTTGCTTGTTCTTATTGTTGCCTTTACTATTCTAGTGCTTTCGTAATTTTCTTGCAAGTGTGAGAGTTAAACATTATGAGGGTCCCCTTTTGATATTAATTCAATTTTTTAAATTCTAAAAAAAAAACATTATGAGGGTCATAAGGCGTTCAAGAACTCGATAGTTGGTCGACAATCACATGGGAAGGCTAAGTCTTGCGTAGAAGGACCTAAGTAAGATTGTTGTGCAAAGGAGTAAACGTGTCTTGTGGATAAGTTCAGTTCGAAGGAAAACCTTTGTAACACTTGCCATCATATTACAAATCATAAGGAAGACAATATATCTACCTGAAAGATAGACCACAAATAAAACCACTAAGGACACCACTTATACTTCACGGTCATGAAAAATGACAAGATACAGTGCTTTATTAATCCCCTATTGTTGGTAATTATGATTTTTCTTTCTCTTCCTTACTGACTTTCTTTTTATAGTTTTGGATTGCACATAAAAATCTCTTGGAATGTCATAAACTCGGGCTGTAGCTGATGGGAAATCACAGTCCTCTGTTGCCAAGTCTGAACTGCTTTCTCTAGGGGAACCTATTGTTATATAAGCAAAAGAATTACAATTCAATGCCAAAACGTGCTCTACCCCATGATGTGTTGCAATCTAAGAGATGATAATCTCATACCCTTGAATTGCCACATAGTTATCATTGAAATTTACCATTGTTGTCTATTTTTCAAACTCCAGCCTAGCCTTAAAGGTCTCATTTTGCCTAATAGTTGCTACTGGAGTTAACATGTTGGCCCAATTCATTTGGCATTGCTCCAAATATTCTGAGTTGAAGTGTTCCATGCCAATATCTAGATGCTCCACATTGTCTGCTCTAGAGTTGTCCATAGCTGACTATTTTGGCACTACGTTGGCAATCTCAATCTGTTGAGTAACAACCACAACCTTCTCGATTCTTGGTTCCTCTACAGAAACTCCAACTGTCTTACTTTGCATTACATCAACAGTACTATGATTTGTTGATTGTTCCTTCTTAGAACTAGGATCACCCTTATTTTGGCTATCAACCACTTCAGGATGCTCCTTTGTGTCCCTCTCAGTTAGAGGAATTTGGGTAGTTTGCTCATGAATCTTCCTCTTAACTGTAGTTGTAACATCCCGTTTCCATACTAAAGGTTAGAACCCCATATTTTTGTAATTGAGAAAATAGCAATGAGAGATTAGAAAAATGCATTTCATGCTTATGCATAATGTTAGCATTCACACACGTGAAATTTGATTATTGCACATATTACAAAGAATTGTTCATGCACTCATTTGACATTTTCCGGGAATAAATGACTGTTTTAATGCGATTATAATGTGAATTATGGATTACGTGTCTTAAAAGTTGAGTTGGAGTGTATAAATAGTGAATTAGAAATTTTGGTGAAATATGATAATTTTCTGAAATTTAAGGTTATTTTTGGACTAGAAATAATGTCAAGTGGCAAAACAATTGATAAATAGTAGTAGAAATATGAGTCAAATGATAGTGAAAATTTTTATAAATGACATTGGGATTTAATGACAAGTGTCATTGAAAATTGGGAGAAAATTTGGGTTAAAAATTGGAGACAAATGGACTAGCTTATTAAAAGACCAAAATGGGATCATAGGAAAGTGACAAGTGTCACTACTACTCACCACTTACTATTCTTTTTACCTAAATTAAAGACCATATTGTGGTCTTTCACTTGTCATTTATGGAACTTGCTTATTTTCTTCACTTTGTTCATTTGCTCTCATCTTCTCATTCTTCTCTCGATCTACGAAACTCTTACCACCCTCATCATGCTAATTTTTGTCCAACTCTTTCACTTTGTTTCTTTAAGATTTATTGTCTTCTCCATCTTGTTACTAAAAGACCTAACCCTTCTACCTTGAATGATGATGATAATCGTGTACATTGGAGAAGCTAGGGTTCACGTGATTATGAAGAGTTTGGAGTTTTAGCAAGTAAGTAACGTGTTAAATTCTTATGAGTTGTTTGAATATGTAATAAATATATTGATTAAAAGATAGTGAAACTAATGGTCATTATTCATGTGCACCGTGGATATAGGATGAGAATATTGATATCTTGTTTGTGTGTTTTGATGATCAATATTTCATAAGATGGTGTTGAAATGATGTTTGAGTTAGAAAGATCATTGAAATTATGTATAAAAAGAATGCAAATTTTTTTTGGAGAAATGATATATGTATGCTCTGTTTTTGCTGTTGTTTGCGTGAATCTCGTTGGGTGTTTTAGGAATGAAATAAAATGAGTTTAGAGTTAAAGAAAAGGTGTAAGGTGATGTGGTGATATAGGAAAATAATTAAAATGATAAGTTAGAGATGAAATGAAGGTGTTGATGGAGATGAAAAAGTACAACAGATGAAGAAATGTAGAAAATGATGAATATGCGTAAATGATGTCCTGTTTATGATGTCTTTGTTAAATCATGGATTTTGATTTGTTGTGAATAATTTGAGCTGAAATAGAAGTAGGAATTAAGAGGAAATAGTAAGGACATAAGTTTGAAATCGTAGATTAAGCAAAAGAGAGGAATAAGAGAAGAAAAATATGCAGTTTGTGAATATATAGAAGAAACTAGGCAATGCACGATCGTGGGAAAAAAGAGGTAGGGCATGATCATGCAAGCATGATCGTGACATTGGTGATGCTTCTCATAATGCACGATCATGCACAAGCACGATCGTGGCATTACGCACTTGACTGGAATTGCACGATCGTTACAATGAAGGCTTACAGAAAGGTGATGGTTTTGAACATCCTTCATTCTTTTGGCTATAACTTCTTCTCCTGATCTCCAAATGCTTTGAAATTTGAACCAACAAACTCCTCACACATTGTTCTTCCTCTCCATAAAAATTTATGGCCATCTAAATTCATTCGGAAAAGATTGATTGATGAATTAGGGATGAAAGTGATGAAGTGTGCTAGAATATTGCTAAATGGAGTGTTTTCATTGAACATACATCGGTATTTTGGCCATATCTTGATTTTTAGATATCCAAATGAGATGATTTTTTATTTAGATTAAATTAGAGACATATGGATACAAATATCCTGAAGAAATCGAATTTTAATTTTGTCTTTAAGAATTTCAAAATCTGGATTGAAGTTAAGTATAGAGTATTGCTGCAGTTTGAGAACAGTCCGAAGTATTTTGAGTATAACTTTCAGAATACTAAACCAAATTGTATGATCTTGGTGTCATTAGAAACTTAAGATGTAGAATAACATTTTTTAAAAGAATGTGATGCCTAAATACTTCATTTTCTTTGTCAAAATGACCATGGAAAATAGACCTGAAAGTCTATTTTTTAGAAAAAGTTGGAATGAAAGTCTATTTTTTAGAAAAAGTTGGAATGATCAATTGAGTATGAACTTAAATTCAATTTGTTTTATTCAGGAGTAAACCTAAGTTCAAATTATATATATGTGAGTTAAGATATATGACTGATTATGTGATTAGAATAATGGAAATATACCCGAGATTGTCATTGAGCATGCATTGTACATAATCCATATACATTTGTGCAGAAATGAATACTTATGATTGTGTAAAGTTGTGATGTGTATAAATGTGTATGTATTGCATGATTTAGAAGAGCATATTCAGCGTCAACATCCAGACACTGCAGGGACTTCGAGGCAATAGCTTTCTAGAGCAAATTGTGAGTAACCTAGATGGTCTCACTTAATTAATTGTTTGTTTTAAATTATGTTCTGAATTATCTTATGAATGTGAACTTGATTGTGTTGATTCCGAACATTGAATATCCGAGACGTTTGATGCATGAATGTGATATTGGAAGTGCTCCTTGTATGTGAATCTGACTGGAATAAATGTACTCAACATTTAGACCAAGGTTCGATGATAAATGTGTTCTGAATGTGAAATTGAAATCTGATGACTGTTGAAAATATGTAACTGTGATGCATTTTATTATATGAATGCATGAAAGATAAAGGCAGTTGTGATCGGAGTCGCCAGTATAAAGAGCTTAAAGCTCATAATGTGATAAGAGCCTCTAGCTCAGTTGTGAATGTACCCGGTATCCACTAAGGGATATGGAACATTATCTGATATAAGCTCAGTATCCACAAGGGATATAAGCTAGTAAAAAGGTAATCGGTCACAACAAAATAATAAATGAATGTGAGTCTCATGTGCATTGCATTTATATCTGATATGTGTATTTTAAATGATTGAAATGATCGATTTGAGTGCTCTGAACGTGATATATGATGCTACATGATAAATGAAATGATGTGAATTATGTGGTTATATATATGTTGATGTGTTGTATGAGTTGAGTGAACCATCGAGGATGGTTACCTCATTGAGTTCGCAAAACTCACCAAAATTGCAACCTTATTTTTCAAGCTCAGAGGAGTTACCCTGTTAGATAAACGGGAGTCTAGCCATTGCATTCGAGTAAGAGATAGAGGTCGAGATCAGTCCGCGTCTGCATATGTATTTCATTGTTTTGTTTCAAAATGTGTATTCACAAATACTGTACAATGTGTATATGAATAATTTTGTAATGAAATGACATTATGACTAAAATGTTTTGTATGCGAAATGGGCCCAAGTGACTAGTGAAGTTTTGATGAGTTGTATAATGATTGTAAGTCTTGTGATTGAAAATGTTTATGAATAAAACGGGCCGAAATTGATTATTGATTTTCCGCATATGCGTGCATTGTTTTGAAAATTTCGTAATGAGTTCGATTGTTGATTGTTCTAGCATGCTACCCTCATGGAGTATGTTCTCGAATACCGTCGATATGTTCAGAGATATGCCCTATGAGAGTGAGGTGCTATAGTAGTGTCAGCTTCAGCTTTGACTGTTGATTGTTCAATTTCCATTAACTCCTCTTGCTAACCTGTTTTATACCTCTTCCTAGTTGGAATCCATTTCTTACCATTGTGTGGCTTCCAAGGATAGGATAGTTGTATTTATCCTTTCACCAAGGATAGGATGGTGTGAGCCAGATTTGCCATCAACTAACATGGGGTTTGTGGAGCCAAAAAAAAATTCGATAATGCTCTGTTGACAATTTCTGTGCGAATATAATTATTTAGAAAATAAATAGTAAAATAGAAATGATAAAAGAAAGAAAAAGTGAATGTCCATAAAATTTAATAAAGTTCGTTAATACACCCTAAACAATTTGAGTGTATAGAGTGAAATCTATGAGAGGTTGTTAAGTATTAGTTCGTCCAATTTTAATGAATTTGATGAGATATCTTTTCATTTTAACAACGTGTATATAAGTGCTTGTTCTCTCAATTATTATTTTATCCTAAACTTTTAGTGTGAATTAGCTTTTAGGATATTTCTGGATAATATGAAGGAAGATGAGAGTAAGGATGACAATGGGTCGAGATGAGCTTGATTAGCTAGGGGTGGCCAGGCCCAACTAACTATGTTTTTAAAAAAATTTCAAAGTGACATCGTTTTGTGATTTCAGTTGGGGTAGCTAATGCTCATAGTCTGGTCAACTTGAGCCTACCCAATTGACTTCAATTGGGCCGTGCTGAGCCTAGACCCAATTGGTAAACCTAGATGTGAGGATTTTATAACGATAACTGATATATTGAATTAATGTATGCTTGAGGACAAGAATGAGTCTAATGTGGGAGAATTTGATAAGATATAATTTGGTTATGCTAATTGGAATTATCTCTTTTGTTTTAACTATATTTTAGTGCTTAAATAAGAAATTTAATATTTGTTTTCTTTTAGGAGATAATAAGTGAATATTGCTTCAAATTAGAGTATTATTGGTCAAAATTACGAAATTTTGAAAAAAGTGGATAAATTACTACAGTGGATAAGGGCAGATCACGCACTCTAAGAGCCTGAATTCAATTAGGAAACTTATTTCCATCTCTATTAGGATTTAGATTTGTTTTAGATAAGAATTTTTGCAAGATAAAAGGAGGCTAGGCTTTGAGTAGACAAAGAAGATAAAAACACATCTAACAACTTCTTCATATCATTCTCTTTTATTTCTTTGTAGTTTTCTGTTGCTCTTCCATCTTCTTTTCTATTTTTAGTGATTGAACAAAAGTCAAGTGTGGCTAAATTCAAATATTATGACAAAGGGATTCAAAATTCTAGTAGTAACCTTGTGAGTTTTTGTTCTAAACTTATATTCATGTTTTAATTCAACTATTTCTTATTTTGTATTCTTATATTTCATGAATAGTTAATTTTGATTGATTTGACAAATTAATTTGAAGTTAATTATTTTAATAACTATCCATGAATTCAGTGATTTGTATTTGTCCTAAAAGATTGGTATAAGTAGCAAAAAGGTTATTATGAAGTTGCATATTTAACTGATGAAAAAACTAAATTGAATAGTTGTTGCTATCTCAATTATTTAATTTAAGATTTAATCCTTTTCACCATGTTTATTTTTATCATTTAATTGATATGAAATGTTATTATACTCAATCAATTGATGGTAAGTTTTGGTTTCAATACTGATTTTGAACCAATTAATTTAGGAAAATTTGAGATTTATTATGATTATCCTAATGTGTTTCCAACTAATTCTTGAATTGTGAAAATTATTCTTTTTAAAATAACGATTAATGTTACAATTAAATGAAATCTTTCCTTTGAATCAAAGTTAAGTACTCTTGAATTTTTCACTTTTGTATTCAGTTGATTTATTTTGATTTCTTATTAATTTTAGTCAATTAGTCATAAACTCCCACTTTGTTTTGTTAATTGAAATTAAGAAACTAGTTTTTAGTTTTCTTGAGATTCAACCTCGTTATACAAATACTACAAGAGTTTAGAAAATCAAAATTAATTTTGAGGATTTTGATAACTCGATCAACTACTTTTTGTAAATTTGCTTCAATATGAAGAAAAGTTTCCTTGATATTCATATGCTCTAAATGCATATCTAAACTTGGTACTAATGTCATCAAAATCTTGATGGAAGTGTGACAAACCACTAGGGAGACAAATTCATCACAATCAATTCTTTTCCATTATGCGTACACTTTTGCTACAACCTAAGCATTAAATTTTTTCTCTTCTTATTATGTTACTACTAACTTCCTCTTGTATATCCACTTGCATCTTATAGGCTTCTTTTATTAAAAAAAACTACACTAGCTTCCATGTGCAATTCTTGTTCAAAGACTCCATTTCTTCTACCATAGCACTCATTTATCTGTCCTTCTCTTGATTATTCTTAGCCTCTTGAAAGGCAGTTGGTTTTCTATTACTTGTGATAAGTGCAAAGGATATCAAATCTTCTCGATCATATCTATTTAGTGGCTGAATGGTACATTTTGTTCTATTTATGACTATATTTACTGACGTTCTTCTCATAAAATTTGTCTATATTTCTATATTCGAATCAAAAATTTTAGCATCTTTCATGTTTGCTCCGGGTTGGTCTAATTCCCTTTGTACCTTCTTCGAACCGTTCTCTACTAATGCTGACACATTTCTTACATATGTTTGCTTCAACATATGTTGCTAATTAAATGTTGCATTTATTAATCACCATTTTCTTTTGTACTTAGTTCTAAAACTTATATCTTTTCACACTTTAGGATAGCCAATGAAGAGTCACTTCTCCTAATTCTCATTAATGGAAACATGCCCATAAGCAAGACATCAAAGGTTTTCAACCTAGACAAATTTACCTTACTTTTATCCAAACTTCCTCAGTCGCTCTTATGTCTAGTGAAGTTTACGGCGATCTACTAACTAGGTAACACATTATACTGCTTCTGCTAAAAAAAAATAGGAGTCCTTCATTAAACCTTAAACACCTAGCTCTTTTAGTTGTAGATCTATTCACCCTCTTTAAAAAATTATTTTATTAAGATGTTTTTAAAACTGTGTAGTATCTCTGAATCTCATGCTCCTAATATAAGTTCTGAAATTATGAGCTAGTGTAGATACCATTATCTAATCTTAGATACTCGAATTTTTTCCAATCTAATTATTTATTTCAACCTTCCATGCCATGAACTTTGCAAAGAATTTGAATTTTTACTTTATAAAGTATACCCAAATTTTCTTTAAAATTTTATTAATGATTGTGATAAAGTCCTAAGATCCACTCAATGACAACTCTACCAATACGTTAGTATATACATAGTCTAAAATTCTTTTAAATTTGTGCACACTCGTCTTGAATGTCACTTTAGACTATTTACCAAGTACATAAAACTTACAGAAATAGGATTTATACTTTATAGTATTTGACACCCTTTATTAGGTTCCTATTATAAAATTTTGTCATCTTTTGTTCATTGAGAAGACTCGACCATATGTCATAACATAGTGCTATCATCATTTGACTCTATTGTAGCAATATATCCACTTACAGTTATGCTCTTCGTCAGTCTGTAGATGTTCTCTACTAATCTTAACACTTTCATCACGTTTAATGCACACTTTACCATCTTATAATCTTTGTCAATATTACACAAATTTTTTACATGTAAAGAGTTCAAAGAAATATGTTTTTCCCTTAAACTTGGTACATATCAAACATCATACAACTTTCTGATAGTACCATCAAACATCTTGATCCTAATTTGTTATATTTGAAAATTTGTAAGCTTTATTATCTCTCAATTAGACAGTATTAAAGTGGCCTAAATTGTATCATATAAACTATTTTTTTGGGTGTTATGTGATGTGAGTACATCGTATCTAATATCTATAATTCTTGAAGTTGGTTGGTTTGAAATGTATAATATATATTTATGCTACAATTTGAGTCTTCGCTTTGCACTGCATTAACAAACCTTGATGAATCATCAAATTTCCTTTGTTTTTCATAAATACATCTCTTTATTTGGATAGCCCCTTCTGATATCTTGTTTACTCATACTTGTAGCATCAAATTGTCTTTATACCCTTGAATTAGATTTAGAACTCCTCTGAGATGAGCCATTCGTACTCTACTTCCTTTTATGATTTTGGTTTTTCTTTATACATAAATCATTAGTATTTGGTCTCTTTTAGTTGTGAGCTAATAATGCAATAGAGATATTCTCCAAACCAACTTTCTCTTTACTCAATGTGATCATGGTTACCAAATATGCATAAGAAAAATGTAAGGAATAAAGAAAATTTATTTCTTTATCCTCATCAAGAATAGTCACTTCAAGTCTTAACAAGTTATTGATCTTTTGGTGAATGGATGGATATATTGTTCCAAATATGTTCCTTCCTTTATCTTTAGTTTATATAGTTTATGCTTCAAATATAACTTGTTAGTGAAAGACTTTGACATTTATCAACTCTCTTCTCTTTCTATACCTTTATGGGGGATGCAATCTCCATGATATGGTACATGAACTTGTCCATACCATAAAGTTATATGGTTCCAACTACTGTGTCTATAAGGTTTCTAAGTCAAGCTCATCAATATCTTTTAGCTTATTCTCCTTCATCTACTTCAACATGCTTTGTTGCGTTAAGAAATCCTTCACTCTCCATTCTTATAGTCTAAAATTCAAAGTTGTATTGAACTTCTCTACTTCAAACTTTACAATTGAAATCGTATTGCTTTAATGATGCTTTAATACGATTCATTGAGAAAATAGATAATAAGAATAATGAATAATGAAATAAAGAAAACAAAAACAAAAAAATACGATGTTCAACCAATTAAGTGTGTCTATGTCTTCGGAAGCCAGGAGAGATTTATTCTTTATTGAATAATTACGATGATAGTTATATCAAATTATGTTTATGATGATAAATATTTACATGTAAACCCTAAGTATTATAATTTACTCAAATAGCCTTTTTACCAAATCCAACCTAATTTAACCATTACTCTAGTGGGTCTTAAAATTCTTTTAAAGTTTAAAATTAATCAAAATATGTCTTTAGATAGGCTAAATGTTACAATCACAATTACATCTAAGTTATGGTTCTCACTGCATAATACTATCTTTGTCACGTCTATATCCTTAAACTATGCATTCTCCTATTTTTGGTATACTAAAATATGGTTAAAGACATGATTGTATCCTAAACACTTAATTTTATTATTTCTTATGAACATGACAAGTTCTTTGGCACGCCCGTGGCCTTTACCTCTAATTTTCAAGAAAGAATACATTTATGAAGTGTTAGCGCTAAACATCATCTGTGATCTACAAAGTCAAGCTTTATTGATTATGTACTGGAACTATATAAGACCCTAAACTTTTTATGCCAACACCCATTTAAATGTTCTATTGGCTGTTATAATTTATGGTGCATAACAACCTTATTTCATTCTAATCCAAGAACATTTTCATGGTGTTTCTCTCTTTTGCGGTAAAAAGAAAGCATTTCACTTTTATGCAATGGTCTGAAGAGTGAATTATCTACCTTTTTATTATATGAAAATTGCATTACCTTGTTTAGATTTTTTAACAAATTAAACATGACTTCTCATCTTCAACAGTAGTGAATGTAAGGGACATTATGGTAAGGAAAACAAATGTTTTTTGTTAGTGAACCAAATATAGATTTAAAGCTTATTAAGTCTAGTTTTAAATAGCACAAGTTTTAAGTTCCTTAGAGTTTTCTAAAGATAGTTAAAGCTATTTTATTAAAGACTACTCAAATATAATTCATGTTGTTTAGAATTATATTATGCACTTTTTTTATTAATAGTTGATACTTAAGCCTATAAAAAGACTTGTAATCAGTTTTTATAAGATAGAGATAAGAAGAGGAAATCCAAAAATAATTTTTTTAAGTTAACCTTTCATTTCTTCTTCCTCATTTGTGTTAAGGATCCATACTTGTAACTCACTATAACTTATAACAAAGTGGTATCAAAGCTTTATTAAAATGATAACCAAAACTAATATTACCTTCCAATACCAACAAATAAGCAAGACAGACTATGATCAATGAGTGCTATGCATAAAGGCTATAATTGGGTCTCATAGCTTATGGGACATTATCGAGAAGGGATATGAAGATCCCACATATGAGGATACTGTAACCGTGGCTAAACTAGAAGCTTGACAGTGAGCAAAGAGAGAGATCAAATTACACTCTTGATTATTCATCAAGGGCTAGATGATGTCATTTTCAGGAAAATACCCAATGCAACAAGAGAAAAGGATGCATGGGAAACTCTAAAGAATTCCTTAGTCAAAGTTGATAGGGTGAAGAAGGTGTGGCTCCAAACTTTAAAGGTTGAGTTTGAGTTGATTTTAAATAAGGAGAATGAGTTCATAGTAGATTATTTTACTCGAGTATTGGTAGTGGTGAATCAAATGAAGCGACTTAATGAAAAGAAGGAAGATGCAAGAGTAGTAAAGAAGTTTTTGCACTCTCTCTGTAATGCCTCAACATTTACCCTAGAAGTATTATAGCATGTCTAGGGTGTATTGAGAAGTGAACATAACAAATTAAGTACATCTAAGTATAGTAAGAGACATAATGTTACTTAATGTGAAAGACATGGATAAATGGATAATTTGTTCGTTTTGGCATGGACATAGATACTTAAACATGAAATATGTATGGGAATTTTTGATATGTTTGCTTGGATTATAAACGTGATATGAGGGGAATTGGTAAAGGAATTATCTCATTTGCTTATGAAATGCTTTTGGTTAAATTGGATGTATTTTTGCGTTGCTCTTGCATGATAAGATCGAAGTTAGTTGATTTGGGACATGTACCTCACTGGATAGATAGATTCCACTGCATGGACTTCTGTAATTTGGCCATATCTTGTCCTGAAGACCTCAAAATGGGATAATTTTGATTGGAAATTAAACTAAAGACATAATATTAAAATTTTGACGAAGGAACCGAAATTTGATTATGCTTTTAAGATTTTTGAATTCTAGTTTAAAATTGAGTTCTAGTTGTTGTCCTTATTTTCGAATAGCCTATAGTTTTTTTAGGATTAACTCCAGATATGATTAACAAAATTGTACGAAATTTCTGCCATTAGAAACTTAAGACATAGAGAAATGAAATTAATTGATAATATTATAGGCTAATGTCGGAATTAAAGGAAGAAGAAGGACCAATATGCAATTTTTTCTAGAGTTAACACATAGATCAATTCGAGTAAAGCATGTGTGACCAATAAGATTAAAGCTTGTGTGTGTTCGATAGACTTGTCACACATGGTCCAATAAGATTGTAACACATGGTCTAATATAATTGTAACATGTAGTCTCATGGAATTGTAACACATGGTTCAATAGGATTGTAATATATGGTCCAATGAGATTGAAACATGTGTCTAAGACTAGAAAATTCATGAAAAGCTTATGGAGAGGGAAGATGGACCATACTTGGGGTCTTAACTTCAGATTTTTCTTCTTTCCATTTCAATTTCTTAATCCCATAAATTTTCATTTCGTGAGTCAAGTAAAGCCAAAGAAGAAGGAAAGGAAAAAGTATTAGAAGAATTACTTTGCCAATTTTAATTTTTGGGACTACACTTAGTCTAATTTCTCTTTGTGTGTATGTTTGAATGGATACAAAGATTCATTTAGATGTGTAATGGTTGTTGGTATGATGTTTTGGTGTTATTTTGGTGTTATCTTGCATAGAATTGGTTGTATATGACTAGAATATCGTGTAATGGAATTCTGTCTCGGGTTTGTCAAACCAGTCATATTGTTTGGGTCATACCTCAACCTACAAAACTCTAAATTTGGTTATTTTAGTTGAATATGAAAACTAAGACATAGAACTAGAAATCTCTAGAAGAGACTCTGGCTTAGTTCTGGCTTTATGATATTGGAAATTGAGATTGAAAATGGTGACTTGTTGTTATCCCTATTTTGGAGCAGTTTGTGATATTTGGTCTATATCTCATGATTGGAAAGTCCAAATGGTCTGATTTTTAGTTCTATGGAACCTAGAGACATAGGGTAACAAATTTCTAAAAGATCTCAAAACCTAATTCGAACATTTTCTATATGGATATTAAGGAACAAGTGGAGTTCGTCATGTGATTTGCTTATGGACTGATTGTTTACCTATTTTTAGACTCATTGTAGGCTTAGCACAAATTGCACTATTTTGAGTTTGTTTTCATTTCTGATTTTTACCGAATCGTATCTAAACCTTTTTGAATGTATATGAAACTTTTCAAACACCTAGAAATAAGTGAAATAGGACTTACATTATATGAATTGGGTGATTGAACATTGAAATTTAAGATTGATCATAATGCATTCCAAAGAAAACTTACATGTACAAAAATTTTATGACTTGCATCTATGAACACAGGTATAAATTTGATGACTTGAAATGTATATCATATGACTTGTAAATATATGAATTATGAAATTGGCAAATGGTTAAAGGAAATGTTACAGTGCTTGCTCTATTGTCTTGGTGGTGGATAGATAGGTATGCCTATAGGGATATAGCGCAGCTGCTATAGTTTGACACCAATGGTGTCTTCATTTCGAGACTATAATGTCTCTACAATTTGATGCCTTCGGGTATCCACAGTCTGATGCCTTCAGGTATCCACAGTCTGACACCTTCGAGTATCCACATTCTGATACTTTCGAGTATCCACAGTTTTAATATCTTCGAATATCCACAGCTCCGTTATCCATACCCACATAAATATGTAGACTTAACATAGAAAGTAAAGTAAAGGTTTATAAATAAGAAATACACCACGTCAATATAAATAATTGGTATTGATGAGCATTTGCATTTGTACTAATAATTTGTATCAATGAGTGTTGAATATCAATATTTGGCTTATAAATATGCATTTTTGGTATATGGATAATATGTTTAAGAATATTTGCATTATATACTTTGCTTAGGAATGCCATCATTGTTTACATGAGCGTTGAATATTAATGTCTGATTCATGAATGTAAATTTATGTTATGTGAGTTGTGATATTTCTGAATGTGTGTACTTGGTAGATAACTGCTATGAGTGGTCATCCAAATTAAGTGTTTTTCCTACTAGGCTTTCAAGCTTAGCATGAGTGTTATTCCGTGTAGGTCTAGGTCATAGGAGAGATGTACAAGAAATATTTGCAAGAACCAAGACCAACAGTTAGGAATAAAAGTACCTTTGGATGTTTATTTTGATTAAATAATATTTGTATATGTAAAAAAGGAAATTGTATGTTTTCCTTTTGGATTAACATTTAAATATAAAGATATAATACTACTTTTCAACGATAATGTTAAATGATATGAAATTTTGTAATATGTATATGTGTAACATTAAATAGAAAAATATGTAATAATTGCCTCTATAAATGAATGGAAATGTATGCCTTGACTGTTTGTACAGGAATTTGGTTGCCATATATATGGGTGGTTGCAAGTTCCATATAGGGGTTGTTAGACATTCAACTTAAAATTCAATTTGGTGGTGTTGGCAATTGAAGAATCGTAGGACAAAGAGTCTATGACCATCATCGAGTTAAATGGATCATTGTTAGCTCATGAAGAAAGAATGAAGAAGACCCAACAAGAACTATGGAGTAAATTTTGCAAGCAAATTTTTCCGTTAATTATAAGGGGAAGGACAATGAAGAAAGAGGTCGAGGTCATGGCTGCAGTCAAGGAAAAGGCAAGCAAAATTCATTTTATGAAGGTGTAAGCAAGAGTTCTCAAAAGGCGATGGACGAGGAAGAAATAAAAATTAGAGAAAGGATAAAAGAGATTGTTGGAGCTATAAAGAAGTCAAGTTTAAACAGAGGTTTTTGTTAATGAACCAAATATGGACCTAAAGTTTATTAAGCTAGTTTTAAATAGCGCAAGTTTCAGGTTCGTTAGACTTTTCTAAAGAAAGTTATAGCTATCTTATTAAAGGCTGCTTAGATATAAAGCCTATTGTTTAGAATTCTATTATGTATTTTTATAAAAGATTTGTAATTAATTGTTATAGGATAGAGTAAGAAGTGGAAATATAAAATAAATTATTTTCAATTAACCTTTTATTTTCTTTTTCCTCATTTGTGTTAAGGATCTATACTTGTAACTCACTTTAGATTCCAACAAACGTTTGACAGTGCTTCAAAAGTTGAGAAATCAAAGGTCTATCAAGATTTTAACTCTTCTTTTCATTGTTCGTCGTTAAGTTTGGACCTTTGACAAAGGAGAACTTGTAACCTCCTCCACAGATAAGGCTCTCTCTTGTTTAATGTTAATTAATGAAATGGAATAGAATGAAATGGAACAGAATAGAACGGTTTATAATGGAATGAAATGTAATATAGTGAAAAGTTATTTAGAAGGGATGAAAGGGCTTGTAGTGGAATGTAATGTATAATAAATGATTATTATACCCCTTATATTAAAATGGTTATTGCAGGAGGTTTACTATTTTATTATTAATTATATAAAAATATTATTATTTATTTATTTATTTATTTATTTTATGTGATTTATATTTAAAAATAATTTATTTATATTTTTATTTATAAAATATATACAAACAATTAAAGAATAATTTTTTATATATTTTCTATTTTCATTAATAAAAATTTTATCAAAATG
>JANKOE010000206.1:30760604-30773013 GCA_026284465.1 Erythroxylum citrifolium | reverse complement strand
ATAAAATACATGTACAATTAAACATTTCAAATTATCAAACTCAATCTCAATTCTCAAATTCAATTGCTCAAACTCAATTCAATTTCATTGATCAATAATTCAACAATTCAATATTAATACAATAATAAATCACAAGACAATTTCCACCATTCAATAATCAATAAATCACCATTTCAAATTTAATTTCTAATTCATTTCCAATTTCCAATTCCAAAATGCAAAATGCCAAATTCCAATTCCAATTCCAAATTTAATTTACAATCCAATTCCAAATCCAAATTTAATTTCCAATCCAATTCAAAAATCCAATTCCAATCCACTTCCAATTTCCAATTCCAAACTAAAATTAAATTTCATTCATCAATAATTCAACAATTCAATTTTAATACCTTAAAATCTACTAAATCACAATCACCAATATAAATTTATTTTGCAATGGGACATTCGGATCAATTCAATTTCCACTTCAACAATCCAAAATGCCAAAATGCAAAATGCCAACTTCACTTCAACGGTTCAACCAAAATCAACTTCAATGTTCACTCAACTTCACTTCAACCAAAATCAACTTCAAAAATATCCCCAAATTCAACACAACAACACCAATTTTTAACCACAAATCCAACATTATCCACCAACCAACACAATCACAGAACCAATAAATGTCCAAATGCCATGAAAAATTAAACAAAACAATCAGTCATTTACAATCTGGGTCAATGTTGGGTCCTCAGCAGGCGGCGACGGTGGGGTGTGCGGTGACAACTTCGAGCGTTGAAGACGGCGACGTTAGGGTTTGCGGTGGATGCCGGACGGTGGACCTCAGCAGGCGACGACAACTTCAAGCGGCGACGGCTTCGATAGAGACTCCACGACAGAGAAGAAGAGGAGGCGGAGAAGGACCAGGTGGCGACGGTGACGAGCGGCGAGGCAGGCGACGAGGAGGGAGCGGCGGTGAGCTTCGGGCGGTGATGTGAGAGGGAGAGGACGAAGAGAGATGTGAGAGCTGAGAGGGATCCGAAGTCGGGGAGGGGGAAATAGATTTTTTAGGGTTTATTTTTCATTTTTTGCAAAATGGTCCCTGGTCCCAATTTTTTTTACAGAATGGTCCCGAAATTGTCGGTACTGGTGGTACCGGCCGGTACCGATCGAAAACGTCCGGTACCGACAGGTACGGCACGGAATCCATATCATTGATTTTGAGTAACTTCCCGTTAAAATTTGAGTTTTTTTTGTGGCAGATATAATGATGTCGTTGATGACAGTATGAATCATGTGTTTTTGGGTGAAGTTGGTTTAGGAATTGAAACAGAAGAATTGGACATGTTAATCCATAAAAATTGAGAAACCAACATTTTATGTTTTCTTTTCCGGGGTGATAATCCCATATCTTTTGCTTTTTGGCATTTACTTAAAGTGTTTATTTTCCAGAATGCTTATTTGACCATGACATAGTGAAATAAGAAATTATTGGTCAATCAACTGGTTTGACAAGGAACCGATTAGAAAAGAAACTACTGGTGCGTAAATGGTAGAATTAGGTCACCAATAAGGTTCTTTGATTCAGTAATTAGTACAAATCACTGTCATCTGCCCCCTCTCCAACCAAACCGTAAAACAAACGACAAAAGAACATTTGCTTATTTCAAATGTTATATGCCTTCTCCTCTCACGAAATTACAGTTGAGAAAAGACCCACAGCATTTCCTTTTTGAAGGGCTTCACCGGCCAGGATGACTAATATATAAAATGTTTTGAAGATTTCCTCTCGTCACCCATTTTTTGAACGCTTGACAATGTAAAGTTTGATCACGTCCACAGAGGTTCCCAGGATGTGCCCAAATTGTTCTCGTCTAGGAAACAGCTTGTGTCAATGTAATGTTGTTGCTGTTGCATGACCGGCTCCTGACATTGTGTCATTTCCATGCAAATGAATGCCACTAAATTGGCTTGCTGGCATTGCAGGTTCAGCATCTCTGCTTGTGCTTTGGCCAACTGGGCTTGGAGTTCACTGACCTGTTTCTGAAGCTGGGAAATCGCACCAGCACAGCCATAAACGGGGTCTCGTATCCTTGCATTCGCTTCATAGACCATACTGCTCACGGCATCTGGTCTCTGAGACTCCGGAAGTTCCTGAAACGTATCCAAAATAGTAACCTCAAAAAAGTTGATAGCACTAAGATAAAAACTTGGCCTTGCTCTTGTAGCAACTAAATGTGTAAGGAGAAGAACCAGTTATGAATAGTCTCTCGTGGAGTAGACTAGGAGCACATGAGTCCATGTGCAAGTTATAGACTTAAAAGCAAGTATTTTGAAAGGAAACAGTTCCCATATTGACCACTTATATAGAGACCTTTTAGTCTTGACTTCCTTGAGGAGTATGATTGATCCCAATCCCAGCTAATTATTAGTTCATCACAAGCTAGCTTGCTTTATTTGGAGACAAGAAGTTAAGAGGTTAAGCTGAATATGAAAAGATAAATAATCATAGAAAACAGAGCCTCTATTAGTAATTGGGATGTATTAAACAGAAATTTACACGAAATAGTTTTGAGTCAAACTTCATAATTAGATTTATATCCTAGAAACTACACATAACTCTCCGAATCTTTTTACGCATGGGAATAGTATACCAATGAATTGGTGGAAGCAACGAGCTATAAACTCTGTAACAAAATCAATGAGATTTTTACGGTACCTGCAAGAACTTGATGATGTTGCTAGCTCCAAAGACTCTGTGAGCAATGGTGAATTTATAAGGATCAGTTGGAGGGAAGTAAGGAGCTAAAACACACTTGTCGACACATCTCCGGCGAAGAATTCTGCAGGCAGCACAAGGGCTAAGAATAACAGCAGGAGGAGTTGCAGAAACTGGCTGTGATAACTTTGAGGGGGATTGATGAAGAGTAGTTGGAGAAGACTGAGAAGGGGGTGAAGATGAAGAAGTTGGAGAGTAAGTATTAGTGAAGGGTGAAGGAATAGAGGTTGGAGATAATATTGAAGCAACTTTCTCATCGTTACCTGCTTGGACCATATCTTCTGAGAGGTAGAAAGCAGAGGCAGAGGGACGAGAATGGAGAGAATATGGTGGCTTAAGTTTAAACAGAAACCGGAATTGGATGGCATTTTATAGAGGCAAAGGCGTAGACTTTATGAACAGTGTCCAAATTATTACGTCATTGATCAACTACATGATAGCATGGTTTTAACTTACCTTACTCGACACCAGCTTTTCTTGGATTTTTTACCCTTTTAAATTAGATATGTAAGTTACATACTTAATTAACTACAATTATCTATCCAATTTCATTGTCTTTTGGATAATCAATGGAGGCATCGTCTTTGCAAAGAAAATTATTTCATACAAATTCAGCAGCTATATGATTATGGAACTTTGTTTCTTAATGATAAAAATCTACAAAGATGACCTTATTTATTGAACTTTGTCAAAATAATAATGATGATTTGAAAATTGAAACACCGTATAATATTTGACCAAGAAATTTTCAAATCGACCTTTTTTTTTTAAATCTTTTATGCGCCTAAGTATGAGGTTAGCTTGAATCTGCCCGATTACCATAACAAATTAAAAAGGTGAAAAACTGAACTTTTGTCTTTGTCCAGCACTTAAAGCTCCAAAGCATAATTGATCAAGACCAGTAAACAGTCCAGGGCTTGGCGTAAGCATCAATGATGAGTAGCCACCAATTGGGGTTTGAAGAAGGGCAAAGGGGGATCGTGGACTGGATACCCCCTTCTCCAAGTAAAAAGGTCAAGGAAAAGACTGGCTTTCTGAACAATGTATTACCGGTAGATACGACCCCTGCCTTGTCTAACGTAAGACATGTTCTGTAATATTTTTCGTACAAAACACTCAATTAAAATTTCGCTAAAGCTCAAAATTTAGAAACAAGTTTCGCTAAAGAATTCACAATTTTATTCTTACATAATAAAGAACATATTCAGGTACAATATTACGTTTGTCTGGCCAACTGAACCTGACTGACACCTATTGTTTGGATTGAATGGTAGGCATCTCTCCATCAATGCCATGCCACATCATTCAAAATTACGTTAAGTACGGGTCCTCATTAATTCTATACCACCAACAGCCTAATCAGAGGACAAATCTGTGGCATTCACATTAAATCATTATAAATTCCTGCACAATTATCTAATAAAGTTATGTTCTAGGAATTATCGTAGCCGTTTCACACGTTACATTCCTTTTCTGTTATGATCACAGTTAAGATCGATCGATTGTAAATACTCCACTAAATAGGTTTAGGTAGCTGCTGACTTCTCAACAACAACTTGAAACATTTCCCAAGAAACCCCGTCATTCTAAATCCGACACTATTTCTTGGCTCTCCATCCCCACTTTCAATGGCGTATATATCCAGTACTTGTCTCCCATACCAGTATACGTTTATGTGTTTCTTTCCTTCTTACTCGTTGAACGTCATAATGTCTGCCACCTTAATTTGTCTCTTATATAACTTGTAAACTTTCTCAAGTCATGAAGAGAATATTTATGTATATGTATAAGTATTGTAGGACTTGTCAATTTTGCTGTTCTGGAAGACATTTTCTCTGATAAACAACCTAACGCGGAAATGTGGCAGAATATCAACTGAGTGAATGAAAACTATCCAAAACAACCTAACGTTTGCCGACTTCTGAGCCCAGGAATTATTACATGGACGACTCTTAAGTATGATGCTGGCTCACTAGCTGCATACAACTACATTAAACCATGTTAATTAAAACTAGGTGCTTACACGATTGAAGTGACGAATAATTGAAAGTGACTGGAAATTTCAGAGATGCACAGCATGAGAATAGAGTCCTCTCTGGTGGGTCCACGGTGGTGGGAGACTAGTTCGGTGAAGAACGGATGAGGCTCGTGGGGGAGCAAAGAAAACGAAAGATCAGAAAGCTCATGACTCATCACTTACAGTTGCCATTTGCTTGCAAAGCTAAAAAGTCCGCAACAAAATGTGACCTTTCTAAAAGAAACTCTTTTGCTTTTTTGTAATGTTCAAGTCTACGCTCAAACGCCACTCTTTCCTCTAGTTAGAAAAACTTGTTTCCTTAACACGGTTTGTATCGGGAGGCAGTTGGATATCTTGTTTGGACATTCTTTACTTCCAATTCTTATCTATGAGTGCCCTGTCCTGTGCATTATGTGATGAAGTTTTTTTTTTTTTTTGTTGGGCGATTTATGAAGATGGAATGCATTTATCTGTCTTCTTGACATGTATCTGAGTGTCGTCAAATCCAAGGAAGGGTTGCTTTTCTTTTCCTTTTAGCTTTTGCAGGTGAGCCGTGAGCAAAATTTCTTTCTTTACACATACAACAATGGCCCTACACTGCATTCAAGTAAATTATAATTAGTACATTAGTTAAAAACTCTTTATCTCTGTCTTCCAAGCTAGAAACCTAGAACCCTGCCAAGTAAAGGACAAATTATCTTTGCAAGCTTAAGAGACAGAGAGAATCTTGCTTTTGGGTGGGGACCTGAACTCCGAGCATGTTAGGAAAAGGTTTAAGAATAAGTTAAAAAAGAAATTAGATTCTGTTGTTCATTGTTAATCTTGATTGACATAAATTAATCGCGATAAAGTGACAACATTACAGTGATTAACTTTCTCTAGTATCTTTGCAGTGTAACTTGGTGCTGAAGTCAATTCTTCCTTAAATCTGAAGTCAACAAAAGTACATTGCACAATTTTAGACTAAAACACTTGTTTCATGGCCCTTCTATTTCTCTATGATACTTCATTATTCTACTCTTGTTAACTAATTTGTCGGTCCTTTAGAGCTCAAATTTTCCACTCACTACGGTCAAATTGGAACATTCTACCATTCATTTGTTCTTGTACGTGTGTTAGCTAATCTTGTCGAGCTGGCTCCAATATGTAAAGTTACTTTTAAGTTGTTAACATCTACTTGTTGATGTTACTTTAAACAAATCTTAAGGTGATCTCTCTAACCATTAAGCATGCTTTTACTAACAGCACTCATCCCATGTATGACCTGTTTGACTGACCACATTTTACGTGGAATTCATTTTGGAAAACCAAAATAATCCAATTTTATCTCAGTAATCAATCAAAGTTGGCGAAGCTTATTGAAAGTCACATCATTAAGCCTTAAGCAATGCAAGATCAAGGAAAGGACGCTGTCAGTGATCATTTGACAACTTCCTAACCAAACTTGGATTGAAAGGAAATGAGAATCTTGGTTGGATATAACATATCTGCTAACTGGTTCCCATTATTTATGATTATGAACTCAATAACTGAACTCTTGGTCCACGCGTCAGTTGCTTAGTTGGACAGCTTCTGTGGAGCTGTATCACACGGTCCTCTCTTAGTTTTCTTTTTTTTTTTCCCCCTTTTACTGTTGTATGTCAAATTAACTTTAGGCAAAAGAGATGTAAACTAATCAAATTCAACCGTTGATTCTATAGTTAGAAACACGCGCTGGTTGGGAAAAGTAATTATTGGGATTATGAACAGTGAAATTTTTATAATTTTTAAATTTATAAAAATGTAAAAGAGATTCGAGGATGTTGCAAAATTTAATAAGATGACGTCAGTTTCTTCCTAGGAGTTATTGAAGATGATGACATGAACATAGAAAACACATAATTACTTTGTTATATCTCACGTATGGATAAGATTTAAAAAAATATAATAAAAATATAATAATCGAGACATAGAGATCTAATCTCATGAAAAATACTGGACCTAGAATTCCCAGATAGTTAGTTGATGCAAGCATTGTGTAGAATAATAAGGGAAAGTGTTGTTTAAGTCGTTGGTTGAGTTGACAGCTTAGGCGAATTACACCTATAATTTCTCGACGAGACAAACAAACATTGAAGTTTGTTAAATTCTAAGTAAAACGTGAACGCACTGCTACACGTGGCCCAAGGTTGGATGCCACTTCTAGTTCTACGTTCTAACCCCACTTACAATGGTCAATACCTCCTTTTTTTTTTTTTTTACAATTGTGATGAGAACGCCGAACCATTTAATATGTTATTAACTAAGATGGTTTCATATTGTCATTAGAGGTTAAGGGCTTTCTCAAATACAGCTTTTCAAATAAATCTATGCATGGATAATGTAATATATACAATCAGTCACGGAGTTATAAGAAGATCTAAATATTTAATTTTTTTAAATTTAAGAGGGCTCAATATACCACCGAGTTTCAAATAACTCCGTCCTTATATGTATATATATATATATAAATTAAAAATTAAAAATATTTAATTTTTTTAAATTTTGAGAGCCCAGTATCTCAATGAGTCTCAAGTGGCTCCTTCCATGCATACAATAGTCAGTGTGAACTAGAAAGTAGTTGCAACTTTTGTGCACTCTTCAAGTCATACACAGGGACTTTTCAATTCAAAAAATAAATATAAAGTCAAATCAATTGTATGACTTACCAGCTATTTTAATTGTATTGAAGATAAGAGAGAGAAATCTAGAAATAGGAAGATTAAGGGGAAAAAGGTGGGCAGAAAATGACAGTGAAGACATCAGATATATGTTCATCTGCAATTTTATGGATTTTATTCGGGCCGGGGAAGAGTTTGTTTCATGTGGTGACTTTCTTACATGAAAACAAACAAAGCAGTTGCATTGTCTTTGACAAAGTGTAGACAGGTTCATTATGCTTTGACCATAATGTGAAAATCTCAAACCTAAAGTACATGCCATATACCAATTTCCTAGGCACAAAACTCCCATCAGCTTCTTTGTTTTGAAAATGGTTACGCAAACCCCAAATGGTTTTCAGATAAAATAATAAAATCACGGCGGATATATTACTTTAAGAATTCAATTTCAGTAGAAAACCTTTCAATTGGTAATATTGGGACTACGTAAATCTATTAATTTAAAAAGATATTAATAATCAATATATCAATGATTTATAAACTTATAGTGTATTTACAACTCAATAAATAACCATTTAAATAAATAACAATCAATTGTATTTTATCAATCTAATCTTACGTACTTATTATATTTAATATTAATGCAATTTGAGAAATCTACCGTAAAACTTTTAGATACAACAACAAATGTTAAAAATTCAAATTAAAAAATGATCTAATAATCGAGTTATATTTTAGGAAAACAAAGTTATAGCCAACTGTACTTACCTGTTTACAACATAAATGAGGCCATCGATCAAGTTATTAGTGTCATCTTCTTAATTTACCAAGGTTATGACATAATAAAGGTTACTAATAGAATGCAATTATTTCAGTCTAACTCATTTAACTAAACATTTTTAGTCCTTGGAAAATACAAAATGTACTGCTTAAATCCAGGATATAATTCGCGAAAAGCTGCTCCCCCTTAGGAAATGTGTCCTGATTAAGTGTAATTTTAATGGACCCTAAATTATTCGGCTCTAGGTTTAGATTCATGTGTTTGGGACAAGGTTTTAATTAATAAAACTAGAAAGAAGAGATATAAATAAGTATAAAAAGAGTGATCTCATCTTACTATCAATTTGTTAGTGTAATACATAACAGGACCTTAGTTATTTATCCCGGATCGAATGTGAGGGGGCAATAAATAGAGAAATGCGAAAAATACCTTATTTCGGCCTCATAATTTCAAACGAGCTTTTCGAAGCCCAAACGAACGCGAATCCACTGCCATCTTTACCGGAACTGCTCATGGGAATGCGGTCAACGTCTTTTTTAACAGGTCAGAGAATTTTTATGCTTATGAATGATATATAAGCAACTGCAAAATACTTTAACTTTTATATTCTTGTAACCACTCATTTTCTTTCATACATTTGAAACACAAGAATCTAAAACAATCATTTTTTAACACTTTAATTTCTTTTTTATTATTTCAATTATTTATTTTTAATTTTTATTAACACAAGAATCCTCTTTGACATTGTCTACTTTATACACTTTTATCATCTACCCTACACTTATTTTCTTGGATCACAATCTCAAAAATATCAAAACATAAATAAGAGCTCTACTAATTATGATTAGAGAGTAAATGCTTATTATTTTTAGCTCAAGGTTCTTAGGAAAGGTTTACTAAGAAAAGCTTAAATTTATACGGTAGTCTTAATGGGACCCACTAATGGATTAATTTATAAAATGGTTAGCAATTTGTCTTAAGCTCAAATCATGTTTATTTTTATTATCTTTATGCTTGTACAAATCTTATTGTAACCTAAAAAAAGAAGACATTGAAGTTCTATAAATTCAAAATCAAATAAGGTATCCGTATAAGAAATAAAGAAAATATGGCATGCAAATTCAAATTCCTCATATGATTTCTCAAGTCAAATTGAAGCAAATTCACTTAATAAATTAAGTTTCTTAACATTCATAAAGTCAAATTCTTGACAAAATTCACTTAATCATATTATGTATCTAATTCTTCTAAACAATCTTAATATAGAATCATGCATAAACTCATATGGTCAACATAAAATAACTAATAAGCTCCCAAACATACACCTTATAAATAAAAAACTAAAAAACATAACCCCTACACTTAAAATAATATTGTTCTCAATATTGTGTATCAAAAGTAAGGAAATTAAAGATCCATAAAACTCCCTTAAAACCTTAATAACTAAAATGAAACTTTCCCTTCATGAAGTAGTCAACCATACTCAAAAGGACAATATTGATAAAATTAATAATACCAATTAAGTTCAGTAATGTCCTTTTTACTAAAAAGTTGTCAATAGAATAGGGAATAACAAAACTCTCTGAATCTTTTATTGAATCTAGCAGTTTGTCTTGTAAAAGGGTGAGCTATTCTTGTTCTTCTTTAGTCACCCCCGTCTTCTCTTCTTCTTTCACTTTATGAATAGAGACATTCGTATCTTCTTCATCCTCAATCTCCGTTGTCACCTGCTCTTCTTTCCCTTGCTCCTTTTAAAATTTGATTTCATCAATTCTCATGAATAAGCTACCCTCCTTTATATTTTTTTATACCTTATTCATGTTGAATTTCACTTGTCCATCATCAATTTGAAGGATGATATTGTCTTCATAGACATCTATCAAAGCTTTTCCAGTAGTCAAAAATGGTATACCAATAATTAACAGATAGTTTCGATCCTCTTCAAAGTCTAGCACGACAAAATCCGTAGGAATGATAAGCTTGTCCACTTTTACAGGTACATCCTCCACTACACCAAATGATTTCTTTATCAACTGATTTGCCAATTGAATATGCATAGATGTTGGCTTCACATCTTTTACCCCAGTTTCCTAAAAATTGAAAAAGGCATAAAGTTTATGCACCTAAGTCACATAAACATTTTAAAATCTCTAAATTACCAACTACATAGGGTATTGTAAAGCTCTCTGGATTTATCAACTATGAGGCATATGGTTGGTAATTAAGGAGTTAGAGGTTTCTATCATGGCTACCGTTTGATTATTGCCCCAAGTTTGCTTGGCAGATAATATGTCTTTAAGGAACTTCACATACTTGGGCTTCTGTTTCAACACTTCCACAAAAGATAAGTAAATTTTCCATTTCGTTAGCTTTTCCATGAGCTTTATGAATGGTGCATCCAATTCATTCTTCTGAAGTCTTTGTGGGAATGGTATTTTTGTTGAGTAAAGCAAATGAGGAATGTATTGAGGGTCTTCATTCTTTTCTTCATCCTCTTTCTTCTTCTCTTGGTCTTCTACGAGGTGGGATTCAACTTATTTTTCTGCTGGTTCTTTTAGCTTTTTCTCACTTCTAAGTGTGATAGCCTTAAATTCCTCTCTTGGATTTACTTTTATGTTGCTCAGAAAGCTTTTGGGCCTCATCCATACTTATGATCTTGTCCAATTTAAAATCCCATGAACTAGACTCATCTTGTTGAAATCCTTGTAAGTCTTGAATTCCTATTTGAGTTCTTGCATTATTAAACCAAAAGAAATCTAGATGGTTCTACCACCCCGAATTATAAGTGTTCAAATATGGATGATTACTTCCCAGATCAAATTGTGCCTCAATGAAGTTCGCAAGGGACATTTGCTCCCTATGATTTATTTCCTCCATCATCGTTCTTTCTATGTAACATCCCATTTCCATACTAAGGGTTAGAACCCTAGATTTCTGTAATTGAGAAATAGAAATTAGATATTAGAAAAATTCATTTTACACTCATGCATAATGTTAGCATAGATACACATGAACTTGAATTTTGCACACCTTAAGATGATTTGTTCATGCACTCATTTGACATTTTTAAGGTATAAATGACTGTTTTAATGTGATTATAATGTGAATTATGGATTATGTGTCTTAAAAATTGAGTTGGTGTGTATAAGTAGTGATTTAGAATTTTTGGTGAAATTTGAGAATTTTCTAAAATTAAGGGTGTTTTTGAACTAAGAAAATGCCAAGTGGCGAGACAATTTATGAATAGTAGCAGAAATAAGTGTCAAGTGGCAGTAGAAATTTTGATGAATGAAATTAGGATTTAATGACATATGTCATTTAAAATTAGGAGTCAATTGAGTTAGAATTGGGACACAAATGAACTAGCTAATTAAAAGACCAAAAGAAGACCATGAGAAAGTGACACTTGGTAAGTGACAAGTGTCACTTGCCACACCATTTGTGTTAAGCCACAATTTTTATTAATTGAAAGACCCACTCTCATTTTGGTCTTTCCCTTTCTATTTCTCCTTTCTTCGTTAGCTTCTCTCATCTTCATCTTCTTCATTTTCTTCATCTTCCTCTCCTTCTGACAACACTCTCTTCTCTAAGCATCAAAGTTTAACCTTGCTTTCTTCCATCACTAGCTATATCAAAGTTCTTGCTATCTTTTCCTCTTGATAAAAAACCCACCTATTCTACTTTGGCAAAGTGATGATCATGGGATGTATGGGAGAAGCTAGGGTTAAGTGTTATTTGAAAATCTTGCAATAAACAAGTAAGTATAAAGCATTACTGTTCTTTATTTGTTAAATAAAACATGTTTTGATGATAGTTAAGAGTTAAATGATCATAAAATGAAGATGGGTACATGCTGAAACGTGAATGAGAAATGCGAGTAGATTCATGTCTTGATTTTATATATATGATGATCAATATTTCATAAGTTGTTGAGATGGTTTGAGTTAAATGATCATTAAAGATGGTGTAGGAAAAAGTGCAGAAAAATTTGATAGATAATGGGTTTTATATTCTATTTTCTTTGTGTATTAATGTGTATCTCTTTGGGAGTTTTGAAGATGAACTAAAATGAATCTAGAGCTAAAGAAAGGGAGTAATGTGGTGTCTTAAAATGGGAAGAATTAAGGTGATAGTTATAAGTGAAATGAAAGTGGAAACGAAGTTGAACATGTGTAGAAAGTTGATGATAAATGTATATATGTATATTTTGTTTT
>JANKOE010000206.1:30711616-30724258 GCA_026284465.1 Erythroxylum citrifolium | reverse complement strand
CATGTATGGATTGGCATGTTGATTTGGATATGTTGCTTCCGCTGCAAAATGATTTCTTAAAAAGTTTTGAAATCTACCGTTTCTCCAAATAAAGAATGCTTTCCTTTTCCGATCCAACATTTTCGTCTTTCTCCCCTATTGGTTATTGATCAAAAAGATCACGATCGAGATGTTTCATAACTTTAGAAAACATTTCCTTCATTTCAGTGCGGAGTGACTTGAGGTCATGTTGTATATACTCCACTTTCTTATACAAGTCACTCACTGAAGCATGCCGATCATCAACCTTATCTTCAATGTCTTCGACTAAGGGATCATTATGCTTCTGTTGTACTACTTCAAAACCAACAGTAGTAGTATATGTGTATGAAGATATGACATCTGATCCAGTGATTGTAAAGGCAGGAGCTTTGAAAGATAAGTTTAGGTCTGGGAGATTAAGGTCATCAGGGCTCGGTAATCTTGGGACTTGTCTTCCGAATAGATGCAGTACCTCTCCAAATGAAGACACAGAACTCAAGGGTCTAATGTGCTTGATGAGGTGCACAAGAGTCTCCATATTGTAACTCATATCTCCAATCCTGATGGATCTGTACTGCCCCTTTATAATTCTTCCAACTACCTCAGAAGTTTCCTCAGTGGTTCGACGACCGCAATTACTTCCTGATGCCTTTCAAATGTAATGGGAAACATAGGTTCCTTTTTGCTGAGCTCCATGGCATGTCTCATCTATGTTTCTCACTTCATCTATAATCTGGTCTTCCTTCAAATCACCCCTCATCCCTTCAGGGTACATTTTCTTCTTCCCTTTTTCGACATTACGAACAATGTAAGGTCCTGGTTGAATGTCAGGCACAATCTTGATCATAGTTTTCTTTGTGATTGGTAAGATAGTATACTTCTGCCTTGTCATCCGTGGGGGATATGGTTTGGTTCCCTCATCCCGTAGAAAACGGTACATACTTATCTCATCATCACTCAACAGGTGCATTGTACTACTATTTACCAAGATTGGTTAAAACTGTACCTTGATTGACCTTTTTGGGGTTTTTCTAATAATTATAGAGCTGGTACTCTTGACAGGTTGAGCTTCTTCAATAATCTTCATTTTTAAATCCTATTTTCTTAATGGTTGAGAAGGATTGACCTGTGCTGCATTGTGTTCAGCTCGCCTTTTCTTCTGTTGAACAATAGTGGGAGTGCTCTTCTTCTTACTTGTTTTTGCCACTTTTGCTGAATCTTCCTTGAAAATTGAGACTAAAAACCTGGTTGGCTCCGGTCTTCTCGTCTCAAAGTATCCACCGTGAGTCAACTCTTTTCCATTCTTTTCCTATGGTTAACGTACGATTCGTACTCTAGGCGACCTTTTTGCCTGCTTAAGTTTCTCTGAAAGGAGTGTTTCCCCCTTTCTCTTCAGCGTCACTTGGGTCTCTGTCTTTTGAAATTTTGATTTTGTCATGGGAGTTCCTTTTTCAGCACGCTTCCCCTCAATCCTTGCTATCGTCTCAGAATCTGTTTCTTCTCTTCCAGATTCTTGAAGCCCATTCTATTAATAGTTGTAGCATTGATGTTGCTTTTGATATTGAACTTCATCTTGTTTCCTCTCTCCAGGAGAACTCCAGAATCTTTGAAGATTCTTATCAGCATCATCCCATATGCTAGGCCGGTCCACTCTTTCTTCGACTTTATTAGATAATTGAAGATAAGATATGGAAGATCTATCAGCTGGCGATTTAGTAGATGAAATAAACATTGCTCATCTAACATCGTCACCAAATTTCTCGATCCTGTTCTTTGTAGATCACAACGAAAGAGAAGTGAGTGTAGAACCCTAGCCTTCGGCACAAGACTTGAGGCCTTCTTCTCCTTTGGGTTATTACTTCCATATAGTTGTCGGCTAATTTGAATCTCCTCCACGCTAGCTCCAGTCATCCATTTAGCTTTGTGAGCAAGCTTTACTCCTACACAAGGACACTCAGTAGCCTTCTCGATTCCCTTCAGCGTCACGATGATCGACAATCTGTCTACAACTAACACTAGAATTTTTTCAACTGTCTCAACGTTCTTCCAAAAATCGTATACCTCATTTGTGTAGACTGCCTCATTTATCTGAAAGAAATTCTTCCATCCGACTGCTAAAATCTCCGGTTCGATATCCATCTGGTTCTCCTTCAAGGACTTGAAATCAACAAGTCTTCCACTGGTCATCGATTGGTCCATTCGTTTCTGTGGTTAACAAAGAATTAAATGCACAGATGTATTTCTCAAAGAGGTGAATTTGTTTTCCGAAGTTGACAGTGAGAGTAAGGAAAGGTTTGATATCCAAACAGAGCAATGAAAAGTTTTTGTTGAGAGTTCTTCAAAAGTCGATGTCAGGGTATGTGAAGAGAGTTTTAGAGTAGGTGGTATTCTCTGAATCTTTCCTCACTCAATGGCTTAGTCAAGATGTCTGTCCATTGATAGTTCGTCTCAACTAAGTGTAGACTTACGATCTTCCTCTGAACGTAGTCTCATAGAAAATGGTGTCTAACTTTGATATGTTTCACCCTTCAGTGTTGTATTGGGTTATGCAATTTTCAAAGACTGTGTAATTTAAAAAATGCTATACTTTTTCGTTGTTATATTTTTATTAATAATTATCATTTTTCTATAATAATAATAAATGTAATTAATAAAATTAATAAATTCAATAATGAAAATATTTCACTTCGTCTCAGTTTCCGCTTTGCCTGACCTCTTCGTCTCAGTTTCCGCTTCATCTTAGTTTCCACTTCGTCTTAGTTTCCCCTTCATCTTAGTTTCCGTTTTGTTTTACTTTTGTCTCCGCACTTCGTCTGATTTTTGGCTGCGCGCTTCATCTTATTTTTGCTTCTTCTCTTTGTCTTACTTTTGTATCCGTGCTTCGTCTTATTTTTTTGTTTGCACTTCGTCTTACGTTTGTCTTCTCGCTTCGTCTTATTTTTGCTTCTTCGCTTCGCCTTACTTTTGTCTTTGCACTCGGTCTTACTTTTGTCTCCACGCTTCGTCTTAGTTTGACTTCCCCTTCATCTTAGTTTGACTTCTGCTTCCATCTCGCTTTGGCTTTCACTGCTTCCTTTCATTTTGGCTTCCGCTGCTTCGTGTTAGTTTTCTAAAGTCTTACCAAAATGGTTCATCACTTGCTAGTATTATCATTATTTTTTTCATCAAAATTATTAATCATAAAGTCACTTTGACAGTAAAGCACAGGTTTTCATGGTTGAAAATGAAAAAGAAATGCAACAGTAGTTGAATTTCATTAATCATCAACTAAATCAAGTCAATCAATGAGTGGACCAAATATCCAACAGTGTGACTTACCTGAGTGAAAAAATGCACAAGGCTTGGGAGACACAAGGACTCAACATGCGATCACCAACCATATATATATATATATATGTTGACAAATATATATATTACTAATTAGTATTAATTATAATATACTTAACACCAATAAAAATGTTTAATGAATCGCACTGTTTTGTTGTCCTGTCCTAATTATTTAGTTTCAGAAACGATTCACTGACTCCTTATCTGTTTTACTATTTACATTAACTTCTCTAACCTAACACTCAGATGATATAAAACCTAAAGAATCAAATAACTTCTTCATCCAAGTTTAACTTCTTTCATATATTCTTGAACATAAATAGATCAGCTTTGGTGTTCTAGTTCAAAAATACCCACACAACATTTCCGACTTCTGGAAATTCAAAAACACACCGTTGATATTAGTAACTTATTCTTTCACTCCCTTTTTCTTATGTTTTTTAAATATCTGTCATTTTTATATCGGTATAGACCATTTTACCTCTTATTCTCCTGTACATGTCATAAAATAACAAATTTAAGATTCTTGTAATTATATTGTGTAGCTGAATTATATTATGCTAATATGCCACCTTTTTTTATTATGCTATCTTCATTTTTCGCTTATTATAATCAAGTTTTGTAAAATACAATAATTCAACCATTGGTTGATATTTTCATCTTTCAGTTCCATTTTAAGCCTGCACTTTATATAACCAATCAAATTTTATATTTTTACATTTATAAGACACATTACGCTATACATTTCCTTAATTCTTAAATTTTCCATCCCAAATTTAATTAGCTAAATTTTGATTTTACTGTTGATAATTATAATATAATAAATTAATTAATTTATTAAATAATATTTTTTTAAAATTAATATAATTAAAAATATATATATTAAAAAGTTTATTATTATTATTATCACTTTTGTAAATATTACTTTTGTTATTATATATATGTACATTATATATATATATGTTGACAAATATATATATTACTAATTAGTATTAATTATAATATACTTAACACCAATAAAAAAAATGTTCAATGAATCGCACTGTTTTGTTGTCTTGTCCTAATTATTTTGTTTCAGAAACGATTCATTGACTCCCTATTTATTTTACTGTTTACATTAACTTCTCTAACCTAACACTCAGATGGTATAAAACCTAAAGAATCAAACAACTTCTTCATCCAAGTTTAACTTCTTTCATCTATTCTTGAACATAAATAGATCGGCTTTGGTGTTCCAGTTCAAAACTACCCGCGCAACATTTCCTACTTCTGGAAACTCATAAACACACCGTTGATATTAGTAACTTATTCTTTCACTCCCTTTTTGTTATGTTTTTTAAATATCTGTCATTTTTATATCGGTATAGACCATTTTACCTCTTATTCTCATGTTCATGTCATAAAATAACAAATTTAAGATTCTTGTAATTATATTGTTGAGCTGAATTATATTATGTTAATATGCCACCTTTTTTTATTATGCTATCTTCAATTTTTGCTTATTATAATCCTGTTTTGTAAAATACAATAATTCGACCATCCGTTGATATTTTCATCTTTCAGTTCCATTTTTAAGCCTGCATTTTATATAACCAATCAAATTTTATCTTTTTACATTTATAAGACACATTACGCTATACATTTCCTTAATTCTTTAATTTTCTATCCCAAATTTTTACTTACTAATTTTACTTATTCATTTATTACATTCTAACTTATATATTTTTAATATAACATATTTAAACCTTCCTAATAAAAAATCCGTTGCAAATTTAAAATATTCATAATTTAATTACTAATTTAAAAATTTAACATATTTATTATTATATAATATTATATTGTACCTGTTCATTGCATATATTTTTTTAATTGATATGATAATTAGTTTGTTCTTTATTTTTCCTTATCTCATCATTTAGATAAGTTACGGATTAATTCCCATGAAACATTAAAAGTATTATTTAATAAGTTTAATAAGTTCTTGATAAAATAAATAAATTCATTCATTCCTGCACATGTCGGTAAGTTCGCTATATGTTTCAGAAAAACACTTCATTAATCTGTATACTCTTTTGATTGCTGAAAATTTCTTTTCCAGCAAGATGCCTATTATTAAGCGAACGCCTAAGCTTATACGATGTCAAGCATAGAAAAAACGCATTAGCGACATGCATATAAGGTTGGCCAACATGCGCTTAATGCCTAGAGATGATCTAACAAATGATGTTATTTTGGTTAATAATATTATGCAGAAGTTATATTTTGATGGTTGCTTAGCTTACGCAAATGTTGAAGTGAAGTTCACGAGTTTACTTGCAATATTACCTGAAGCTCAAGGTGAACTTTTACAAGTGCTATGGAATAGTATGCCTAACAACAAGACTTATACCTTGTTAGTGAAGAAATTTATTCAAGAAATTCGTAAAACCGAGTTGACTAGAACTTTACACCCTTTGGGTCTTCCAACAAAAATTGTGAACCCTATTGTACATCAAGCTTCAGAAACTGTCTCGCGTGAACTAGTTGACTCATTTTCACGTAGAATTTGTTACTTATAGATTGTTCGTTGCTTATTATTTAACTAATACAATGTGTTGCTTTATAATATTGTCTTCATATTTATATAATATGGTTACATTAATTTTATATAAGTCTTCATTTACAGTCAAATTATTAGGATTTAATTCTTACGCCACTAACGTGACATTACAATATATTTAATTTCGTATGAATTGTTTTTGAAGACTTCTATGATCATTTAAATTATTAAGCATGCGAAGTATACTAAAACAACATCATCGTAATTTTTGAGGTTCACCTGCAAAGTCACAATCATGTCAAAGAGACAATTCGTTATATCAAAATTACAATTGACACAAACAGTCGAAAATTTTACAAAATGAATACAGATGTAAACGTGCTTCCCAAAATTTTAACATCTAAGTATAAGCATATTTAAATTCCTAAAAAAACCATTAATTATAGGAAGCACGTATGAATTTCAGGTTCGTTAAAATTTGCAATATAACTTTTATTTTGTTCAATTTTAAAAATGTATAGAGCAAAGATCGACAAAAAACATATTTTAATATAAATATATATATATACATATAACATTGTTACAACAAATATGTATATCATATTTAAGTCGTTTTATTCATTATAATATAATTACAAAATTAATACAATATTAATTAAAATTAAATAAAAATGACGAAGAATACATAAGCTCATTATTAACGGTTAAATGAAAATTAGCTAATTTGTTAGTTAATTTATTAGTTCCTAATATACATATTTGTTATTATATCTATCTATATTATATCTATATATATATACACTATATACATATATGTAATAGCAATTATAATATTTAAAAAACATATGAATTAATGTGGATCGATAATATATATTTATTATATAATAATAATAATAATAATAATAATAATAATAATAATAATATTTCATAAGAGCATAACAAGGTGATAAAAGACCTTGATCTATCTGAAGTATAATCAAGTTCTTGCCTACACTCATACAAGAGATACTTTGTTTCTCCTAGAAGATAGAAGGCTTGTTGTCGAATTTCCTCAGCAGCTCTAAACTTTGGATGCTTTCTGTCGTTAGTGAGTTGAGGATCAAAGATAACACTTCTATATTCTTCCACTCCTTTCTCGTGTTTCTTTATTAGCTCTTACAATCTTGACATAGTTATATTGGTTTCTTTGATTAAAAACCTCAAACTATTTCGTTTTTGAAAATATCCAGCTACTCAAGTTCAAGACCTGTTAGGGAAAGCCTTATAAGATTCAGCATTCTGTAATCAAATACCATCCTCTCCTTTCCATGCTTTGTTTCTCCTGTCTTTGGATCTATAGTTGTGCCTGTGCTCATAAATGGGAACATAATCAACCCATAAATCATGTAGAATGGAGATACCAAAAAGAGAATGGCCCAAATTGATCTTGCAAGACACAAGTAATTTTGTGCGGAGTATTGCAAATGAGTAAACAAAAACTTCAAACAGAATTTTATTGTAATCTAGAGAGATAGAGGGATTTCGGTATGAATTCCGATGTGTCCCTTGATTACATTTTTGATTCCTTATATAGAGGTTTTTACTACAATAATTTAGGCTAACTCATCAATCCGGGTGCGCATGGGGTCCTCGTAGTCGATTGATGCAAGCTGTCCTCAATTATTGTTTTTCACGCGGCTAATTATTTCACAAACCAACAAACTTAGTGGAGAAAACAGTTACTCCACTGAAAAAGAAGGCGCCAAGTGTACGTCCGAAATTTAAAGATACAAAATAATTTACACACATGATGGGCAGATGTTCATTTGAGTGGGAGACAGAAATCTCCTTTTTCTGTTGATAGTCAAAAGACTATCAGATGCTGTGGCCTTTCACGATCTCTTAGTCGGCCATTTTCCCCAGCCTTGTCGATTCAATGATCTTGTGCCAGCTGTTTCTTCTCGATTATTCCGGGGATTTCTCTTTTCTTTTTCTTCTTCTGAAGATTCTTCCCGAGCTTGATAAGCTTGATAATAATTTTCTCTCTTCTGAGTATATGCGTGTTCAGTGGCTATCAAGTCATCCTTTTCTATTTTGGCTTCTACTTCATGCTGGATTATTTCTTTTCTGAGTTCACTTACCGTGTTGAGGAGTTCATCAATTTCCTGTTGTAACTTGATAATCTCCTAATCGTATTTCTCAGACATTGGTCCTTCCCTTAGTTCTTTTTCAATGAAAAATTTTTCATTGATGTCCACATATTTCAGAATATATTCCAAAGCATCATTAAAGGCATAGAATCCTTTAAATTTTGGTTTAGCCATTGGAAGGGTTTTTCTTAATAATTTGGAACAGTAACAGTAAATTACGCGATCTGGACCATTAATTAAGGCATAGTAAGAAAAACTCTGACCCATTGGTGGTTCCATGATTTTGCTGAAGTAGTATTGTAACGCACAACATGCATTTTGTTTTTGCTTGCTACTATTTGCTTTCCAGATGGCATCTAGTAGGCATTGTTGTTGTTTATCCACTGGTAGATTTTCCAATGGACGATATGCTTTTGGATCAAAGGGATCCAATATTGGTAGTTGCGTATTTCCAAAACGACAAAAACGCTATTGATTTCTTTCCTCATTTGTTGCAGGTGAGGACCTTTTCTTTGTTGGGCTTGTGGCCCTTCTGACCAGTTCTTCTAAAGGAACATATCCTGTAGGGCATTCCCTAACAGGTCTAGAACTTGATCCGATTTCTTTTTGGGCAAGCCTTTTAGTTCTTCCATGGCTTGTGGAAGATCCTTCAGTATCTTCTTCTGGTTCATGTTTAAGCTTTCCTTGTTTTGCAGCCCATAAGTCCTGAAGTGTTCTGTATCCTCTGGGCTTGTTTTCTCGGTCCATGATACTGCAAGTTTAGACACAATTCGAGATAATTGGTCAGTTAATAAATTTCTTTTACCATCTATATGTTCAAAGATGATATGGACTCCAGTTCCTATAACAAAATCAACAAAGTTAATCCATCTAATCCTAGAAGGCTTATTTTGTGATTGTTTGTTATAAAAGCTTATGATTTCTTGGCAGTCTGTTCTCAAAGTTATTTTCTTTTGATCCAAGTAATGGATCTTGAAGGAATTTAAGGAGTTGATACAAGCTGATATCTCTGCATCAATTGTTGATTTGATTGTATCAAATTTTCCACTTGCGTATGCGAATATCTTTTCTTCACTCCTTGAGCTTCCTATAGTTTCTTTCCATTTGGCTATACCTCCCCATCCTTCCATGCATCCGTCTGTTTCTATAATAATATATGATCCTGATGGAGGTAATTCCATGTCTAGTAGGTTATTTACCAAATGTTTAATTCTTTTGACTAGATCCTAGTCCATGCTAGTCATCTTCTTGTCTGCATTTGGAGCTGTTTTATTGTATAAGGGTCCCACCAGTATTCCAAGCTTAGGAATATAGCTTCTTGCGTAGTTGAGAATGCCTAACCATGATCTTAAACCCTTTTTTTCCTTCAACTGTTCTTCTGGGAAGTTAGACAATTTCCTAATTATATGTGGTTGTAACTTTATTTTCCTGTTTCCAATTACTGCTCCCAAGAATTCCACTTCAGATACTCCCACAATCATTTTTACTTTTGATAGGACTAATCCATATCGTTTACAAATATTAAAAATATTTGTAAGTGTTTTCTGTGTTCTTTTGCTGTTTCAAAGAAGATAAGAATATCATCTATGTAGGTAGCATTATATGCCTCATGTCCTTTGAAGCATTGATCCATTTTTCTTTGAAAAACTGCTGGTGCGTTTTTCAGACCAAAAGGCATTACTAACCATTCATATAAACCATTTGGCACAATGAATATTGTCCATGGGATTGATTCAGGATCCATTGCAATCTGATGAAATCCACTCTTTAGATCAAACTTGCTGTAGATCTTACTATTACCAATCTTTTTGATAATGGTATTAATTCCAGGTAGCGAATATTGATCCTTATGTGTGTTTTCATTCAGCTTTTTGTAATCAAATACCATCCTCTCCTTTCCATGCTTTGTTTCTCCTGTCTTTGGATCTATCGTTGTGCCTGAATTGACCATCACTGCCATTGTTCTATGTCTTGATTCTGATGGCCTGATTACTCCCAAATCCAGTAATGCTTGTACATGCTTCTTGAATTATGATTCCATTAAAGGAGTAACATACTTAAGCGGTTTATCTTGGATTTTAACATCTGGATTAATGATTTCCAGTTTGCATACTATTCCATTCTTTGCCCAATGCCTTTGTGGATTCTTTCCAATATACTCAAGGCTTTCCAAATTCTTGAGTTCCTGCTCTATTTCTTTTGAGTATTGAGGAATACTCTTACCAATGTTATAATATACCATTTCCCGAATAGTATAATATTCATCGGTTTCTAATTCTAATTCTGTTATGACTATAAAAGCCATATTGATTTCTTTGCTTGTCATGACTTTTGACAAGTTTTTATAGAATGTGACTGAATTTCCTTCCAGCCTCACTCCACCTTGTTGTGCTCTTATGAAATTACAGCCAATAATTACCTGAATTCCATCTAATGGACTCATTGGTATACAGAATGTGAAAGGTATTCTGTACGTATTTTCTCCAATAATCATCTGTCCATCCCTTAATTTGTATTCAGCTTTGAATTCAGAATTGATTCCCGAAATGGATATAGGCCATTTTGACTTTTCTTTTGCCTTTAAGGGAATAGCATCTTCCCTTATGCAGCATTTTGTTGCCCCTGTATCAAGAATTGCCTTTAATCTTATTTCTTCACAATCAGGTATCTTGTATATTACCTCAAAATTGTATAGCTGATTGTTTATTCTTCTAGGCATTCCCATTTTTGCCATCTCTGTAAGAGTAAAGATGTTAGCTCTCTCTTTTATTTCTTCAAATAATTCTTCTTTAGATTGTCTAAAGAGAACTATTTTTCCTTTTCCCCGATCTTCAAGTGGGCTTGACATTCTTTCTGTTTTTTTCAATTGCTCTACTAACTGAATTTGTGGAACAATGTATTGCTAAAAAATTATCTGAGCTATTGCATCTCCAATATCCACAAAATAATCCTCAGAATTAGCTTTTATTAGGACAACATAAATTATACCTCTGTAGTCTGTGTCAATAACTCCAACGGCTACATCTATCCCTCTTTTTGCTAATGAAGATTTTCCAGCAATTCTTCCATAGATCTGCATTTGTCCTTCATACTGTTTTATCTCCATTCTAATTCCTGTAGAAACATTTTTTCTTTGATACTTTGGTATTATTATACAATCAATGCTGTATAAATCATACCATGTACCTCCTTTTGTTCTTCTGTCTGGTATCCTTACATGGTCTACTTCTTTGACAAATCGTATGTCAAAATTTTCTTCTGTATCCACCTCGCTCTGCTGACTCTCTGATACTATTTCTTTGCCCTTGTCTTTTATAACAAGTGCTTTATTTGATTCCTTTTCTTTGCTCTTATCGATAATAAGAGTACTTTGAATTCTTAATTCCTCTTGGAATTTTTCTTTATCTGCTTTCTTTTTTCATATTCTTCTATTTTCTTTAACTGATCATATTCTTGAAAAAGAAATGTTTCAGTAATTTTTTCCAACCTCTTATTTTCTTTGACCAGCATTTCATTTTCTCTGATTTTGATTTATGTGCTTGTCATGACTTTTGACAAGATTTTATAGAATGTGACTGAATTTCCTTCCAGCCTCATTCCACCTTGTTGTGCTCTTATGAAATTACAGCCAATAATTACCTGAATTCCATCTAATGGACTCGTTGGTATACAAAATGTGAAAGGTATTTTGTACGTATTTTCTCCAATAATCATCTGTCCATCCCTTAATTTGTATTCAGCTTTGAATTCAGAAGTTTCAAAAACCAAACAGAAATGAAAATGATTACAAAGGAATCATTTGAAGCATTAAAAACTGAAGGTCTTGATCACCATTAGATGGAATTAAGGTAATTATTGGCTGTAATTTCATAAGAGCACAATAAGGTGGAGTGAGGCTGGAAGGAAATTCAGTCACATTCTATAAAAACTTGTCAAAAGTCATGACAAGCACAGAAATCAATAATAATAATAATAAGCATTGACGACTTCTATGAAAAAGCTTATAATCGCTATCGTGCATGTTCTTATGGTATAAATGCACTGTACCGACTTTGAAACAAAAAGAAAATATCGTTGTTTTCACTCATTTTTCTTATTAATTTTAATTTAATTACGCTATAACTAACAAATTATATAAATATTTTTTTTAAGATTAAAATATACCTTTTTAACATCTTTGCTGCAGACATTTTACAAATCCAACTAAATAAAACTTCTGCTACAAATCTTGACAAATTCAAAATTCATATGTACATCATACAATTAATCCTTTTTTAGTTATGCTTAAATAACTATTAATTAATATGTTTTCAGCTCATTATACATTTGCACGATAGCGATTTCTTTATTATTTGATAGTTGCACAACACCAAAATCAATTTATGATTATTTTTATTATTATAATTAATAATCATTATTATTATCATTGTTATTATTCAACTTAATTCATATATTTATGCCAATATTATTATTGCTATTATATATATATATAGTTTTGTGGTTCAGTATATTACTTATTATTAATATACTAAATTTTTTTATTCAATTGGTTATTCTTATTAATTTAATTATTGTTATTGTGATTTATTTTTAGTACTATATATATTATATCTGTATATATATATT
>JANKOE010000206.1:30691754-30711516 GCA_026284465.1 Erythroxylum citrifolium | reverse complement strand
AAATAATTTACTAAATACATTATATAAATAAATTATGTATCAGTAGAAGTGGAATAGTTAACGTTGAAACAAAAATCCAGAAGTGCAAATTTTGTCACAGTTGTAGGCAACTTGTATTGCATCTCTTAAATTTTTAACAAAAACTACGCCGTTTTAATGTTAGACACACTAATCTTGGACAGAGGATCTGAACTCTTTATTTAAAGATTTGTCTTCTTTTGCCTCCAACAAAACTTAATACAATAATAAAAATAAAATTATTTAATTATTTAATTTAATTTTATAATATATAAATTAATTAAACAATTTTAATAAATTATCAATTTTTAAGATTTAAATTTTTATTTTACAGTTTTTATTTAAAAAATTAAAATTAAAATAATAGAAAAACAAAATCAAAATACTTGTAACGGTGTAACTTAATAGTCACGCCTGTGACATAAATAAACTCAATTTTTAATTTTTAATTTTTACATTAAAAAATTTTATTTAAAAAATTAAAATTAAAATAATAAGAAAAACAAAATCAAAATATGTCATGTGAATCAATTTTTAATTTTTATCTTAATTATTTAAAAAATTAAAATATGTGTGTGACACAAATTAAAATAATTTTTATATTTCAATTTTTTATCTTAAAATTTTATTTAAAATGTGACACATTTTGTTTTTATTTTTTATTTTTATTTATTTTTAAAATTAAAATTAAAATAATAAAAACCAAATGTGTCATATTTTAAATAAAATTTTAGGATAAAAATTAAATTTTAAAAATTACTTTCATTTGTGTCACACACATATTTTGATTTTTATTATTATTTAAAATTGAAGTTTTTAAATAAAATTTTTAAGATAAAAATTAAAAATTGATTTTATTTGTGACACATATTTTGACCTTTTATTATTTTAATCTTAATTTTTAAATAAAAGTTTTAAAATAAAAGATTAATTTTAAAATATGATTTTTCGTGACACAATTTATTTTTTTAGAAAAATTTAAATTTAAATTAAATTGTTTAATTATTTGACAAATTATAAAAATTAATTTAATTTAAAACTTGATTAATTTTATTATTATTATTGTATTATACTGTGTTGGAAGCAAAAGAAAATAAGCCATCAAAAATTGGATGTCTCACTGACGGCTTGGCTCATAAAGCCATCAAAATTGGAACACTAACAGAGTTGTCCATTTTTGTAAATAGAACGAAAACGTTTTTTTTCCTCGACAGAGTAGAAATAGACAGACTCCATAAAATATCCCCAGAGAATCTCCTTCTCAGCATGTTTTGTCCATTATCTGGTACAAGGCTGAAATTGATGATGAAAGAGGTAATATCGGTCAATAGGAGTGTGTTTATCAAATAAGCTCTGTTCTGTAGAACTTGGAGCCAGTCACTTGTAGGTTCAAGTTGTTCTTTAAAGCTCAGAGATCTTCAGTATCCTCCAATACTCCGAAAGGAGTCCATCTATTAGTTCAGAAATGTATATCAGCATCATTACCAACTTTGTATGATATAAGCCTATTGATCTTGTTCCTTATTCTACCCAGAAAAATGATAAAGGAGGAAGCATTTTGTGAGATTTTAAAGTTCCATATATTAAAGCCTTTAAAATAGTAGGAATGGATCCATTGGACTCATAAGGATTGCTTGTCTCTCAAGAGCCTCTAAACTATCTTAAGTAACATTGAAGTGTTAGCTAGTTTCATTTGAATGAAGCCTAAACCACCTTTACTTCGGAAAAGTAGACCTCAGTTCATTTAACTCTTAATAAGGAGTATTTGTTCTCTTACCCATACCATAGAAATTGCCTTGGCAATTTGTTAATAGTCTTTGAAAACCTAGCGGGAAACACAAGGTGAGACATCCAACAGATATCAAGTGAGCTTAAAACTGATGAAATCAGTTGAGCCCTACCAACTATGGAAAGAGATTTGGAGCTCAAATTGTGAATTATATTCTCAATTCCCTCTATGAGGGGCTTATAAATAGAATTGGTTAGTTTGGAAGAAAAAAATTGAACTCCAAGATAGGTGATTGGTAAGTTTTGGAGTTGGAAGCCTGTTATAGATGAGATACAATTAGCTTGGGTTGTAGCACTAGTATATAGAATGAAGGTACTCTTCCTACTATTGGTTTGTAATCCTGATGGCTTGGGAAAAACATTCAATGTACTTATAAGAGAGATTATTGAGTTAGCATTAGCCATTGCAAACAATATAAGATCTTTAACAAAATTCAAACTTAAGAAGCCGTGTCTCTTACACCTTGAATTTGTTCTGATCAACATCTCTCTTCAATAACTTAATAAACACTTCCATTTCCAAAGCAAAAAGATAAGGAGATATTGGATCTCCTTGTCTTAACCCTCTAGCCCCTATAATGATTCTTAATGGTTCAACATTGATAATGATGTTGAAAGACATAGTAGTGATGCATTGCTCCACTAGCTCAATGAATCCTAAAGGGAATCCATAAGCTTTTGATGTTTTAAGAATGAAAAGTTATAAGCCTTAAGAAAATCAATTTTAAAAATGCAATTTTTCTTGCATATCTTCCCGGTGTAATTCCTTAGTAATTCTTGTACCAACGTGACATTGTCAGTTATCAATCTTTTAGTGATGTTTACACCTTGCTGTATGTCAATATGGTTTGGAAGCACCTGCTTAGATCTTCCTATTAAAACCTTGGCAATGATTTTATAAATTGAGTTCCAGCAGGCTATCGGACAATATTCCTAGAATGATTTGGGATCTTTAACCTTAGGCACCAACCAAATGAAATTTATCTTGAATTCTTTAATAACTTCCTATTGAGAAAGAATTTATTACAACTTCTAGCATAATATTGCCTATAAAAGGTCAAGTCTTCTAAAAGTTCATCTTAAGACCATCAGGCTCAAGAGCCTTAAAGGGATTTCACAATGCTTTCAATTTTTCCTTTAGTAACAAGCTTAAAAATCACTCAACCTCCTAGATAGTAAGCCTATCTTAGACAATATCAGTAATTAAGATAGAAGAACAGTTGCTATTAATAAAGGTATAAAGAACTTTAGTGAAATAGTTAAAGGACTTATTTTAAGGATTAACTTATGAAGTAATACATAAGTTGTCCTTTTGCAAAGAGATTATCATATTGGATAATCTTTTTTTTAAAAAAAGAAATTGTATTAATTGATAAATAATGGAAAATAAAACATGGCAACCAAAATTTAATGGGGTATACCCTTTACACTCCTTACATAGATTTGTAAGGAATAAGAACCCTCATAGAAATCAAGAAATAATAGAGTAGACATATATGAGCTCATATATTCAATGAAAATGAGATATCATTTGGACATTGTTGGATAAGGTTCTACATTTTCAACAGCTCCCGTATATGTTGGATAATAACAGAGTGAATAACTTCCCTTGATGGGCTTCCAGTTGTAAACCTTCTGAGATTACGTTCTTTCCGTAGTACATATACAAAAGTCCCCAAATCAAGAGTGAAGATATGTCTAGTGTATTTCTAATGTGATGTGTCAATTGATAATATGTGCATGATATTCGATATGGAGTCACCTGGATCATTCCAGTGACATTTTTTTGTAACGCTTCACCATATGTTGAAGTTAAAACGGCAGGTGAAAAAGAGATGGTCTCGAGTTTCTACATGAAGCATACACATAGGACAATGTTTGTCGACTTGCAGCTAGAGTAATCTATTTGTTGTATTAAGTTGTTTTGGATAGCAAGCCAAAGGATGAAGGAAAAACGAGGAGGAAGAACCTTATTCCACGCGGTTTTGTGCCAATCAACAATGGGACTTTTGGCACTATATTGAGCCATAAAGTCCTAGAGTGTTGTTTTATGATAAAATATTCAAATTTGAAAGCTTGAGATGACAACCCCTATCTTGTAATAACTAGGAGAATTGCCTGGCACTCTACGATGGCTCTTTAATCGATATCTAAGTCGGCTGAAAAGTTACCATGAAGCTAAGCCTAATGCCCTTGTTAAGGAAAAGCTTCAATCCACAATAATAAATGTAAATAGTGGAATTTTATTTTTCAATTTATTAAAACTTTCAGCAGCACAACGACTATATTTTCAAGACACTTCTATTATCACATCAATTTCTCAACTCTAAATTGTGGAGGACTTCAAATCCACTCACATGCAGTTTGAAGTTACTTAAATAAACTTTGAAAACCTTAAACAAAGTCATGCATTCCATTTAAAAACCTTTATACACATCCATTCTTTAGAAAAATGTACTTTCCAAAACATGTTCAAAGATATGCAACAGTTCTCAAAAATATGTACAAGGCAAAATAAAATTGCCTACACAACAACACATGACAAAGTTAACTACTCGCGAGGTGAAGTCCTTGCTACTGAAACCCATTAGCGTGCATTTGGAAGGTTTTATTTAAAAGCAGGAAATAAAGGCTGAGCTAAACGAGCTCAGTGAGTGTTATTGGTTTCCAACAAAACCATCTATACAAACATTAACCTCTATAAACGAAAACAATTTCTTTTCTTTTCAAGTAATAACCAATGTTGTTACAAAACACATTATTTTCTTTTCATAAAACAAGACATATATATTTTTCTGAGATCAAGTTCCTTTTTTCTTGTAAAGTAAACAGTGATGGCAAACAATACTTTCATAAACTTTCTTTTTAAAACATAACCTATCACTAATTTTCTTTGCTATACAGTACCCTTAGGTGTAAGGCCATTGAGTTGGTTCTACATCACTTACCTGTGCCTGGTTAACCTCTATATACCGATTGTTATGAAGCTAGTTCTATATCGCTTACCCATAATAATGCTAACACTACATATAAATCAGTGGTTATAGAGCTGGTTCTGCATCGCTTACCTGTACTAGTGCTAGCATAATATATACTCCACACCTGTAGTGAGCGACTCATAGGACATACTGACAGCCACAACACCACCTATGTTAAAGACAGATGTCCCCAAACACCGGCATGCATATTAAAACATATTCTAATTAATATAATTGTGTGTATAAAGACCTAACGGTATACCATAGGCTAAATCACAATTAACACATAAGCGCGCCTCATTTCAATACCAATTCAAAGCATATTCAAAATCCATTTCTATGCCAATTCAAAGCATATGAAAATTTTAATTCAATGCCAATTCAAAACATGTGTATATCTTATTAGTTTCCAAGTGTATCAAAACTCAATTCAATGCTAAATCAAAGCATATGTAAACCTCATAAAGATTAACTTTTAAATTCAAGTAGTAGCACCAATGGAATTGTTCATAATCATACTTTTCATAGTAAGCTAAAAACTATTTTAACAAATCAATTTAAATACACACTCATAGTTTGTCATTTATCGTTAACCACCCTCACGTGTTCGGTGCTTTTCCTTTACTAGTCCCAATTCTACGGTGACAAGAAAACTTTATTGTCTTACTCAGCTATGAGGGAGACCCCTGAAGGGTTCCTAAAACCTGCCAAGTACATCCATAACTTACCACCTTGTTTTACAAATTTTATGTCAAAAGGCTTAGCCAAAATCTTGCATTTTTTAAGATTAAAATTCTATTTTCTTTTCATTTAACCAATGAACAACTTCCATGATTTATACATGCTGTCTTCTTTCCATTTAAATAACGTACATAGTACATATCTGTTGTTTCCCTTTCATTGAACCATTGAACTATGTACAACATACATGCTGCCATTGAGCAACCATTAAGCCAAATATATAGCATCTACATGCTGCCAATTAATACCCATTGAATAACATACATAAGATATGGATATATATGATGTTTTCCTCTCCATTTACCATGCTTTTTTTTTCTCTTCATTTAACTATGCCTCCATTTGTTCCTTAATTTTCACATATCAAACGTTCAAAATTTTTTTTGAAGTCTTCTAGACATTTGTTCACTATGCCTCTAGTTTTCATATCATTAAAAATCATGCCATTTCAACTTCTAAATTATGAAACATATACCAAAAATCACAAGCTGCTTCAACACAGGGATAGTATCAGGTTATCATAATCAATCTCAATTTTCAATATCATTCAGCTAGAATTAGGTCTAGGTCTCTCTAGATATTTTTAGTACTATGTCTTAGGTTTCATTTACAGTTGGAATCACCCAATTTGGAGTTCTATAGACTAATTTATGGCCAAAACACTAGGACTATTCAAGGAAATCGAGAATTCTAATACATAATTTCACTAAACATAGTTAGGAAAACTCACCACTTTCTTCAAATCATACTAAAAAATTCACGCAATTCATAAGGAAATTCATGTTTCTAGCTTAAGCATTCATATGACCAGCTAAAGAGGATGGACAAGAGTGGTTCAACATACCTAAAATCAGATAGTAACGTGATGCCTATCTTTTCCCTGCATGTAGTTGGCATTAATAGAGGTGTCTACGATTTTTAGCTTAAATTCCATGCTAAATTTAATCCCCAAAGGGAGTAACTTGGAAGATCTTAGCGTGAAGGGTGTAGCTGCAATTATTCTTCAAAAATTCTGGTCCAAAGGAGAGCTGAAACTTTGGGGGAATGAAAGTGGAGCAGCTCCTCCATCATCTTTGTACATGCTACACGTTGAAGAGGGTTGTTTAGTTACTTCCAATAACTGTCCACTATTTTAATTCTCACCATCTTTGTTTAGTTAACCCACTAACTTGTTGTATCATCAATGACAATTCTTGTTTCCCACAAATAGCAAGTTGTTTTCATTTTTGTCTCACCAAAATGACACACGTCCATACCATATATTAGTCTCACTTGTAATAAATTTTATGTCACTCACATCTACTCCTTCATAAACGTGACAACATAAGGTCTTCATGCATTCTTGTTCCAAAATAATAAGAACTTTTTCATGTTTGCCACTTAAGGTTCATTCACATGTACATGTGTTATTTCTTGTCCAAAATAATTAAACCGCTTAAGAAAAATTTGTCCAATTTTGATAGAAATTTCATGTCCACTTAATAACATGTTACACCTAAATATATCAACATATAAGTTGGATTGATTTAATTTAAGTATCCATAACTATGAGTGATTCTTATGTGCTTATGTTTCATCCCAAGAATTATTCAAATTTACTTCACAATAATTTAAAACAAGGTCAGTCTTGATCTATCATAAATCCATCCGATTGAATTTATTTTTGGCCCATTTCCATACTAGTTAACTTTAACATTTTTTGACTATCATTAGACTTTAATACTTGTCATTAAGGGTTGGGTTCCTAATTCACCTTTTAGCAAAAATAAAATTTACATTAGCCCAAAAACATCATTCATATGAAATGAAATTTTATAGACACGTAAAAAGAAAAGTTTGGGATTTTACATAAGAATATTCCAAAACTACTTGTTTTCATTAGCATGAAGTGAAGGATCAAATAGGTTGAGTTATAACTTATGTTGAACCCTTGCAAACTGATCTTTAGTAGAGTTGCAAATATGGTGAGTATTATATATTCTCTCTTTATTCAGAGTTTTAAGCTCCTCCTTTATGAATTGTATCTTTTTTAAGTACATCAAATGTATGGTTCCAAATGATGGCATTATTGATGCCCTTAGTAATAGCTGCCTTAAATCCTTCTAGATCAATAAGGAAGTTATTGAACCTAAAAGGTGATCTAGGTGGCTTTTTCGAGTGATTAAGCTGGGCAATAACTAGAGAATGAATAAAGAGCATAGTTTCTGAGAACATGGAATTACAATTTGGGAATTATTGGAGCTAACACAAGTTCACCATACTTTTGTCTAATTTCTTCCTTAAGTACCACCAGTGATTTTTTTTGTTTAACTAAGTATAAAAATTTCCTCGAATTGGAAAATCATATACAAGTATGTAAGAGGAACTTATTTAAGATCATCATTATAGTTCCAAAGATAAGCATTACCTTTAACTTTATTAGGGAGTAGCATACAGTTGAAACCCCTAAAAGGGTCTATGACTCTTTGATTCCCAAATGATTGATTGCTCCTACCTTAACCTAACTTACATATACACTTCCATTGTAATGGCTATGCTAATTAGTTAGTAGTTTCCATTGTCTTGGAAGAATATTATAAATGTTACATTTCACCTACTGGAGCCTTAATTCAAGAATACCAAAAAGATAGGGTTTATTGAACAAAATGAAGTCCTTGATAGCTAATTGCTTGGTAGGTGCATTTAATACCTTGATATTCTAAGAAATAATTGTCATGAACCTAATTTGGAATAGGATTGTCTCTTCTTCCATTAGATCTTCTCTTTCCCTGAGTACTAAACTCCTCCTAGATCTAATTCATATTAGCACTAATCACACCACCATTTGTATCTTATATGTTTCTAGATGGTACTCCCTTTTTACCCTTCTCTAAGTTACTCTGGTCTATATTGATTGGTAAGGTGTCCATTTCAGCTTCTACTAAATTTGGGTGGATAATGTCTACACATTTGGTTATTAGAGGTGAACATTAAGTTTCAACATTCATAGCCACATAAAAAGTAAGATCACAATTCTCTAGATTGATGGTTTGGTAGTTTTCCATGAATCCCTCATAGTTTCCAATTTTGAATGACTTGCTTATAGGTTTCCAAATCTTTTTGGGGCTTAACAATTTTGGCTTCCAAATATATATAACCTTAACTACATCTTCAACTAATTCTACGTTATAATTCAGCTTCATTACTGGGATTTCCTTTGGCAGGTCCTTGATTGCATCCATTACCATATAGATTTTCGCAAAGTTTATATGTTTGATCTCATTTGTGGCTTGATCAAGGCACAATCGATCTCATTTATGGCTTGATCAAGGCACAATATTTCTAAAAATGCTTTCGATGTAGCTAAGTCCACTTACGGTCCAGTATTCTAGCGGAACATCATATTTGAAAATCCAATTAGGAATGTTAGCAAGTTTAATATCCTCTAAGTTAGTGCCTATGCTCCAAATTTAGTATAGTAAAGGCTTCTAATATATGTGCGAATGATCCTATTCCAACACCCTTTTAATAACCGATACATATGAGAATTTAAAAAAGAAAACATCATAGTTCACTAGTATTTTTATAAGACCATAGTTTTTCTAGTTAGCAAAGGCTTGCAAGGAATGAGACTTTGTTGTTATGAAAGAAACCAATGAGAGTGGAGTTCTAGTATAAGGCTCCCTCTTTTAGTATCTCTATAGGTGGTGTAACAAAATGGTGCTCATCAATTCTGCTTAGAGGAGAGTAATGCAACTTGGAATTGATGTTTGAATCACTTATACCCTATGCCCAAGTGGATTTGGGGGGATTTGAAATCACTAGTTAAGTAGCTTGAGGAATTTGAACATGGGGATTACAAATTAGTCTTTGGAAATCTAGGTGAAGAAAATATAGTGATAGGGACAAGGTAAGAAGAAGAAGTAAGAGGTAGGAAACAATCTTGGTTACTTGTGCTATGTTACTATAAATAGTAAGGAAGTAGGTAGCTAAAGTAAAGAAGGGAAAGAGTAGACAAAGGACTTGAAAAGCTAAGGTTAAGACAAGAGAAGGCAACAAACAATGAGAAGAAGTAACTAAACAAAAAGATTAAATCATACGAGAAGGCACAGAAAGCTTCTCTCACAAGAGCAAGACTTTACTAATATCTTTATATAACTTCATTTTTATATTCATTATTGAATAATTCTTCAAAAAAAATTTAGATTCATATATCAATAAAAATTTCATTTTATCAATTGTTTCTTAATCTAAATCTAAGTTTTAAATTTTTATTAATCCTATAATATTTAGTTATATGAACTTTTTTTACCACATCTGTAATAAGTTATGGTTGTAATTTGAAAAAGGTATTTTTTTTATTTTGTCTATATTGGTTTCGTATATGTAGTTTAAATGATTTCCTTATTTTCTATGTAGGAGGTTTATTATTATATTTACTTGTATATTTCCTCGAGGTTTTATTACAATCTTTATAAGTTTTATTTTCATGAGAAACATCATACAATTGATAAAAAGATCTTACTCTTTTTTAGTTCTAAATATTTCACTCTTCATTAGTTTTTGTAGTTTCATATCTTGAAATAATTTTTGACTTTTTTGTTTATAACTAATTAGTTATCCATATATTAGTCTATTGTTAGTTATTTGATCATGGTATTTTTTTTGTAATTATGTTCCTAATTTTTTGGTCCTAATAAAGAGAGAGGTTATGCAAGGAACTTTTTTTTCAAAAGGGTTTATTTGAATCTTCGTTGAACATTATTCTTGTTAGAAATATATGTTTGTACCATTTAAATTTTAAAAGTTTTTCACATCTAGGATTGGGCAATAATTTACCATTCCTATCTTTCAAATGGGAGAGATCTCTTATAAAATGTAAGGAATTTGTTAACATTAAGATTGAGACAACATCTTGTGTTTGTTCACTATGTTCATAAAAAAACAAATTCTCTTTCTTCATTGATTCTAATAACTTTTATTATACCATATTAATGCCACTTAGTTAAATGATAATTCTATGAACCATTTAATTATCTCCAAAATCTTATTATTAATAAATTAGGTAAAGTATGCTCATGACACATGAAATGTTAAGATTTAACTTGTATTCAACTGCAAATGATAAGGTTATTTTTTCTATTTTTTCCTTAAGCACAACTAGAAAGTTAATAGCAGAATCTTTCTTTATAATAATAGTAAGGTTTTCTGATTTTTTTTTCTATTCTTGTAAGTTCATTTCCTATATTTATAACTATTTGTCTAATTGCTTTTACACAAAGCATGCTTAATAACTTTCATTTTCATTCTCATTTTTTAATCTTAAGAAGAAAGATTGTACCTATATATATTTTGTTCGTAAGGAATTTTGTTTTCACAAAAGGTAGATTTTTATATTGCTTTTTTCTCCAAAAGATGTTTCTTATAGTTTTTATTCTAATATATTATTAAGGTTTTTACTAAAAAGATATTCTATTTTATTTTCTTGATTATACACTTCAAACCAATCAAATTTAAGAATATGTATTTATAGTTTTGTACAAAACAATTACACTTTTCATGAATTTTTTGTTAAAGGAAATTATCAAAAGAATCATAGTATTTTTTTTCCTTTGTTTTGTGAGGAGTAAAAGTATTCATGTACATGTTTTCTATTAAGCTCAAACTCTTTTTCTAATATATACAATTCATTATTAACATTTCCGATTACTAAAGTAAATATTAAAGAAGTTAGAGGTGATTGTTGCTTGACAATTGGTGTATTTTAAATAATTTTCTTATGATATTTTTTATTGCAATCTACCACTTTAAAACTATAATTAGGTATATTAGAAGTTGAATATCATGGTAAATCTTTAATAGGAATACTTATGATTGAAGGGATTTTTGAGAATACCTAACTCAATTGTATTTATTGAAACATTGTCATCAAATTTAGAACTTGTTGATTTCCAACTGATGGATAGTCGTAATTTTCCGTCTCAGAATTTTTTTATCTAAGGTAAAATAAACGAGACTCCCTTGTGGCTTAAATAACTTAAAATTCCTAAGCCTTAAAATTAAGAGAAAATCTTTGTGGTTTTAAATTTGAAAAAAAATCTTCTCTTATACCTATGTCAAAAATAATGATAAATATATGAGACATAAATATCACACATCAATTAAATGTTACTAACATGACAATATAGTAAGCTCTTATACCTGACTTGGACTAAATAAAATTGAAACAAATTAATAGTTTATTATAATTATCTTTAATTATTGGTTTAAAACAGGTTTAATTGGTTCGGGACAAGTTTAAGAGTTGAGTTGCTATGTCAGCAGTGTCCGATTGTTCGAATTTTTTTTTATATCATGAGTGTTTCATTGTTATTTTTCAATCAAACTCTAAGAGGACCTTTTTTTTTGAAAGTTCAAAGTTTTAAAGATTTTTTTTAAAATTTTAAAGATTAAGAATTCTTTCTTTAAATTTATTTAAACCACAGGAAAGCCTAGTGTCTTTTAACCTTTTAGTTATTTGATATATGGGATGAGACTTAAAGACACAGGTGGAATAAAGTTTTATAACTCCTTTAAGAACACATTCGTCAACAAAGATTATATCTCTTCATTTAGTGGATCTTGGGACTACTGTATTAGATTGTGTTAAATCAGAATGTAAGAATAATATTTCACCCTTTTAATTATAAATTATATGTTCCAAGAAAAGGTTATATTAATGACTTTATAATGAATATGTGTATTAATACAAGGAGTATAGATTGTGCATTCATCTTGTAATTATGCATTTTAATTTGTAACACTAAAGTATATAAAAATATTTTGGGTTAATTATACCAGATCCCCCTATTGTTTGGTCCTTTTTGACTTCATTCCTTGATTTTTAAAAATTATAATTTACTCTCGCTAAAATTTGTTTTTTTTTTTTCCCACTCATATCACCTATCGTTATTCTCTCTTAGGTATCTAATTGAGAATAGGCAAATGATCTTATATGATTTGATTAGGTATTACGTAACAAAATATCTTTCATGTTTGTACCATGTAACACACATCATTGTATGGTTTGGGAGACTTAACAAAATATCTTTCATGTTTGTACCATGTAACACACATCATTGTCTGGTTTGGGAGACGTAACTTCTAAATAAGTTTGTTCTATGTATAGATAATGTCATAAATTTGAGAGCGACACCAACCAAGGTCATGTGATATGTGACACAAACACAACAGGTGTTATGTCATGTAAGACCTAATTTTTAAAAATCAAGGATCGAAACAAAAAAAAAGGTCCAAACCATAGGGGATCTAGTGTAATTAACCTAAATATTTTTATCCGAAAGAATATTTGCAAGATTTGGTAGGAATCAAAGGAGATATGGCTAATACAAAGATGAAAATCAAATAAAATTAAAGAAGGGTTATGAAAATCATAAAACTTAACATCTTTTAATATTATTAATGTTGATGTATTTAATCTTTCTTTTGTTAGAGGTTTGGTTCCCTACTGTACTAATCTTACATGAATATAATTGTAGTTTTTATTTTATGTTCGTTTCTTAAATTAAATAATACATTATAAACTAAGCCATTCATGAGTTAAATACATCAACTAGAATTAACTCTAGATAAGCTTGATAGACTATTCTTTTGTGTTGAACCAAATTCTTCAACTAGATGCAATGTAATACAAAATTGATACTACATGTTCAGGAGCTGATTATATATTTGAGATGTCATCCCCTTGAATTTGAGATCCCAGTTTTTACTACTCTTTAGTGACACATAGGTGAATAAATTCCCTGCTGTGCTGTTGCACTGATATAAAGAGTGTAGGCTTCTATGCTTTTATAAGTTGCCAGATGAGGTAAGTTCAAGACGTGTATAGAGTATTTGCTATCAATTGTTTCTTGATCCCTCCCATAAATAAGATCCTTTAACACTTGTTCCTTTGTTCTTTCATGTCATTGGAAGAGTTTAACATGTCTCTTTCCAAATGTAGTACAAGGAGCTACCAAAGGTTATCACAGAGAGAGTTTTATGGACTTTTGTAATACCTTTTCTTTGTTCAATTATAGTGAATATCTCCTAGTAATGTAGACTCTTCTCCTTATCCCTACGGAGAGTTTGGATTTTGTTCCATATGGATATCGAATAAGAACATATGAGACAAGGACTCGTATGAAGAATTACAAAGGTAACATATTAGAGAAAAATTTAGGAATTTTAGGTTGTCTAAGGTTTCCAGTTTCTGCCTATAGATAAGCCACCTGGTAAAGGAGATTCTTAGCAATTCTTTTTTGCACCAAATAATTCCATACCAAGCCATTTTGGGAAGTTAGGGCTAAAGAGTTTATTTCCATGATTGATGCACTAGTGAACATCCATGTTAGATGCTTCAATCATATATAAGAGTCTTCCTCACTTTCTCTAGGATTGTAGTCAGGCATACAGTTTAGAAGCAAGGAAGAGTTCTCTACCCAACTATTCTTATTAACTATAGAGCATTTCTTAGAGTTTTTAGGAAATAAAACACTCAAATTTGGGAGTAAGTTTGACTCGCAGAGGGGACCTATTTCGCTCCAATTATCAAACTAGAGTGGGACCACGTTAATATCTCTAATTCTACATATGATATTATGAGAAAAAGATTTACCCCGCTTGAGAAAGAAAAAAAGGAACTTATCATTTTAAAATAAATTTAATTAATAATCACCTAATCCTCCAAAGACTTGGTTATGAAGTTATTCTAAAAGCGACGTTATAGGTATACATTAAATTGTTTTTGGCAACTAATATAGGTATGCTTTCAACATGAGCGGCTGCGGTGTGCTCTCCCTATTGACTCTTGCATTCCAAATTTCCATTTGACAATGAAAAGAGAACAAATGGCCCGGATAGAGATGGGAGTTTAGTGTGAACCACTTGATCAAAAGACGGAAGACAATTCTGGCAGCTGGAGCTGTTCAACATTGAATGATCTCATATTTTTATTCCTACATTTGGAACATTTTGGCCTTATGTATTTACTTGCAAATCTTTGAATTGACAAACTGACTCTATAGCCAGAGTCAAGAACAATCTATGAACATTAATAAGATAATCAAGGATTCTAGAACAAGGTTTTATTTGTTCACCTCAAGTGATGATCAACCCTGATTATTGATTAGTTATCGAGCTTAAAGTAGTTATTTTTCTCAACGTGAGAGTTTAAACCTAAGCTTTAGATTGAGGGAGGAGACGCAGGATTGTTGCTATTGCATTATATAGGGTTCCTATCAACCATTCCTATTTAGATCGCAGACCTCGTGATCCTGAGAAGAAAAGTATATATGTAATATGTACACAATATGAGTGAAGTTTCAAAGGAAAGTTTAAGAGCCTGCCAAATACTTTTATATTAGTAGATTGTCAACTAAAGAGAACTAGTGGGCAGTGAGTGCACTGTTAGGTTGAGTTAATGCACTGTTAGGTAGTGAATGCACTGTTAGGTTGAGCTTATCTGTCATCGTTTCACCTAAATGTATTCGGATGTTAGCAGAGAAGTTTGAGTTTTCGGTAATTTAATGAAAATTAAATTTAATTAAAAAAAAGACATGCAGCCAGAACTATTTGATTCTCACTCTCTGGGTAATCATATTTGTCCCAAAGTACCTTAAGTCAATGTGTTAACCCTAACCAGACACACTGGTTTAGAAGACTGCAGGCAAGTCTTCATAATTGAAAGCTACAAGTTTGGTATACTAATGGAAAGCCCACGAAAAGTAGCGACCACGATTATAATTTATAAGCACTGCAGCCCAATTGGCTCTTTCTTTTTTGTCAATCCATTGAAATAATTATGTAGAGTAAGATACAAGTTTAATTAAACTTAAAAGAAATAAGACCCATAAAACATTATTATAAGTTAAAAAAAGAGTTACAATATAAACACTTTATAACTATAAATTATAAATGTTAATTTGTGGCTTAGAACATATAAGATTGAAATTCTCACAAACTCTATTTTTGGATATTAAAATTTGTCTCTTGATATTTATAGATGAATCAAACTAATTATAACCACAATTTTAATTTATTATAATTGTCACATATTCTAATATTTATTTTTTTATCATAAATTATTTATCATTATTTACATATTTTGTGAATAACATTTTGATTCTTTCAATGTGAATAATATTTAGATATGGAGAGTAATACTTGCATTCTTCTAACATTTTCCTACTTATAGATTCCATTAAGAACCTATTAATCTTCACACTATCTTATCATTGTCATGTTGCATATCCACACTTCCTTTCTCCACTTTCTTATAAATGAAGTGCTAAAACTTATATGTACTTAGTTTACAAGAGAAATGGTAGAGTTCTTGCAAAATGCAAGGCACTTTATCTACCAAAAAATAATGAAACTTTTGTTGTTTATGCTTGAGTCTTCCAACACCAACCATACCGCTTCTTTACTAGCATATGTAATTGCTTTATATAATTCTTCTATTGTTAATGTAGTCACAACTAATTGTAGCTCTGAGACCCAACTTATAACCCTGCCAACATGTGTGAACATATAATTTGTTATAGATTTGATTTTACAAAGGTCACTTGCTTAATTAGAAGTCAACATATCATTTGAAAATAATGTATGATCCTCTATATTATAATGCAGTATCATAGGTCCTCTTAATATATCTTAGAATCCTCCTTACAACATTTAGTCCTTTCTAACAAGATTTTTCACGTAGTGACTAACCGTTTTCAATATGTATGCAACATTTGAACTTGTACAAATAATGTTGAACATTAAATTTTCTATTATGTATGCATAAAGTACTTGAAACATCTTCCTCCTCTCATCTTTATTGCTAGGCATCATATTAAAGGATAACTTAAATTAACAAGAAGAGTGGTAGATATTAGCTAATAGTTTTTTCATATTGAAGCATTGCAAAATCTTATTTATATAGTTTACCTAAGAAAGGCAAATAATCTCATAATTTCTACCTTGGTGAATTACATCTCTAGAATTTGATTTGTTGATCCAAATCTTTAATTTAAAATTCTCTAGTTAACTGTTCCTTTAATTGTTTAATATGATTTTTGTTGGTGATGCAACTAATATGTCGTCTACATGCAATAGTAAGATAATGAAATCATTATCACCAAATCTCTTAAAGAATATATAAGGGCTTAAATTAAGTCTGCTATATCTAAATCTCATGATGAATCAACCAAATATCTTATACCTGTACCTCAGCATCTATTTAATACCATATAGGGACTTATTTGACCTAAAAACTAAGTTATCTTTTCCTTTTCCTTTAAAACCTTCAGATTCAAATATGTAAATTTATTCTTTAAGATTTCTATAAAGAAAAGAAATTCTAACATATAGTTATTCTAGATGTCACCCAAACATAACACATATTGTAGGTAACACAATAGAAAAGATAAACAAACACAATTCTATTCAAAGAATTGTAAAATAAAAATTCCATAAGAGAAAATAAATTTTATTGATAAAGAGTTATATTAATCTATCTCAAAACTTGTTTAAATAGGTTTACATATACCCTAATTCATCTTGTGAAGAATTATAAACAAAATAGGAAACTCTAATTCATCATAGTAAGACTTCTAAAAAATGTGAAACTATATTTTATCTTAGGAAGACTTCTAGAAAAAATAGGAAAGGAATCAAAGAGATTTAGTAAATTTTGAAATAAGAAAAAATAAAATAAAATAAAAATTATTCAAAAATATCACAAAGAAAGATGTAGGATAAGGTGTGATCACATATTGCTCAATATGCCATTTCACCTATACATAGAATAATGGATATCTTTAATACTTTACAAGTATCAGATATCTCAAATGGGAAACTTCTTTAGTACATTATCTATATATTTGGACTTAGAATAGGTAAACAACTTCCAATCTGTCTATATAGATCTAATTCCAAGAATTAAGTTGTTCCCTTTCATATCCAATAAGAGTTGTACTTAGATAATTATATTTTCAATAATTGAAAATATGAATCATTATTCTCTATGAGCAATATGTCTTTATATACTTCCATTATACTCCCACTAACCTTCTGACAAATACGATAAATTCACAATCATCTCCAAAGTAAACTATTTGAATATGTCATGAAAGTGAATTTAATAATGTCACGTGTCTTTTCAACTATACATCAAATGTATCAATAAAGGCGTTAGTTCTAATTAGATGTATTATCATAAGATTTGAACTTTTCAATTTTATCTTACTCTCAATACTTATCTTAAGAACCTTTCTCTTATAAGAATTAATTGAAACAAACAATTTGTTCAATAGTTTTTAAAGATTATATCCAACCTATTGGATATCTTATAACCTTCTATTAACCAATTTAGTTTTAAACTTAATGGATAATGGATGCTTCAATCAATCATCACATTCTTAAATCATTAACTTTGACTCTTTTAAAGACTTAACATTTCATATCTAATATTAAATCTTGCTAATTCATTAAATTGGAACTATTAAAGGTAAGTCATTTTACTAGGCATAGCTATAGAAGAAATAATATTGCATCATACATTATCTCATATTGTATTTTCCTCCTTACATAAGTCCATACTCTTATGAAATTTTACTATAAAGACATTTACCAGAGAATCTCATTCCCTATAGATAATACAAAATTTAAAGCTCACCAAATAATTCCTATCAAAGTCCTTCAATATTCTCAATGCTTAGTTTCTACTTAGATTTAATCAATTTGAATTCAAAATTTTAAAAAATTATTTCATTTAATATATATGACTATTCATATAAATTTATTAGTAATCTAATGAAATATAAATATTATCATTTTATGAATTGTTATTCCATCCAACACATCACATGTATAAGATTTAACAATTTAATACCGTCATCATTCTTTCATCAAAGGTTGATTTCGTTATTCTTAAATTTAAAAATTTCACAAGTTTCATATAATTCATAATCAAAAGGATACATATATCCTTGCATGTAACTTTATGATTCTCATCCTATTGATTTAAACAACATGGTATAAAAGGATACTCTAAGTTATCCAACTTTGTATTCTTGCCACTTATGTTAAGCTTAACTATTTTCATAAACTTGGATCAACTACTTCTAATCAATAATCTATTTCTTATCATGCCTTAAACATCATAGTAATGTTGAATCTAAATTCAACATCAAATACTCATAAACAATTAGAAGAAATATATACGATCACTATTATATTTCTTTGAATCATTTCTTTGAATGATAAGTATTATCATTCTATAGCAAAGCCTTTAATTGATGTCAATGTTTAAGTTTTTAATAGGATTTATTGAATTAAACAATTTCATCAAGGTACTATACCTTTTAGCTCTACTTTATGCAACCTCTTGTATTTTGTTATCATGGTGTTGGCATACATCTTACATATTGTCATTAAAGTTTATGAGACATTAGTCAGCTTAAAATGTCAATTCACTTTTTCATCTATATGATTTTAACATATCTTTTAAAATTTACCACCAAATCCTCAATAGGGTTTAATAACAAAACTGCATAATGGACATTCAATTTTTTCCTATCAAACTTTGAGAACTCTTCTCAGACGTAACCTTTTTCCAAAAAATTTGTTTCACTAACTTATTATCAACTTTAACATTATCTGGAACAACAAAATTCCTCTAAGAACTGCCTTTCTCCATTGGTTGGTCATTCAAAAATGTCTCAATACTACTGATAGGATTCGGTATTTACAAGTCAATCTATTGTGTCTTTCTTGCTCAACTGAGGAAGAATCACATGACCATCTATTCTTCATGTGTGAGCTCACAAAATGTATTTACGAAGTAGTTGCAGCAAAATGTCAATGGTTAGTACCACCTTGTGACCGCGTGTCGTAACGCTAATCAAAATTAAAATAACTAGACTACTACTGTAGAGTGGTGAGTCTAGGTCGATCCTACAGAGAGTGCATGTAAAGTTTAAGAAATGAAAATAACCGGTGTTTACGAAAAAGGAAGGGTTTTGATTTTTGAAAGGAAAAATAAAAATAAAACTAACTAATAAAAAAACTAATTAAAGAAAACATGCAAAAATAATAAAAACGGGAAATTTGGTAGGGACCCAGTTCTTCGGTTCAATCTCGGCCTAGACCCTAATCAAGCATATTTTATTAATTTGTTGTTCTTTAACCTCTCCTAGAAACTATTAATCGTGGGTTAAAAATTAACCCGAGTT
>JANKOE010000206.1:30571444-30582117 GCA_026284465.1 Erythroxylum citrifolium | reverse complement strand
CCTTCATTTAATGGGCTTTGCCAACTATACCCTTAGTTGGCTTCTAACTTCTTTTATTCACTTACTCTAACTTAGTTGAAATCTAACTAACTACTAACACTTACTCATTTAATACACCTCATTAATTTCTAACCTTCCAAACATAAATTCCACTTTACCTACCACTTAAATTTCAATTAAATTTCTATCTCTTCTCTTCAATTCTAATCAAAACAAATTCTACAAATTTTCAAACCGTCAATGAAACATAAGGATCCAAATTAAACAATTATAACACAATTAATCAAATAAACAATTTAAGAAAATAGGACAAAGCCTAACAGTTACAATTTTGATTGACCAAATAATTATCAATGTGTGTGTGTAAATGATAGGAGTGAATGAATGTGACATTAAGTCCTAATTAGTATGTATATTTATTTCGAAGTACTTAGACACAGATTTCACAAGTTAATAAGTTAGAAAAACTTGAATGATCGTGTTTGTAGTTAAATTTGTTCTATGAAGTTTAATTCCATTGTCCCATTATTGCATATATGTATGTGTTGTGTTGTGTTTTGGTTTGTTTTTGTTTTGCTTGTTTTGTCTTTACTTGAGGACAAGAAAAATTTTAAGTGTGGGGATGTTGATAGTGGTAGGTTGCATAATGTTTTAGTGGTTAGTTTAGTATATGTTTAGTTGTTAAATTGAATTATTAGTGCATATTTAGGATATGATTGTGTTATTTAGTTAAATGTTTGTGCTTTGAGTGTTATATAGGTTAGAACATACTTTTGTGCTTAAATTTTGTGTATTTGAGATACCTTGATGTATTTGATAGTGTTTGAGAACATATATGGAAAAATGGAGAATCGAAGGAAGCCCGAAAATAGAGCTGGAGCCAAAGCCAGGCCCAGGCCCATGATCATGACAGAAGTAGTTGAAGGAGCCACGATCGTGACAGAGAGCTAAATGGAGTTCCACGATTGTGGCCTGTGCGACAGATAGTGCAGACAACCTCTCAAACGTGACTTACCGAGGGACATTTGGGACTTTTTAAGGTTTACCTAAAATAGAAAGAACTATATAAAGAAAGAGTTGGAAACCCACCCTAGAGGGATCTCCAATTTCTGTCACTTTGGGAAAACTCCAAGAAGAAAGAAGAAGAAGAGAGAGAAGAGAAAGAAGAGGAAAGAGGAGCGGGCTTCTACTATACTGCTTTCCCGAGCCATCACGATCACATCCAAATGGCATTTTCTTTTCAACTTGTTATTTTTAACCTTTGAATGTGTAACATGGATATGATGATGTTGATGAATTTGGGATTGATGATGATATTCTAACTTTTCTTTAGTGATTTAAACTTGATTCAATTTTAATGTAGTTGTTTTTATATTAATTCATTTAGGTGTTATTATTATTTGTTGTACCTTAAAGCTTCATTAATAAATCGAGAGAGTGAACCGAATGCAAAATGATTGGGTTAGGTAATGAGAGTTAACGACCCAATAGACCATACAAATAATGAAATTGATAATTATACGGAGAGAGGTCTCAGATGAGACTCGGTTGTCTATTAGAAGGTTTAAATTTTGAATAGGTTGTGGGATGATTGTTAATTACAAGATGACATTTTCAGTAACTCAACTTAATTAGGGTTTATTAATTAGGGCTTAGTGATTATAACTCAAAAGAGAGTAATTCACCGTTCAATAGTCTAGAACTGATACCACATTAACATAAAAGTGATTAGGTTAGCATTGATGATAAGATAAATCCCTTTCTCATTATTTAGTAATTTTTTGGTGTGAATCTCCATAGTGAATTTGGTGGTGCTCAATATTTGATTTCTTTTGTGATAATTTTACAAATTAACTTTCTATCAATCATTTCACATGTTTACTTTGCTGTGCAGTTTGGATTTTCATTTTAATAATTCTTTAGGCCTGAGATAACTTAAAATTAGATTAGTTCGAAAACTCTTCGAGGGATCGACACCTCACATACTACACCCACGACCTGTGCGCTTGTAGTATATGGAGGTTGGGTTTTTAATAGATTAAAACTTGCCTCAACACAAAGCATTTTCAAGCAAGTTGTCTTCCTTTAAGCCCTTAACATATTTCAGATAAGGTTATTATATTCTGACAATAATTCCTTATTCACTTGACAATTTTACGGGTTAGACCTTGTCTATAGGAAGACCTTCCTGAGTATCAATCTATATTGATAACTTGCAATTCTTTTCAACATTCATTCATTGCAATTCACAACCTCTAGTTTTACCTTTGCCTCCTTTTCTAATACTAGCATTGGAGGCTAGCAATAAATCCATAATGATAAGAAAATATGAGAATATATAAATACATATTTAAGCATAAGTCTATTTGAAGGCGTTAAAGATTAACAAACTTGAACTATTTTCTTTTTTTTAAAGCATAATGAAGTTGTGTATGACTTGAAGGTAGAATATTATTGTTGCTTTTTTGTGGCAATGTACTAGAACAAGCTCTATTTCCTATGGTTAAAAAAAAGAATATGATAAAGATATATATTTGAATACATATAATTCATCCTTAATACATTCTTCATCTCTTTCTATGATAAGATTGCCTTATATTTCAGTTGCTTCTAGTATATTGGGATCAACATCTCTCTTATGGAATGATGATATATCCAAATCTTATATTTTGAGAGCTACATTATTCAGTTGTGATTTAATCTCTTAATATACTTCATCACCATCATCACCCATTGGACCATTTTCCCTTAAAAAAGAAAAAAAAGATTTTAGTGTTTAAATTTTTACAGAACTTTCCAATTGTTGCCCAATATAGTGTCAATGAGGTAGAATACTCGCTTCACTTGACTTGCAGGCAAAAATGGTCATTTTCATATCATATATTACTAATGATGCTAGTAATATTGCCATTCACTTTTATGTTAATCCATTTGTCACTAAGATTAAACCATTTGCACTTAAATAGAACAACCTTTTTATCCTTGATGTAATGCAAATCTATAATTTTAGATATAACATTGTAAAAGCAAATAAAATCATTCTTATATTGTCCCTCAACAATAACCCCAAAATTTTGGCTTAAGGTGGCTTTCACACTCTTTTATGTGAAATATCACTCCATTAACAATGCAACTTATATATTTTTCCCCATATGTATGAGGCTTCCATGCCAAAGCATATAATGTTGTCATTGCCTTTGGCAATTTTACGGTTATGTAACCATATCATCTGTAGAAAAAAAATAATTAAAAGTTAGTGTTGTAATCTCACCTATAATTTTCATTTATTCATACTATTACATGAATAACTTACTTTAGTCCTAAACCATGATGTGAAGTTTATCTTATGCCTGTATTCAACATTAACCTCACCTTTGCTTATAATCTCATCTTTGTGCTCTCTCTTTTAAAAAGTAAATTGGTGTAAGAAAATAGAGGTTGAATTCTATATTTTAATATGAAATAATGAATAAGAAGTAATATACATACTCTATATATAAATTGACTTTCTCACAATTGTTCAAAATATAACAATGGCCAATTTCAAGTTCATCTTTAGTTAATTCTACATATTTTCCAGTTCCAACTGGCCTTACTTTTTTTTAGAAAAATGATAAGCCACCTTCGTGATCAAAATTGAAGTTATATGCTTCTCTATTGAATCTTGTCTCCAAGTTACTTAAGTATGCAAAATAAAATGTCAAGCATTGATTCGATATATAAGCCTCTATAATAGAGCCTTCAAGTTAAGCTTGATTAAGAATGTAGCGTTCAAGAGAGCCTAAAAACCTAAAAAAATATAAGACATTAACATTTGTTACTAAATAATAACTTAATACAAAATTGTACAAGTGAATATAAATTACCTTTCAATCAGGAACATCATTCAAAATTGAACTAGTTTACAAAGTTTTTCCTCGTATGGTAAGAGAGTTTCCAAATGCACCATAACATCAAAGAATGATGGCGAGAAAACTAGTTCAAGCTTCCATATAATCAAAGCTATGTATTTTTCATTTTTCAAGTTCTTTTAGATTTCGTGTATTACAACATAATTGCTTAAAAAAATCACCCAATTATGCCAAAGTTATAGACACATTATAAGGTAAACATCTACGTATTCCAACAGGAAGTAATCCTTGAATAAGTACATGCCAATCATAGCTTTTCAACCCAGAAACTTTTCCCTCATTAGCATTGACACAAAGAGTTATATTAGGTGCATACCTATCAGGAAACTGAATTCATTTTAAAAATTGACAAAAAAAATTCTCCTTTTTTGACATACTGTAGCATGCAGGTGGAATCATATATGACCCATCATCTCTCTTTTTTAAATGCAAATCTTTTTTTATATTCATGTCTTCAAAAACTAATCTAGTCTTAGTTGTGTCCTTCAATTTGCCATCAATTCACATCAAAGTACTAAAAATATTCTCATAAATGTTTTTTAATATATATGACATCAAGATAATGCCTCAATAAAAAATTCTTCTAATATGGAAAATAGAAAAATATGCTTTTTTCCAATTAAGATGAAGAAAAGTTTGCTTTCTCTTTCAATTACTTGGGTTTGCCATGTGTAAAATAATGCAAATGTGATAGTTGATTAAGCACATCATCACCTAACAAGTCGATTAGAGTTTCATTATGTTCTAGTTTTCCATTAAACAATTTGCTTCTTTGCCATCTATGCCTATATTCTAAGTGACAACGATATCCTATATAACATATTTTACTTCGTAGCCTTATTAAATGAATTTAATATTACACACAGGACATACTATATACCTTTTTTTTACTATATCTAAACAAATTATCATAAGCTAGAAAATCATTTGTAGTCCACAAAATAGCCGCATGCATTCTAAAGTTTTCACCTTCAACAACATTATAAGTTTCTAATCCAACCACCCAGAGATTTTTTAAATCAGCAATTAGTGGTTTACATGTATACATCGATATCCTTATTAGGAGTAGTAGGTTCTATAATAAGTTAAGATAATAGTAAAAAAAAGGCTTCTTCATATGCTTCCATGGGGGTAAATTGTATAGCACAAGAATTACATGCCACATCTTATAAGAAGTACTTATGTTACCAAATGGATTAAATACATTAGAGGTTAACTTGTGTCAAACAGTAAGACAAGACTTAAATGGGAATAATCCATAACTGCCACACCTCAAAAGCCAAAACATGCACTAAAAAGTGGCGCAACAAGGGGCTATCAGCATTTGCTATCCATATGCTGAAATAAATCTGAGTAACCAAGTGGTTTGTTGGGTGCTTCCACTAGAACTCCAAGGAGAACAATCTCTTAAAAAAATTAAATTATCGGGTCTCGTCATCTAACGCACAGAAACTAGCAGTCAGATCCTTATGCAATTTTTTAATTCAATCACAAGAGTTGGTTCTCCTTCTGCTGGATCTTCAAATTTCTACAATCTGCAATACTAACAAAAAGCAGAACTTGTCACTTTCTTTTCTTCTCAGTTTTTGGGATATTCTCACTAGCATTGTAAAGTTTACTTACACTAAGCGGTAGAAGAGATCTCCCAATCTATGCTTGATAAGGTTGTATGTTATTTTCTGACCATTTATGCCAGCTACTCTCTCAATAGCTTGCACATTAGTTACACACTTGTGAATCCACAGTCAACGATATTTCTCATCTAAGATTATAGGTCACTCAAGGTTTTGATTCCATGATCATAAGCACACAAGTTTTAGGTACATAAGCAACAACATAGTTAAGGAGGAACCAATACAATGGGATGCCCATGAAGGCACTAAACTGTGCACGCATGACGCATCTGGAGTGAGGATAGATACGTGCCATTCTATCTACAACCACTCCACTAAATAGACTTCCCAAAGTGTATCCAGCGGCAAAGAGACTTAGAAGTTCTGCAGTGTAATTATGATCAAGACCTAAGAGATGAACAATATCAGAGCCTAATCAAAAGTATGTGTAATAAATGCCATCACTAAATTTGTCATATAAAAGCAAATGCAGATGCTTCTCTAGAAATCACCTTATGAAACTAGTAATGGAAAATTTTCTTAAATAATTGAATTGGATCTTGTGCATTATTGGTGCATGGAATTTTGCAATGGACTTTCATTCCAATTGATGGGGTAGTAATAGCAGCAGAACTTCAATGCAATCTAAAAAAATGCAATATGCAATATGAACAAAATTGAAATTTCTCTCACCTATTAGGTCAAACCATATAGTAAAAAACACCATGGCAATCCATGGTAAGGAACCAACAATGCCATACAAGAAAATTATTTGAAACGTTTGCACCTTTATGATAGCTTTTGTCACCATCCATGATTATTTCCAAATGAACGACACATTTAACTTGAATTTTCCCTCTGTATTAATTCATCCTTGCAATCAAAGGTAGTCAATTCATTAAATGCCCACCACATATACATAAAAGGATGAAGCGATTAGGTTTATGATTTGGTGGTTACCCGGAGGTGGGTATGTGGTGGGTCAATTCATGGGTGCGAGAAGAGGTGAGAGAGAGGGATTGGCTATTGTTTATATAAAGATGGATTGTGTGTTTAACAATGGTGGTTAGTCGAGAAGAGTGAGTTCAGGACCAAGAGGTAGAGAGATTGTTAGAAGGAAAGGTGGTGGGTTCGAGTTGGTTTGTGTTTTAAGGTGTTGGTTTTCTTATTTTGGAATTGGGAATTCAAGTACTGAATTGAGATTGAGGAGGAATAGGCCTTTGAACTTTTTTACTTTGAGAAGAAGAAGAGCTTTTACATTCGAAATCCATGGTAGGAGAAGGAGACATGTTTATCTCTGCAACGATGTAGTTTCAATAATTAGAGTCATTTCAGTTGATTATGCTTACGTGTCTAATTAATTATGGTCTCTTGACACGTGGCAGTGCCACATCAACAAAGATAACTGTAAGCTAATGTCGAGGTAGATGTCAGGCTAGAATTGAAAAAAAATAAAAGTTTAAGTATGTTATTGCTACTTTTTAAAGCTCACACTATAATTAAAATTTTGACGAAAGTTTGGGCTTTTTTTAGTAATTAACCCAGAATTTAACATCTTCTATACTAAGATCCTACAAATAAGGCATTATAGCAAGATGAGAAAAGAGATATGAATGAATATCCTAAAGCTCTATAAATCAAATTTTCTATTATAGAGAAAAAATCAAAGGTACAATGGCTACAAAATAAAGATAAAGACACTTCCTATTTTCACAGGTTCTTGCTTGTTAGAAGAAATCTGAGTAGAGTCTCTTCTTTGCAAGTAGAAGATAGGATAATGGTATTATCACAAAAAGAGATACTTGCTACTACTTTCCATTATTTCTCCAAAACTCTTAGAATTATGGATCAGATAAGTTCCTTAAGCCTTATTGAATTCATTTATTTTTAACAAAATCTTAATAAATGTGCAGTCTATTTGGAAATTCCTTTTACCTCAGTAGATTTTGAGAATCACCAACCTATCTCACTAGGGGACTTCGAGCCAATCTCATATTGCAACTTCATCTTTATGGTGATATATAAGCTCTTTGCCATAGATAGAATAATGTAATCAAACCATTGATTAATGAAACATAGGCAGCGTATATTCAAATAAGAGATATAAGGGATATGATATTATTGGTTTAGGAAGTTTTCATGAATTATAAAAGAACAATTATCTAAAGGGTTGTGCAATCAAGGTGGATTTTAGAAAGGCCTTTGATTATATTGACACGTCCTTCCTTATTCATACTTTATAAACTTTTGATTTTCCTCTAAGGTATGTTAGTTGGATAAATCAATGTATCTCTACTATGTCTTATTGCATTTTGATAAATGACTCTCTTACCAAATTGATCAAAGGTACCAAGGCATTAGGCAAGGGGACCCTCTGTCCCCTTACTTCTATACCCTTTGCATGGAAGTTTATTCTAGTTAATCAGACATTATATCAATTTAGAAACAAAGTTAAAATTTTATAATAAATATAGGAAGTTGGGTATTCATAGTTTAGACTTTGTTGATGACCTCTTAATCTTAGTTAGAGTTGACCCATACTCAATTAAGCCACTAGTGAATATCTTAGATAAATTTAAAATCATCTCAGTTTTGTCCATAAATAAGGAGAAAAGCCTCCTATTTGTTTCCTTACTTGATGCTCATTTGACAAAGTGGCTATCTTTCCTTACTAGTTTAAAATAAAAGGATCTTCAATTTATATACTTGGTATTACTGTTGGCCTCTGAATTTTTTATTTGATTAAGCATGATTAGATTAATTTTGGAGTCTTGCTAGATTAATGGATGTTGGAGTTAATTAGCATGTTAATGTGAATGAGATTATGTGACATAGGTGAATTGAATTAAAGTGTTAGGAGTGTATAGCATAAAGGGCATTTTAGGCAAGTCACTTAAGGATGAAAGAACATAAGCTTTTAAGTAAGGGCAAAATGGACTTTGTGCAATCATTAATGGTAACAAAAAAGGGAAAGAAAATGGGGTGTCTTTCATTAGAAAGAAGCTAAAAATGTGATTAGAAGAGAGAAGAGGGAGAGAGTGTCGTATAAGGAGAAAAGAAGGGAAAGAAAGAAGAGCAAGCTAGGTTTTGATTTTCTTAGCCTTCAATAGTGATTTTTGAAGTTATTCAAGAAGGAAAAAGAAAGAGCAACATTAGAGCTTCCATTAGAGCCAAGAAGCTCATTGTTTGGTGAAGATTCAAGGTAAGTTGATTTTAATCTTTTGGAGTTTTGAAAGATTTTTGGTTTAAAGAGCTTAGGAAAGGTATGGGTATAAGTATTCTAGGATCAATTTCATGCAATTGGTTATTTGGGTTTTCCAATTTGAATTCTATTGATTTAAGATTTTTGTCAATGTTGAAGAAAATCAAGAAGGATAAGAGGAGCAAGAGGAGAGGAATACTTGAACAAGCCATAATCAAGGACTTCAAGGTGGGTTTCACTTTTATAGTTAAGTAATAAGCCAACATAAGTTTCCTCCCAAGAAATGACATTAAATAATTTTGCAACTACCTCATTCATGTGCATTTAATGTTTTTTAAATGCTGCAAGATTGTGCTACATATTTATACATGATTTGTGTGATGATTTATGAAAAGTTGTTTTTAAAATGATTCTTTGAAATGATGCATGATTATGAAACCATACTTTGGAAATCGTTTTTAAGGTATAACAAGCATGTGAAAACAAGTTTTTAAGAGAATGTGCCATTGTGGGCATCAAGCTTACAAGATTTTGAAATCTATATGTGAAGTGGGTTTGTGGTGGTCCCTCAAAAACCGTCACATGCACGTTGACCCAAGTATAGGCTTCTGCCGCCTATTAGCTAGTGGCATGGAGCTCCCTCAAGAATTCACGACTACACAGGACCATTATATTAGAAATGTGTAGTGCGTCATGTTTTGGACTTACCCAAACTATTTGATATGATTATGTGTTCATGACAAGTTGATATGAGTGATGCATTCGTGATTTGCATACACGTCAATTTCTGCATTGATTTATAAATGTTTTTGCTTGTTGCAAATTATAAAATTGTTACCCACGAGCTTTAAGCTCACCCCCTAATCTCCTCCTACACATTCAGGTGATGACCAGGATTTCGAGTAAGTCAAGGGGCAAGGCAGCACTCCTAGTTTTGGTTATTTTGTATTTAAAGCAAGTTTTGTAAAGCAAGGCTTTAGTTGCATTTTGAGCAAATCATGGTTCATGTATCTTTTGTATTTTGGGATTTTGATCTATTAATGTATTTGCGGCTTGAAATGCCCACTAAAGCTTTGTAAAACTTTTGTCTTTTGCTGCAAATGAGATATGCTTGCATTTTTGTTCATGACTCTCTCATGTTTGTATGTTGTTTTTTTTTAGTTTTCATAAGGAAAAATTCGTGTTCTAACTTCGGGGGAAAATCTAGATTAATCTAGGCTGATTTAGGTAAATGTGTCTTTTAGAAAGTTGTAGGTCTTTTATTTTTCCAACGGTATATAGTATGAAATTTTTGCACATCTGAGCTTAAAGTTATGGTCCTTATAATGGAAGATGTATCTTCTGCATTTTGCTTCTTCTATGTTTTTCTTCTTCTGTGATGACGTGTCGTCTATGTTTTGCTTCTTCTGTGATGACGTGGCATCTATGTTTTGCTTCTTCTGTGATGACATGCCTTTTGTGATGTCGTGTTGTTTTTGTTTTGCTTCTTCTGTGATGAAGTGTCTTCCGTGATGATGTGTCATCTATGTTTTGCTTCTTTTGTGATGACGTTTCGTCTATGTTTTGTTTCTTCTGTGATGACGTGTCTTATGTAATGATGTGTCCTCTGTGATGACGTGTCCTCTGTCTTTTGCTATCTTCTATCTTCTGCTCAATGTTTGACCCTTTAGACGATAGAATCAGTCTTCGAGGTCCTCATAAAAGTTGTAGATCTTGAAGTCCTCGTTTGAACCATCTAAAGAACACCCTAATCCGATATCTGTAAGGAAAGGTATGACAATTTTCCCCATTAGTCTGTCTTTTTCCATTAGTCTGCTTTTCGTCTGTACCTATCTTCTGTTCCATTTTTTATTCTGCAGAATATAGAATCTGTCTTATAGGTCTTCATAAAAATTATAGATCTTGAATCCCTCTTTCGAACCATCCAAAGAACACCCCAATCCGATA
>JANKOE010000206.1:30553769-30571344 GCA_026284465.1 Erythroxylum citrifolium | reverse complement strand
AATTGTCGAAAATCTCACTTTACAAACATCCTCACAAATCTGAAATTTTTCCTAAGCCACTAAACTTTTTCTTCTTTTTTTTTTTTTTCACTAATGCTCTTCAAACCATCATTCTTAAACATAGCTCTAACAAGAAATCATAATGAACAAAAGATTCAATGCTGGAAAATTTGAAAGCATGATAACATTTGACTTTGACTTTACAAAATCTCACTATACGTTATTTAAACTTGAACAATCATAACTTCTTTTACACCTAGTCCAACTTGTCACATGATCCACCTTATACACACTTAACTTTCCTTTCTCATTGAACTTTCCTTAGGTTCAATCCAATATCAAAACTTATCTAACTTTACCAACATGTTAATATTTTAAAAACAACCAAGACCCCTCTCCAAATTAAACACACAATGTCATCTTAGAAATAACAAATGTCCCAAGTTAACAAAATATCAAGTGCTGAAATTTTCCAACAAAAGTCAAAACTTTAATTTCCTATTCCATTACCATTTCTATGTTATAACAACTTTAACCTTCCCTCATTCAAACCACCATGATAACATAAACTATGAATTAACAAGACTTACTAATTGCTGGAATTTTGCACAACTAATCGATCCTTCCCTTTTCTTCAAAAACCTCACCTATACATTAACTAAACCATAACAATCAACACTTATCTTATATAACCAACAGAATTTGACAATTTTCTACCCAAACAAGCCATGAATTATCAAAGGACACATGCTGAAATTTTTATTTTCAACCTTAGAAAACTTGAATTTCACGTTACATACTTTAACCTATCCATTAACATCAAAACAAGCATTAAAGACACAATTACTAACCAAGACATATGCTGGAATTTTGCAGGAATGTAAAAACTTGACATTCAACCTACCTTACCTTATCCATCCTTTAACTAACTTATGAGCACCAAAACTCATCTATAAACTCAACCAAATTCAACAATCTTCTCACCTATATACAACCCGCAACAAATCAGATTTTCTAGCTTACACTTAACTCTTCTTATTTCCTTTCTCATTTCAACTCAAAAACTCTTCTAACCATTCTTTAAGCATGAAGGATAACAAAACTCTAACAAATCTATCCATAAATTTCGAAATTCCCAATCCCACCAAATCTGATTTTCTTATCAAGCTTCTTCTTTTCTTCTAACAACAAAACTCTTTCTCTAAAACCTCTTTCAACCATCCAAGTGAAGCATGAAAGGAAGACAAACCTCTAACAAAGCAACCATGAAATTTCAGATTTTCTCTTACCTTTGGAGGATGACCCACGCAATCCTCTTTTCTTCATCTTCTTCTTCTTCTTCTTCTTCTTCTTCTTCTTCACTTGGGCTAGCCGAAAGTCACCTTCATCTTTGCTATTCTCTTCAACCGAAACTCCTCCTTTCTTTTCTTTAAAAAAAACGACAATCTCTTCTCCTTTGTGCTGGAAATTTCGGTGGCTTCTTACAAGATGAAAGGAAAGAAGAACTTGGACAAAACCTACCTTTCTTCCTTCCCTTCTTAGCTTAGTCGAACTTCTCCTCCCTTCTTTGTCAAAACCGAAAGCCTCCTCATTTGCTCTCTTTCTTTGTGTTTTCCAGATGTGTCGTGAATGTTCTAGAGGAAAGACCAAGATAACTTATTTTGTAACTTAAAACCCAAGGCTTAAACGACAACTCACCTTAACCTCATGTTCTAAAATTTTCGTCCACTCCCTTATGCCATACGACACTTCATAGCTTCCCTTCCTTTTTGATTTTGTTTTGCTTTCTTTCTTTCTCTTCTTATGCCTCCATACGACTACACTTCCTTATGCCTCTTCCAATTTTATTTCTTTCAATTTCCTTTTATTTCTTTTATTCTCATTCTCTTAATTTAAACCCTAATGGGCTTGGGCTAAGGGCTTCCTTCCTTAATTGTTTAATTCTTAACCTAATGGACTTTCCCTCCTACATTTCCAAGTTTCCATTTTTCCCTCCAATTTGAATTTTACCAAATTTCATCATTCCCTCCTAATTTCATGGTTGAAAACTAATGGATCTTAACCCAATTGATTCCTTCCTTCTTAATTTCAAGCCCATTTCATGACCTTAAACCTTAAAATCATATATACACTTCCTAACCTATCCTAACTCTATTTTATTCTTTTAAAATCTAATACCTTATAAAACAAGCTCTAATTTAATAAATTTCCGTCAATTAATAATTATTACTTAAACACTATAATCTCAAATTATTCTAACACCATCTTATGTTTTTAATTCTAACAATCTAGTAAAAATTTCAATTTAATCAAATCCCTCCAAATCAATTAATCACATGACACTAATTCATAGGATCCTCAAATCATATAATTCTTCCTCAAATCATATAATTCGTTTAGTACTCACAATGCATCATAAATAATAATAATTCTCAATAAATCTCATTTCACTAATTTCTTCTTTTAATAATCATAACTTAAGCAATTAAAAATCCTCAATTTAATTCCAAACAAATTAAAATCATCAAATTAAACCTCAAAGTAATTTAACAAAATAATTTAAACATGCCTCCAAATAATATAAACATACTTAATACGAATCGGGGCCCAACAAGCACTCCTAGTTTTGGTTATTTTGTATTTAAAGCAAGTTTTGTAAAGCAAGGCTTTAGTTTTATTTTGAGCAAATCATGGTTCATGTATCTTTTGTATTTTGGGATTTTGAAACATTAGTGTATTTGCGGCCTGAAATGCCCACTAAAGCTTTGTAAAACTTTTATCTTTTGCTACAAATGAGATATGTTTGCATTTTTGCCTGTGACTCTTTCAAGTTTGTGTGTTGTTTTCTTTTAAATTTTCATAAGGGAAAAATTCGTGTTCTGACTTCAGGGAAAATTTTGGATTAATCTAGGCTGTTTTAGGCAAATGAGTCTTCTAGGAATTTGTAGGTCTTTCCTTTATCTTTTCAACGGTATACAATATGAAATTTTTGGACATCTGAGCTGAAAGTTATGGTCCTTATAAAGGAAGATGTATCTTTTACTTTTTGCTTCTTCTATGTTTTGCTTCTTTTATGATGATGTATCGTTTGTGTTTTGTTTCTTCTATGATGATGTGCCGTCTGTGATGACGTGTCGTCTATGATGACGCGTCTTCTGTTTTTTTACTTTTTTGTGATGACGTGTCGTCTGTGTTCTTCTGTGATGACGTGTCAACTGTGATGACGTGTCATCTGTGTTCTTCTGTGATGACGTGTCTTCTATGATGATGTGTCGTCTGTGTTCCTCTGTGATGACGCGTCGTCTGTGATGACGTGTCGTCTATCTTTTGCTATCTTCTAGTTTCTGCTCCATTTTTTACCCTTTAAACGATAGAATCTGTCTTTAAGATCTTCATGAAAGTTGTAGATCTTGAAGTCCTCTTTAAAACCATATGAAGAACAGACAAATCTAATATCCGTAGTGAAAGTTATGACAATTTTCCCATTCATCTATCTTTTCCTATTAGTCTATTTTTCATTTGGTTTCGTCTATACCTATCTTCTGCTCTATTTTTAACCCTTCAGAAGATAGAATCTATCTTTGACGTCTTCATGAAAGTTGTTGATCTTGAAGTCTTCTTTTGAACCATTGAGAGAACACATAAATCCGATATCCTAGGGAATGTTATGGCAATTTTCCCCATTCATCTGTTTTTTTCCATTAGTCTGCTTTATCATTTGGTTTCGTCTATACCTATCTTTTGGTCCATTTTGACACTCCAGGTGATAAAATTTGACCTCAAGGTCTTTTTTCAAAGCTATAGATCTCAAAGTCCTCTTTGAAACAATCTTAGGATTTCTTAACTCGATATCCCTAATGACAGTTATGCTAATTGCCCCAAGACAGGTGTAATATGATTGAGGTCAAAACCATGTTCAATTCTTTCAACCATACTTTATTATAAGATCTCCAAATGAGTCGGTTCTTGTCTCTAAATAAACTGGAGATATAGACCCATAAATTTTCTGAACAAGTTAAATTAATTTCTAGTTTTAGGTTCCTAAGCATCTGTTCGAAAATAGTAGAAGTAAGTTGTCTTGGTGCACTCCACCCTTGTAGGACACGTGTCCAGATGTCATTTAGGATGTCGGGCTTGTGACTCACAACAGCGGGGTGTCCAACAATTGCTATATCACATAAGAGGCCTTCATGTTTTGAATTTCTTCCTTTAATTACAAAGGTAAGGAAAAGAATAAATAGGTGTTGCAATAAGCCATTATCATTTACAAGAAGAGTTCAATTAAATAATGTTGATTTGAATCCTCCATATATTAATTGGGTTGCTCATATTGTCATTCCATCTTCCTTAATCAAGACCATAGAAAAGATTCCGATAAAATTCTTATAGACAAGCAATTCTAAACCTCCTACACAACTAAAGTAGCTTAGAAAAAAGTTTGAAAGCAGAGGAAAGAGGGAGGCCTATGAGTAATTCCTTTAAAGATAAGTAACAGAGTCCTCCTAATCAAGAGGATTTAGAGATTGTTAAGTGATAAGGAACCCTTAGGGGTTAGCTGGATGCATTATTACCATTTGAAAGTGATAAGGAACCCTTAGGGGTTAGTTGGATGCATTATTACCATTTGAATTAGCAAGACTTGTAAAGCAAGATGCTTCATAGATAATAAATCATTTGTTGAGATTAAGAGCTCAAGTGAGGGATTAGCTCAAAATCAAATTAGATAATGGATCCAACACCAAATTATGAACTTATTTGTAGAGTGATTTGGGACTAATGATGGACCACGATAGGTTTCTTCATCTACAAACACACATTCCATGCTACAATCAAATAAGTGATTATGGATAATGTCTTTAATCTTGATAATCAAACTATATAGTGCCTGATAATGCCTTTTTAAGGGAAATTAAGAGTCCCTTCATATGGGGGTTGCATGGTATGGACCAAAAATTCGAATGGGATATTAAATAATAGATCATGCATAGATTCCTTAAGGGATAATAAACTAAAAGTTCCCTGGTTCAAACTTCTATGGTTTTCCCAAGTTATCCCAAAAACAAGTTCTATTTTATGGTTAGCAATCTATAGGATGCTAAAAACCATAGATAAATTAATTGGTTCCATCTCCCCTACATATTGTACTTTATGCAATTCTTTAATTGAGACATATAATCATTTGATCTTTGGTTGTGAGTACATTGGATATCAATGGTGGAGATTTCTTAATCTATTCTCCTTAACATGTCTTAGCCTCACTTGGATAGGAATAGTTGATTGGATGTTACAAATGAGATGAGGTAACTATAAACAATAGGTCCTCTTCAAGATCTTGCTTGCAAGTGTAGTATATGAAATTTGGAAGGAAAACAACTTATGGTTATTTCAACATCACACGAGACAACAAGATACACTCCACTAAAAGATCATTTACTAGAAAAGAATGCACACAATGTTGCTTTATTATCACGGAAGAGTAGATTAGTAAGTTCAATATGAATACTCTCTAGAAGTAAAGATTACTAGTGGTAAGAGTGAACCTCCTTCGAGCATTTGGTTCCAATTGTATGACATTTTGAAATATTCATACAATTTATTTAATTTATAAAAATATAATTATAATTATGCAATTAATCATATTAATTTAAATAATGTGTAAAAATATTTATCAAAATAAAAAAATGTAACAGAATTTAATTATAGCAAGTAATAATATACGTGCAACTTTGTTATTGTTGTTATGTCATACACTCACTGTGGATGACTGCTCCTCTTGCCTAAGGCTATATTTAGTTGGGTGGTTATTAATGAAATGAAATGCAATATTATTCTATCATTTGGGAGGAGGATTTATAATATAATAGAATAGAATAGGAAGGAAGGGAAGAATTTCACAATACATCTCATTTTATCATAAACAATAAAAATAAATTACCCCTAAATGAAATGTAAAATAATAAATAACATTTCACTATATTATATTATAAATCATTCTTCTAAACAACATTTTACTAAATTACATTATAAACTCTTTCATCTTTCCCAAACAACAATTTTCTAATATTATATCTATTTACATTCTATTCCATTATATATCATTCCATTCCATTAAAAACCTTACGTCCAACCAAACGTAACCTAAATCTCATTTTTTCATTTTCTAAAGATGAAGTTGTGCTTGATTGTTAACGTGTAATCAGTTTTATTAAACGTTACAAGAATGCCCATATGACAACGCGCCATCTGCAAAAACGGGTCATGTTTAAAGCGATATAGTTCTACAAGAATGGAAGTAGTGGACATTAACATGATACTGGGGCTTTAGTGGGAGATTTTAGTCGCGTAATTTGGCATATGTACAAGAAGATGAAATCATGATCTGCCATTGTGGCTTTAGTGGGAGAGTTTAGTTAATTTAGCATATATACAACAAGATGAAATCATGATTTGCCCTACCTTAGGCCTTTTACCTACAATTTTGTTTACATGCCCCACTTTATCCTTAGGTTTCTAAAAAATTATGGCGCATGTAGAAGCTTCATCATGAAATTGAAGTTTATATCAGGAGAGGTCCTTGGCTGAGGCCAGTTAGCTCCTTCAGGAACTTTGATACATTTGAAACCCTGGCCTTTGTACAGTTTGATGGCGCCAAGGTTATTCAAATCACAGTGCAAAGCTATTGCATGGCAGTCCCAACTCCTGGCTTTAGCCTCTGCCTTTGCTATAAGCCTTTTAGCTATCCCCTTCTGCCGGAATCTCTCACGAACAGCAACATTTGATATATAGGCAATCCCAGTCCTGTGGTGTGAACACATTAGTGTCTATAAAGTTTCAGTGACTATATAAAGCATGGAAATAATCATCAAGTATCGTGTAAGAAGCAGCTACACAAGCATAAGATTTCAAGCGAAAAAAGTCTGCGACTGAGGTCAAAGTATTTATGCATCAACTATCTTAGCACCGTACTGCAATTTTTTAGCAATTCTCAGCAGACTACCTCAATGATCCTCATTTCTGAATTTGCTCCCCAGGTCAGAATCCCCAAGCAAATAACTTGAGCGGTTATCTTAATTGAAGGCATTAGATTAAAGGTCTCCCCAATTTCTACAGATTTCCACCGAAAGGACTCCTGAACAAATTATGTTGAAATGGTTGGAACATTAATGTATGGGTTTAAAGCATCTTACATATTAACTTAAGGATGCTCTTAAAATGATCCCCCATAATTGGTTTTGAAAGAGTACATAGGCCACTAAGAGTTGATTTCAAAATCTACCAATAAGTCTGTCATAGGAAAGTGAATATCCAAAGGTCAAGTCAACAAAGCAAGAAAGATGATGCAATAACAGAAGCCCACAGAAGAACACAATTACGTGTTACATGACAAGAAACACTGCATGCAGACAAATATGACACCAAATCCACTAGCATTATTTTATTATTCCCGACTCTTTTTCATGCAAACATGCATGAAGCTGCCTTTGTCTTATAAGCGACACATTAAATCCATATAGCCATTTGAAGATAACCTTATTTATGAATGCCATCCCTGAATCCCTATAACACCAGATGTTCAACTAAAGCCATAAGTACAGACAAGACTTTCCCATTTATTTCATGCGCAACACCATGTACAATTTGAAAATTGCATAACCTAAATGTCAACTGAAAATATTTGAGAGAAAAATACAGTCTGAGAGATACGATCATTGCTTTCTGGGTTAAACACAATGAAAAGTCTCAATTTTTTTCATATTTCTGTACATTAAGCATTTAGAGGAAATAAACTAAGACTGACACCTGTTGATCATCCATGAAATTACTATACATTACAAGCCTTTTGGCTATGTTGCAAAATGGGGGTCAAACCCATGGAAGTTAGGATTTTACATTGTTTCATTAGAAGTTGCAAATATTGAATCTCAGTGATGTGAGATGATCAATTTGAGTAACTCACCTTCTCTGACGAAGCGGTCCTTTTCTCGGAAGAAAATCAGCTACTGTATCCACAGTCAATATCCCAGCAACATAACCTCGATTCAAACTGAATTTCCCATCAAAGGCTCCAATTTTGAAATCTTCACTTCCCATGACGAAAGCTTGATAATCTGAGCCGCCAACGACAGCAACAAGACAAGTTCTCCTGCAGCCAATTGGTACAGAGAATCCTGATAGCATTGCCACTAGCCTGTCAACCCTAAGTACAAAATCAAGAGGGAAGGAATATTCAGGGAAGAAGGAGCTGCAGTGAGTCTCGACCACTTCCCAGCAATCCTCCAACCTTGCTTCTCTCACAAAAATATCTGGAGAGACAGTAGGGAACAATTCAACCACTTGACTTGCTTTGCATAGTCCTACACTCGGCAATCAGATTCTACAGATCAAATATAGTATCCATATAATGAAATTTCAAACCAAAACACAATATTTCTGTTCTTCAAAGCTTAATTCGGCTACTGATAAACATAGGTTGATCAGGGATTCGAAGAAAAACAAAAGAAAACAAAACCCAGATATCAAATCATTTACTTAATGGTCCACATGAGTAATAATTACTGAATTCTCCACATCCACATACGGCGAATCATAAAAAGCCAAAATCCAGCAAAACAATGTCAAAGGCTCGAAGCCACCAGATCATTTTTCTCCCAATCTACCGTCCTTACACTTAACTATGATTCTTCCAGGTGAATTCGATGAGAACATGTGATATCAAATCTCACCAACTAAATGTTAAAAATGGAAAACCCCAAACAAGCAAATTTTAACAATGAAGAATACATAAGAATTAAAGACAGTTCACACAAAGTCAACGAAACAAGTGAAAATCCAAAGACAAATACGAGAGAATGTCATGTAAACTCCGAAAAATCATCAAAAACAACGGGGAAATTTCCCAAAAATAGTAACCAAAAAAATCATATGAAAAGGGGAAAGGGTAAGTGAAATAAAAAAAATGGGTTCATAAGGTACCTGAAGTGGGGTGAGAAAGTGAGACCCTAGCGGAAGAGGAGAAGAAGCAACGAGATTGGTAATCTTTCTTGAGACAAATATTGTTAGTGGAAGTTGGGAACACTGATAATCCCAACTGTAACGACCGCATTTCTGGGGAAGAGAGTTTGGATTTTCTTCTTCTTTTGAGTCGGAATTGTCCCTCCGACTGTAACTATTTCAACGTGAATAACATCTCATTTCTCTCTTTTCACCGTTTCGGACTCCCCGTAAACAAGCGCAGTTTTCTAGCTGCACGTGTTAGCTACCTTCCGCACTCCATTCTGGTTTTGGATTGTGTTCCAACGTCCAAGGATAATAAAAAAAATTTATATAAAAGTATCAGATCGAGTAAAATTTTGGTTAAAATAAATAATTTTTAAAATATTTTTATTATAATTAAAATTTTTGAAAGATTTAACAGTTATTATAAAAACTCATAATTAAATGTAAAATAATTCACATTAACCATTAACCATTAACCTTACTTCATGTGCTAAATGATTATGATTTTTACTCCTAAAATGGTCAACTAATAATGCTAATTATAAATTGAACCTTTACTAAAACTTGATTACTTTACAAAGATTTTTTTAGGACCATTTAATTTCTTTTTATACTTTTTTTGTTGATGTATTCTTCAAAACATATAATGGGATAAGACATTAAAAATATCAATAATTTTTTAATTTAATGTTCAACTTTTAAAATTTTTTGATTAAGTGTTCAATCCAATAATTTTAAAATTGAAGTGAATAGACCGGTTCATTCAAGAAAAACAAGAACTTGTCAACTTTCCGCTTTAATTTATATTTATGATTATTGCAAATATAAACTAACCAGTTAAATAATAAACCATTTGGTTTTTTTTGTTAATATGTAAGTAGCATTGAATTTAAGTCCATCTTCTTATTTGATCTCTGTTACAATCTCTATCTCCATTCAACCTTTAAACTTTTCAGTGACTATTTACCTCTATTCAAACTTGGATTGCTATTTCAATTTTCATCTCTAATCAAACTTTAACCTCTTTAATAACTCTTTAGTCAACGTACCCAGTACATAAGGTTTTCCGCTTTGTGAAAATTTGAGGAGAATCATGATATACATAGCCTTAAATCATTTTTGCTGGTCTCCTATTTGAAATGATTTTCTTTAACATTTCCTATTTTATTTCAACCTCTTTTGTATTTGTTATATATGTGTGTGTGTGTGGTTTTCTTTAACATCTAAAGTCAAATCCCAAACTAACAAGCAGAGAAGACACAAGGATTGTAGGTTTTTTCTCATTTTCAGACTTCCATCAACCCAAAGATTAGGGTAATTTTTGTTCTTAGAGTTTTATCTTTTTCCTTTTCATTTCTAACTTTCTTCTTTGGTTAGGTTTATGAATCTATTTGGAAGACATTAACCGGGTTGTAATTGAAATTTTTTGGCTAAGAAATAGTGAGTTTGTTGGAGGAAAATTGGGGTTTATGGGATTGATTATCTTCTCTATAAATAGAGCTTGGATTCTTTTAATTTGTCCTTATTCATCCTAAAAGAGAAAAGAAATATGATAGATTATGATGTTAGATTCTGGAAGACTTTAGTTATCATTTATAACATATACGTGTTGTTTAGATTAGAAGTATGCTAGTGCATGATGAGATTTAAGAAAATGTCTAGTTGTTAAGGCCTTTACCATAACTTAGATAAGGTCTTTCAAATTATTTGAAAGGTAGGACAAATTAAAATATATTGGAGTATATATATCTATACATTAACGTCTATTCAGATTTGAAAGATGGAGGAGAAGAAAGCATCAAAAGTGGGAAACAGATCACCTAATCTCATTAATCTATTCCTCCCAATCAAGTTGATTAATTATCTCTCTAATTAATCAAATATAAGAAATTTGACAAATAAGGACTAATATTACATATTGGATCTTTATCTAGTCTAATTGATATTTAATCAGAATTAGCTATAATTCTGATTAAATTTTAATTAAAAAATCATATTTTAACGAAACCTTTATTATTGGACCCCACACCCCACCCGTAAGTGGGTGGGGTGTGGGGTCCAACATTTATAAATAGGTATAGCCTCTAAAGGTGCTAGACTCCTTCAGTTACCCCTCTTTACACTACTTGTGTAGTTCTCTCAACTTGTTCATATTGATACCATTAGAGATTAGACATATTTATGACTATGGCGGCTGTGGTATATTAGTATTAGAAACGGTTTTAAAGAAATTACAAGAAAAATGATCAACATAAAAGAATAAGATACAATATATGCTCATATTTTGTTGTGTTTATAGATCAATTATGATAAGAATTCAAAGTGATCTTAGCTTTCAAAAAATTGTTTGAAATTTTTTTTAGATTATAGAAATTACTTTAGGAACCTATGGTCTTTTTTTTTTGAAAAATATCTACGATATATTTTTATTTCCTCCCTTTTCTAGACTCTATTGATGAAAAGGGCAGTGATTCTTTTTTCACAAGCCATATATCATAAGATCAATCTTATTCCAGTAATCTTAGTTGAGAGGGAAAAGCAAATTGAAAAGTTGTATCCCTTTTCTCTAAGTTTGTATGGTAAGCCACATGATCCTTGAATATGGAACTTTTAATGCTCGACCTGCTTGTATTAGTCCTCTGTAGCAATTTTATAGCCATAAGATAGAAGAATTCAGTAAGTTATTTGAGAGATGATCTTTAAGTTGACGACTATGAGAGATCATTGTAGATGAATAGATAAACTCAAAGTGGTTATTCACAAGAACAATATCATGTGCTCCGTCATCAATGGTCAAACAGTTTCATCCAGTTCAGAGAGATATTCCTTAATTACATGGGTTATTGATGTATTGTTAAAATTTTATTAAACTCGAGGTATAAGTTAATTCAAATAAAAAAGAATAGTGAAGGAAAAGATCAAATTAGGTAAAGTATAAAGTAGTAATATAACTTCATCACATCCCTTTGATCCTTAGTTTAGGTTCAACAATTCACCAATGTCTATTTTACCTCAACCACTATATCCGTTACTATTAAAATTTGAATGTCTTTTCTGTGACAATTAATCAAACTTGGGCCTCATTTGCCACCAATGCCTTAAATTTCAAGGATTAGGAAACCTTTTCCAGCAAATTATGCTTTAGAACCAAGAGGAAAATGATACAACAAAGACTTAATAGGTATTTGAGGAGTTGTAGCAATGATAAAGAGGATGATCAAGTTATTAATACTCAATACATCCCTTATAGGATAAAGCTGTCAAATTTTGAGAATTATAATGGAAGTATGAACTTTGTGAGAAACTGACCAGTAGTAAAATAGCATTTTACGTTAGAAACAAAGAATTATTAGTGCACTACATTGCAGAGAGACTCTAGATCCTTACTCTCTACTAGTTTATAATTTTGGATTAGCCTTGAGGTGATCTCACCAACTATTTTCTTAACCAGTATTAATAAAGAAATAGGGAAAACCTTTATATGGTGAAAGAAAAGGCTATTGAGAAAAAAAAAAAACCCCAATGGCCTTTTTATAAAAGAGAAAATGTGGGCTTATTATTTAGAGATTTTACTAAAACCTTAATATGATATTTATGAAAATTAATAAAATTGTTAGTCAATGTGGAACAAATAGAGAGTGCCATTAGAAAAGGAAAAATCAAGTTGAATGTGTCTGAAGCTATAAAAAAAGAAAAATAAAAAGAAAAAAGAAGATGACGTGCATCAAATTGATGTCATGAAAATCAAGAAACATATTCAAACCTAAATCAACAAAAAATAACAATAACCAAAGTGGCTAGTATACTGATACTCATTCTAACCCAAACTATAAACCATCATCGCTCAATTATAACCAACCATTCTATTACTTGAAACCCTCAATTCCTTTCATATCGTTAACACTATATTCAAACCTAAGTATCATGTGCTGAATACCAACCTATATCAAGAAGTCAATTGCCTTATTCATCATAAAACTCACCTCTAAAACTTTACCAAACACCACTAAATTACCAAAACGTAAACCCACCTAACACCACCATCGTGAGAGTAATAAAATTTAAAAAAGAGAGAAAAACAAAGAAAAGCAGGCAAAATAAATTATAAATCTTAACTATCATTGCTACCATTACCCATAACTTCAAGATAGATATACCGACTCATGCTAAGAAAAATTAGGTGACATCAGTACTGACTTTGTAACCCAAGCTACAATATTTATTGTGGTAATCAAATAGAGTTTGTGGTTAAAATTGAAATAAAGGAAAATATTTGAATGTCGTTACCAATTTGCTTACCCTCATATGGAAGTATTATTGTAAACATGATAGATGGAGGTGAAGAAGATGTCTTCTCTATTAACAAGGATAAATTTTACATAGGAAAAATCTATAAATTTCTATTGAAATGGGGTTAACATTATCAAAATAGGAAGAAAGCCAAATGGTAAACGTATGCTCTTTCAATCAACAACACATACATGCATAATGAGGACGTTCTCTTAGTCACCAAGAATATTCTTTTGTTGTATATTGAAGAAAACGAAGATGTGTCAAGCAATTTGTCCTAATCATTGAAAGTGATTAACACCACTTATTTGTTAGAAGGATCATGGATGAAAGAGTTGATCCTATCATTCACTACAAAGATGGTGATATAAAAGATGACAAATGTGGAAGCTAAAAGTTGAAAAGAAGGCTCACTCATGATCATTCATTAAATCTTAACAAAATGTTAACAAAAGATATAAGTACCTCCTTCTCGAAGCACTTATAAGGAACTCCGTACTTGAAGCCATGACAAGGAATTTCCTACTCAAAGCCCTTATAATGAGAACTCCCCCAAATGCTCTTAACTCTCAAAGCTCTCTCCTCTGAGTGATTTCTCTCAAAAATTGAATGACTCAATGATTGAATGAATAGCTCTCAACTCTAATGAGCTATTCATAAGCTCATCTTGCTTGCAAAGCAAGTTCAAGATCTTTAAGGATCTCCACACTCCTTATTGATCCTATCAACCAAAGATTATACTGCATCACACCGAACAATGGGAAGACATCCCCTTTCCCTTTGGACTCTTCTAATTGGCTACATTACATCATAATCTAATCAAAAAAAGATTACATGCTAACTTGGAAGATTGCATCTATATCCTTGAAGATCTCCACTATCTTCAGATGATTCTCCCATATGGTCTTTATCTCTTAGATTTGATGAATCTCTAATATGATCTTCAAGTTCATCTCGCCACATCTTTATGTGTCACATCACCCATAATTGCCAAGTCATTACTGATGTGTTTTCCAAGTCACTAAGGCATATCCGCACATAAGTCCATCAATGCATATCCATCAACAAGTCCATCTTCCATAATCAAGCTCTCATGGTAAAGTCTCATCGCTCCATGACTAAGTATAAGTCACAATCTGAGTTTGTGTAAAACCTCGCCTATTTTACATACCTTCGACCTACCTTGCGGAAGTCAAGTTCTTATGCGCCTTGTCGCGCTCGCATGCCTTTGCGCATCATTGTGGGGTCTCGCATACCTTTGCACATTCTTGCGCCCCCTCGGGTCTAGCATGACTTAGTTCGCCAACTCTACGTGGCCTCACATCCGAATCTCACGTCTTGTTGAAGATTTCTGCTAATGCGCAACTACACGTGACTATGCATATCAAATCTCACCTACATTTGAGATCTTTGCTGATACTTCATGCATCCCTCGCCTACTTCGTAAGTTCCTCGGGTTTTTCTTGCCAACTCGTAAGACTTCGCCTTGTTCTCTCATCAGCATGCCTTCCTCGTGGCGACCTACGTGCCAAGCATTGGCTAAGTCTTGCCAACACTTGCACAATCCTATAGTCTAGACTTAGAGGTGTAACAAACCATCCCCACTAGAAGAATTCAATGCCCTCGTCAAAATAATCAGTGGGCACTCCTCCACGAACAGTTCCCTCAAAGACTGCTTCGCAAACTGTCGAAGACTGGAGCAAGCCTTCTTTTCCACCGGCACCTTTCCCACATGCCACCTCCTCTTTCGATTGAGTTTGCTTTTGCATGGGTCCCCCCCAAGCTCATAACATTCAAATAGGTGATGTTATTGATGGCTCCTTCCCCCGAGTCATCTTCATCGCTTCCTCCTTTATCCTTCGCGACTATGGAGTTCATCTGCTCCTCACCCTTCTTCCTCTTCAGGCATTCTCGAGCATAATGTGGCTCCTCACAGATGAAACATGCAACCTTCCCCTTTGATTTCTTTTTCTTATATTGACAAGATTCTCCCACCTTCTCTTTGCCTTTCTCTTTGCCATCCCGGGTTCCACCATTTTTATTGCCCTCTCCGTTGGATAGAATTGGCGGTGGCAATTAGAAATCCACCATGGCATCTGCCGCCACTATTGTGCTAGGGAGGTCCTTCGCGTTCTGCCTCCGAAGCTCCATTTGTGCCCAACCTTGCAAGCCGTTAATGAAGTTGAACAACTTATCTTCCTTCGACGTATTTCAAACGTCCAACATCACCAATATGAACTTCCTCGCGTACTCTCTCACCGAGCCGTCTTGCTTTAACTGCTTCAAAGCTTCCCTCGTGAGCCATGAAGTGTTGTTAGGTAGGAACTGATCCATTAGCTCCTTCTTCATCTTCTCCCAAGAGTCGATGGGAGGTCTCCCTGCACTGATTTCGTTAGAGGTTCTCGTTCTCCACCACAGCTTGGCATCACCCACCATGTACATTGCTATGATTGAAACCTTCTTTGTGTCTGCCACCTTTGCCATTACAAAGTAATGCTCCATGTCCCACAGAAAATTTTCGAGCTCCTTGGCACTCTGCTTGCCATCAAAAACTTGCGGCTTTAGTACCTTTACCATAGTGCTTTCCACTCGGACACCTATCTCATGCTTTGCCATCGCATGCTTGAGCACCAGCAGATCATAACTCACCTCCTCACGAGCCTTCATCTATTCCTCGAGCACTCTCATAATTGCTTGAAGCTCCCTCTCCAAGGATGCAATACGTTCCAACAAAGGAACTACTCCTTCATCCGTTGGGGCTAGAGACTCAAGAATTGCCTCTATTCTAGTAACGCTTTCTGTCACATTACTTCAACCTGCCATTGCTCTAGATTGGCTCTGATTCTAGCTATCACAAAGGTTTGTTTTGGACTCAAACTTTTACCATAAGTTGTGCCCACCTTCGTACGACAATCCTGCTTAGGTCCGCTTAAGTAAGATTTAACCTTCTCACGTGAATGTCACCAAACAAATCCGTTAGCACTCAAACACCTCATATGCACATAAGTGTTTAAAGTGTTTCTCTCACACACAAAATAACACAAGTGTATAACAGAGTAAAGAAAGCAACAAGAGATACATATATTGCCGAAGCTACTCTTTCATTAACTTTTAACAAAATGTTAACAAAAGATACAAGTACCTCCTTCTCGAAGCACTTAGAAGGAACTCCCTACTTGAAGCTCTTATAATGAGAACTCCCCCAAAAGCTCTCAACTCTCTCAACTCTCTCCTCTGAGTAATTTCTCTCAAAGAGTGAATGACTCAATGATTGAATGACCTGCTCTCAACTCTAATGAGCCATTTATAGGCTCCTCTTGCTTGGAAAGCAAGTTTAAGATCTTTAAGGATCTCCACAATCCAAATTGATCCTATCAACTAAAGATTACACTGTATCACACCAACCAATGGGAAGACATCCCCTTTCCCTTAGGACTCTTCTAATTGGCTACATTACATCAGAATCTAATCAAATAAAGATTACATGCCAACTTTGGAAGATTGCATCCATATCCTTGAAGATCTCAACTATCTTCAGATGATTCTCCCATATGGTCTTTATCTCTTAGATTTGATGAATCTCCAATGAGATCTTCAAGTTGATCTCGCCACGTCATCATGTGCCACATCACCCATAATTGCCACGTCACTGCTTATGTGTTTTCCAAGTCACCAAGGCCTATCCGCCCATAGGTCCATCAATGCACGTCCATAGACAAGTCCGTATTCCATGATCAAGCTCTCTCATGGTGCAATCTCATCGCTCCATGACTAAGTACAAGTCACAATCTGAGTTAGTGTAAATCCTAGCATATTTTACATGCCTTCAACCTGTCGCGCTGAAGTCAAGTGCTTATATGCCTTGTAGCGCTCGCATGCCTTCGCGCATCCTCGCGATGTCTCACATACCTTTGCACATTCTCGTGCACCGTCGGGTCTCACATGACTTAGTTCACCAACTCCACTGTTGAAGGCATTTTTATCATTAGAATTAATAATATTTTTCCTTAATTTCTGGATTAATTATTGGGTTATATATATATTTTTCTTGCTAAATTGCTTGGTCTGCCTGAATTTGCATTTATAATTGTCTTGTTTAATTTGTAGAAAATGCGCTTGATTTTCGGTCCAAAACAGAAACGCATAGCAGTCCAAATCAATCAGTAAGAGATGTGAAACAAGCTACAAAGGCAGCAAATCAGTTGGAGGCGACACGTGGAGACCCAACAGGTTTTGGAGGAGGAAAAATCACGCATGGCTAAAAAGAGCAACAGGTGGACCAGTAAAA
>JANKOE010000206.1:30532278-30546904 GCA_026284465.1 Erythroxylum citrifolium | reverse complement strand
TATAACTTTTAACGACCATTTTCTTATTTTTAGCAACCATTAATAATAGTTGCTGAAACTAATTTTTCTTGTAGTGTTTGCATCAAAACCTTCTGAGCTTTAAACTAGATTACACCTATGCATTTTCACCAAAACAAAGATTAAGCTTTTGCATTTTGTAAACAAAATGGGGAAGAGGAAAGAAAAGGCAGTGCAATAGAGTAAAGGTTGCCCACAACAAGAATAAGATGCAAAGCTTAAGTTTTTGCATTTTGTATGTTGGTTAGCGACAGAAGAGTGGGACGGAAGTGAGGTAATTCTTTTTTTCCTAATCTCGTGAAACTCTTAGGGTTTTATCAATATGAATTTATGATATATCAAATTGGGAGTGTATATTGACCTAACCTCTTAGACATTTATCCTTTATTCAATTTAACCAGTCTGACCTAAACTCTTAAGTCAATTTTGATGGCTAAAAACTCAAGTTGGGGCCAATTTTTTTTTGGTTTGATTAATTTAAGACCAAACCTTGTAAGTTGCTCAATAAAAGTCTAAATGTTTATGAGTCTACTCAATGTTAGACAATTTTGGATGGAAATTAGGAAGTGTCATACATATGCCGTTACATGAAATTAGGCATGTATTCTTATCAATCTGAATTTATGATTAATGAAATTGGGCATGTATTTTTGATCTAACTTGTTAAAGATTTATCATTCATTCAATTTTACCATGCTTGGCTTGATATACTCCTTTAACTGAGTACTTAATTATGTACCAAAACTATAAATTTATTTGCTTGGCTTACGATGACTACTTTAACTAAATCCTTACTTAAAATGAACACTTATGTACTAATTGAACTTCTAATCTCTAAAAAATAGAAAATCTTGTCTACATGCAAGAAAAGAGTACTGAAAAAAACATGGTTAGATAAGAATAGATCACTTACTAGGAAGAAAAATTGAAGAAGAGGAGTCTATATAATAGTTGGAGCTAAATAATAGTGTTTGGAAAAGATAGAAAAGAACTATGATGATGCTATTTATTATGTTTGTAGAATATAAGAATTGGGATTGGTGTCTATATTGTATAAAATATACCTTAAACCTTTATTTATAGCCAAGATGTTTTTATATGTCACAAATTTTCAATTTTTAACTTCTTTTTAATGGTTTTTAAAAGAATGCAGGGATGTCAACATGTATATTTAAATATTTAGCTACAATATATGTTGATCTTAACTTGAAAAAAGTTAAATATTACATATAGAGTGCATTTATCATTTGAAAAGGCTAAAATATATGTTACATTTTTCATTAAAATGATATTGATACATCTTTTTGTTTAGTATTGACGTGCATTGAAATTATATTATTATTGATAGATCTTATTGTCTGACACCTTTAATATTTTATTAACATTCAATTTCTTGGTTTATTAGGATGTAGAATCTCATTGAAAAATGAATTATTTTCGATTGTGAAGTAAAAATTGATAGAACTTATTTGGGTATATTGGTGGTAGCAAAATTTTAGTTATAGGCATAAACCCAGACAAATTTTATTGGTTTAGTATTGTGGAAACTGCAAAGCATAATTGGTATCATATGTTAGATAAAGTGTACTACAGACATCCATATAAACATGAAGAAGGTGGATTTGTTGAGATTGAAGATGATTCAAAAATAAATTATTTAATCTCGATTGTTTTTAAATATAAAAGAGTGAATATTTAGTTTAAAGGTGAGAATAATGCAGAGAAAGATTTAAAAAAAGATATTATGGATGACAGTGATGGTGATATGGATGGTGATGTGATGATAATATAGTTCCAAAGAATAGTGAAGAAGAAAATAATAATTACACATATAATGAATTGATTATTTTAGGAGTGAGTAATGTAGGTGATGGAATGAAACGTAACATGAAACCCTCCGCTTCTATCTTATTTAATTACATTCCATTATGAAACCCTTAACTAAACAATGGAAGTATATTACGTTTCATCTCGTTTCATTACCAACTCCTCAACCAAACAGGGCTTTACACTATGCTCCTTACTCATATGACAATCCTTTACCTACTTGTATACTACTTCCAATGTATTGTTTGGAGTTTGGTGTACAAAAATACCCTTATCTTGGGAATAGAAACTCATTCTTAAGGAATGAATAGACATCTACCACTGAAGCCAACATTGTCACTTTTCCTGTCAGTGGCATATCATATTATGGATCACGATAGTACACATCAATTAGCTCCATAGATTTTTTTCGCTCTCCCTTTTTTATTTCTTTCGATGCACAAACATCCCAACACAATTCTATTATCAGGTTTTCCACGTCCAAACGTACTCTCCTTCGCTTAATTTTGGCTAGGTGCTGTGAATCCCCTATAAGGATTTATTATAATTTTATTTCAATTATTTATGATTACTTTATTATAAGTATTTATCATTATTATTAATATTATTACTGTATTTATGTATTTAGTTAATTTATTACATCTTTTATGTCTATTTGACCTATATATTTACTTATTTTATTTTATTATTTTATGATTATTCTACTAGGTATTGTTGTATTACTTTTTTTGTAATTTTGTACTTACTTATGTTTATTACATTTATAATGTTTATTTGCTATATTTATTTTATTTTATTTTATCATTTTAGCTTTATTTATTTACTCTTTTTAACCTGCATCACTTATTTGTAGTTTTGTGTATTATTAATATACTACATTTTCATTGTTGTATATGGGTGTACTAGAAATAGCATCTCTACTCTATAGGGGTAAGGTTACGTACTATCAGAGCTCCCCAGACTTCGCGTTAGTGCGGGATTCGGACTAAGTGTGATGATGATGATGATGATTGTGGTATTAAATGATAATGATAATAGCAAGGTGCATGCAATAAAGGGAATGCATACTGAAATTAAGGATGCACAAATTAAAGTTGAGAGGGAAAATTAAAGTTGAAAGTGTGCAAACTAAAGTTTAAGGTGTGAATAATGAAACATAAGTATGCAAACTAAAGTTAAAGGTGTGTATGTAAAAGTTGAAGTTGTGCATCTTCAATTAAAAGGTACCTAAACTAAAGTTTAGAGTGTTTATATTGGAGTAGAAGGTGTACAAACTAAAAAGGATCCAAATGCTTCTGCTAAAACTAAAGTTAGTGAGGATGATGTACTAATTGGTTTAGAATGTAATAGTGCAAGAGATGATGATAAGCTCTAAGCTCTAAGATCAAAATACAAAGAGAAGGTCCGAAAGAAGAATTGAAGATGAGGATGTGAATGATGATGTTAAAAATAGAGAAAAAGAACATAAAGATGATTAATTCTTAATCAAAAAAAGATAGTGAGTATATTGAGAGTGATGACTCAAGTTAGTGCTACATATTGCACTAAGAGGTAAGTATAAAATTTTGTTTTATAATCAAACATCTAGCATTCCATCTTAGGGCGTAGGCTTTAAGTTCAGGTTAGGGAATTCAAGAAGGTAGTTATTAAATACTCCACTGCAAAGAGTTTGTGCCTAAAATATAAGAAAAATGAAAAGTGTCAAGTGAAAGTGAAATGTGCATCACAATGCTCTTATTTACTTTTTAGACGTATTGATGGAAATTGACAATTGTTTGTCATGAAGAGATATAATCCTAGGAAAAATTGTACAACCATTAACATTAACAAGCTTATCACATCCAAATGGATTGGAAGCCACTAAAAGAGCATGATTGAATCATAACCAAACATCAAGGTTGAAAATTGAAAGGCTTTAATTTAAAAGGACTTAAAAGTATACATGAGTTTTAACACTTATAAAAGAGCAAAGGTTGTTGTCATCAAGATGATGTAGGGTGTTACATGGAAGATTTTTTTAATTATTATTATGGTAAAGAGGTGAAGAACACAGACCTAAGCACGATATGGGCAATTAGAACAATAACTAATGTTAATGGTAAAAGGGTGTTTGCAAGATGCTATATTTGTTTCAATAATTGTAAAAAAGGGTTGGATTGAAGGTTCTAGACCAATAATAGAACTTAATGGATTTTTTTAAAATATTTATGTAAAGAATGGTTGTTGGCTTCTATTTGAATGGATGGAAATAATCAAATGTTTCTTAGTGTTTAGGGTGATTGATGTTGAATGTATAGAAGCATGAAAGTGGTTTATAAAGCTTCTAATTTCGAATCTACAACTTGGAGATGAAATGGCTTTACATTCATATTTGACGCACAAAAGGTATGCTCTCGTATTATTCTCATATTGTTAATTATATATGTTTGTCTATTTTATCTATTATTTATTTTAATTGATTTTTCACTATTTAAGGTTTTCTTCATGCAATTAAAAACTTGTTACCAAATGTTGAGTGTAGAATGTGTGTAAGGCACATTTATCCTAATTAGAGAAAAAAATGGAATGGAGATGATATAAAGTTTCAATTATAGACAGTAGCCAAAACCACCTTTTTCCCTGATTTTGATGATTAGTTGCATGTTCTAAATGAATTAAGGCCAGGTTATGTTAAAGATAACATCCCAGTGAGACATAGGTCCCGTTTGGTGAATGGCTTATCAGCCAAAAATTAGCTGATTGACCATGTTTAGCTTATTAACTATGTTAAACAACTACTTATTGTAACAGCCCAAACCACCTGTCTACAGATATTGTTTACTTTGGGTTATTCCTTGGGCTAAACCCCTCACGGTTTTGTTCTTCCCACATTTGGGAAGACGCGTCTGTAAGGGAGAGATATCTATACCCTTATAAGGCATACTTCATTCCCCTCTCCAACCGATGTGGGATCTCATGCATACTTTCCACCCCCTTAAGGCCCAGCTCTCTTTGGGGTCCAGCCTAACTGACACAACGCTTCAGGTACCAGCTCTAATACCATTTGTAACAGCCCAGATCACCCGCTTACAGATATTGTCCGCTTTGAACTTTGGCCCAGCCAAGCCCTTACGGTTTTGCTTTTCCCGAGGCCTTTTTAGGAGGTCATCCATTCTAGAACTACTCTCACCCAAGCACATTTAACCTTGAAGTTCTGATGGGATCCGGTGCATTAGGCTATAGAAAACGTGTCTTCCTAAGTGTGGGAAGAGCAAAACCGTGAGGGGTTTGACCCAAGGAACAACCCAAAGCGGACAATATCTGTGAGCAGGTGGTTTGGGCTATTACACCTATTGTGTTTGGTAATCAGCTGATTGGGTTAACTGATTGAATCTAATAAGCTGACTTTTAAAAAGCTCAGAACGAACAACGCTTGGGCTTCAGCTGATCAAAAAATGATGAATGTGCCCAGCGACAATTCATTCAGAAAGTTTTGGGTAGATTTTTCTCTCTTTTCTTTAAATGTCTTCTCTCTTCACGAATCGTCGTTCTGATCACGATTTTCCACCAACGTTTGATCTTCTACTCTTTCGTTTTGATCATGATTGTGTCGTCAGAAAAGTATACCCATAAACCTAAGAGGGCGTCGGTAATAAGCGAATGTACACTCACTCAAAAATGGAGTTTTGGGGTAAGGATTTTGCTCTCTTTTTTCTTTACACAATCTTCTCTCTTCACGATCTTCTACTCCTTCATTCTAATTTAAATAGTCTTCTCTTGTGTTTTCGAGGTTAACTTTTTCTTTTTTCCATTTGAGACAATGAAGATTGAACTAGCTGCTTACTTTTTCACTTTGATCTTTATAAACTTGGTTAATAAGAAAGGCTGGGATTGAATAGGAAGGAATGGAAAAGGCGATTGATGCACATGGATTTTCATTCAGCTAAAGGTGTAGGATTAGTGCACAATTGTAGGTTTCTTGTTTTATGTTATCTGTATCTTAGGTTTTAGTAAATGTTAAACAAGAAAATTGACTAGAGCCTTAGATAAAATCCAGACATAGCCTAAAAGACACTATTGGGATTTCTTTCAAGTATTTTTCTTTTGTTTGTTTCTAGATTTAGAGGGCAACAAGGAATCATAAAGTTGTTGTCTTGAGGGTTCATGGGTTTTACTTTTTATAGGCTTGAAAAAAGAGTTGATTCGTTATTTGTTTCTCTGGTTAAAGTTAACTTCATCACTTTTGAGTATAAAGATAGAAAAAGCTTGTTACTTTAGGTCTTTGTCTCTTATGGAAAAGGTTTACAGAAGATTGCAAAACTTTGTCACTTTAGATCTTTGTTTTGTTGTAGGAAGGTTAAGTATTTGACAAAAGGTTTCAGTGACAAACCATCAGTTTAAGCCTTGTAAAGTGCAACTATAAGTGTTTGATCCTTACCAAGTTTTAGTTCTGCTCTTTTTCTAAATGTCCTTCCCTATTTTAATGAACACACTCCCTTGAAAGCACATGCTTACTTGTTTTGTACCTTTAATTTTAAAGATTTTTTAAGAATTCTCTTCAGCTCTAAGACTGAAATTAAGGGTAAACTCAAGTCAAAGGTAAGACTCTGTTTCTGGTTTTGGATCATGTTTAGTCAGCATATTGTTGACATGTATGGATAGTTTCAAATGAATGGTGTCATTATCAAATGTTATTTTTCAATTGCAAATAGTTTTTAAAATGTCTAAGTACCCTCTTCACTTTAGGGTGATCTGAAATTATTGAGTTGTATCTATTATTTACTTGCTTTTGCAATTTCAAGCTTTTGCTTCATCCATTTATAAGTGCAAACATCAAACTTTTGGGTTTAATGTGAACATGTATTAATGGTTTTAACCCTCTGGAACTCTTTTAGGTCAATCTTTATCACATATCCTTTAGTAACCGAAAGAAAAATCTTCTATGTCTTTAGTTTTAGTAACAAGGAAACTTCTCTTTGTTTAATCAAGTGAATGACTTTTCTTACTGGTGATCCTCCGTGTGTTATGTGGAATTGTTAGTGGCTGGTATTTTGTAGTGTTGATATGTAGTTAACACTTCATAGTTGTTTGAACTCATATGCTTGCTTGAAAAAATGTTTACTATAATTTGTGGTTTAGATCTCCTGTTCATATTGCTTCCATCATCTTACTAATACATGTATTTGGTTTGTAAAAAATGAAATTCTATATGCTTCTAGTTTAAGTGGTTGTCTTTTTTTTCTTTTTTTTTTTCCGCAATAAGAGAGAAAAAGGCACCATTTTTTAAACTAGTAAAGCTAGTCATTTTAACTCTATTATTATAGTGTGTTCTGATTTCAATTTCAGTTTAATGATTAGGCAAGTGATTGATATCTTTGTTTGTTTTAAAAGGTGGGTGTTAGGGTGGGCATAGCTCGAGTCAATCGTATGGACGTAACAAAGCTCGGGAAAGTAAAAGATTTATCAAAGTTTATAGTTACTATGTGGATTGACTAAACTTTGAGCTGAAGAAATTTGGAAGATATGATTACACCTACTCGGCATTTGTTGAATTTTTCTTTGAATTCTCATAATGAGCTCTAGTAGAGTCTAGTTTAATGGTGAAGGCGTCGCTAGTGGATCAAGGAAGCGAAAGCGAAAACCTAGGATGAGCCTGAAGGAAATGGCTACAAGCAGTGAGCGTGAAAGCAAATAGAAGCTTGTGGATTTGGTAATTCCATTTATTTTGTAGCTAGGAAGGTCGTAACTGTAACACATGTTCTTCTATTTTGCAGCTTGGTGTCTCTTGCTTTGAAAGATGTTAAATGAACAATTCTACATTGCACCAAATTACATAATCATTCTCTACACATTCTTGTCTTAAATTCTTCTTGGTATAAAATTCTGGACTTCTTTTTTCTATTTTCTGTTCTTTTGTTTCTTCGGTCTGCACTCTTTTCCATTATCATTGAAGAGTTAGTGGAATAGTTAGCAATAAGGCTAGTTCATTGCATGCCCGCACCATTTGAAGATTGATTTATCCCTTCGTTTTTGCAATTTATTGATGTTGACAAATCTGTCATCTAGAATTACTGTTGTAAACATTTTTGTTGGCAGACAAATTATTGTGGATTGTTGTGGTGGTGGTAGTGACGGTGGATAGTAGTGGTGGTAGTGGAGTGGCAGTGGGGTAAGAGACAGTTGAATTTTTAAATTAATTTTAGAATAAATTCATTAAGACTTATTACAATTTTCGTATTTAAAGTTGTTAAAATACTTTAAATTTAGATGTATGTGAATTAATAAGGTATTCAAGCATAACTTCTTAATCATGTATTAATGAATAAATTTAAATTTAAATTATAAGGTATCAAAGTCTAATTTGCAACTATTTTGTTTTATTTATAACTCTCTCTTTTCTCTCTCTTTTATTTTCTCTCTAACTTGCAACCCTTTTGTTTTATATCTATGTTCATTTCTTTTGCCCTGTTTGAATTGTATTGTTAAACTTCATTTGTTGTTGTTATTGTTGTTATTATTGATGTTGTAGTTGTTGTTATTATTATTATTATTAGAGTTATAAACTTAATTTTTGTATAATATTCCTATAAGAATATTCAATGAAATACTAAGATATATACTATTATACCCTTATATTTTTTAAGTCATGTCCTTATAAGTTATTTTATATATAAAAAGCTAATATTAAACAGCTAATTTTACCAAACCTCAAATGACAAGCAGCTAATGCAATCCGTTGGTCAAATCAGCTGGTATAATCAGTTATCAGCTAACAGCTAATGTAATCAACTGGTTGCCAAACAGAGCCAAAGTGCAAGATATATTTCAATATCAATGCTAATTGTAATCATAAGGATAATAATATGCGTAAAACCTTCAATAGTTAGATATTAGAGGCTAAGATGAAGCCTATCCTTAACATGATGGAGCATATTAGGAATAAAGATAAAGAGGATCGATGAGAAAAAGGTGCTTTTGGGAGAAATGGAATCATAATATGTCACTAAGAGTTTCGATGGTGTTAGAGAAAAATAAGAGAGAAAACTTTATTTTTTTTGTTGATTGGAATGGAGTTGATGAGTATGAAGATAATCATAGATTAGATAAATTTTTATGAGAATTAACAATTGTACTTGTACTTGTAGATACTGGGACCTGATATGGATTCCATGTCATCATATCTAATCTATGTTTCCATGTACCTTTCATTGTTATAATATAAGTTAATGTATTCATTTAGATTGTCATGAAGCATATGCAAATATACAAGTATTCCCTAGAGTGACTTGATGGATTAATATTTATCTTGAATATGAAGTCATTGAGCACTAATAATAAGGAGAATGCCTAATTCACCTAAAAGAAAATGAAGAAAGAGAGATTTAAACAACCTAAAATAGGAAAGGCTACTAGAAATGGAAGGAGAATGACTTGCACCAAACGTAGGCAACAAACGCACGACCAAAGATTTTGCAAAATGCAATAAATATAAGAAATTTCATATTCTTTTTAAAATTAATTTTATGATTACCATTTTCTTACGACTCATTCTATGTTTGTAAAATATTTATAAGTTTCAAGATCATCCAACAACAATGTAAAGAGATAGAGTGGAGGAGTTCAATCTATGAATTCAGCACATACTGCATTAACAAATATTACATATGCTCGTGAAGTGATTAGATAGGAGAACTATAAACATCATGAAAGTACATAAACATTGGTCAGAGGAAGAGACATAGGCAAAGGTAGAGGCAAGGATAGAGGGAGAATGGTTAGTTGATATGGATTATATTTCAATGAATCAGTCGGGTCAATTGAGTACCACATTATGTAACTATGTTATGTTAGTATTCTATTTGAAATTATACAAATATTTTTACCAAAAAAAAGAAATTATACAAATATTTTATATTATTATTTTATTTGAAATTATACAAATATTAAATAACCTTTATTATTGTCATATATAAATAGTATGGAAAATGTTCAAATATTATGACTAAGAAAATCACAAAGATTCATCATTGTTGAATAATCTAATTCTCAAATTGAAATTGACTTTCAACCTTGAGGATTGCAATAGAATAGTGGGAATAACATCACTTCTTCAACTCATGCAACGAGAAGGATGCAAAGATAAGAAGACTTATGGATTCGGTCTTCAACTCAAGTTAAACATGATTTTTGATCTTGTTATGAATTCTCTTGTTATTCTATTTTAAATTGTTATAAAATTAGACTGTTACACATTTTGTTATATATTCATATTGTTATAATGAAAGTTATTTGGCATTAGACTTAATTATCAAATAACTTGTCATACTTTGGAGTTAGTTAAATGGTACATTAACATAATTATCTTACAACTTTAAGATGAAGTTTATTAAATATAATTTGTTATTAGAATTAGTTGTTCAAATTGGCCTTTCAATATATGATTGAGATGATGCATGATGGTGATAACCTCTTTGAGATGACTCACCATCTGCTCTTTTCTCTTCTCCCCTTTTCATTGCTTAAAGAATGGATAATTGATGGAACCAAATGGACTAATCCCATCACCCTAGCAAATATTATCTTCTTGCACGTTGTGTATCTAAAGAAGTTTTGTATTAAGTCTCTCATTTCTTAGCTTAAATAACCAACAAAGCTGATAATATATTGATCTATATAACTTACAATTTTTTTTATTTAACATAAGGTTTTAATAAATTATTATGGAACAAATAAAAAGTTTATAAAGTTCATATTCTTCAAATTTTTTATTAAAGAGTGCTTAACTACAAATATTATAACATATATTATATAATAAATTATCTTCCCTTGTAGACTTCTTGCCTCACATAGTTTATATTTCAATGCCACTTTTACTTTTATCAATTCTTTGTATAACTCATGCATATTATCCATGCACTTACCATATTTTAACTTCTTGTTATGAAGTTCCAACCTTTTATTCTTAAATCTCAATTTAATTATGATTGATTTTGTCCTTTCACTAAAATCTTCATTTACTAATATGGAAAAATTACATCCCTTTCCTACAATAATACAACAAAGTTTAGTTATTATCAAATACCAACTATTTTATTATTAATGATTAATCTACCTTATAATTAGAGCATACGTAAAAGCTTCGTATAGGATCATTAGTAATCCAAGGAATCACCAAAGAGCTTTGACTTCCACATCAACAAAAAAACTTACTCATTATATTACTTTTCACTACGTCTTCTGCCAATCAATTTGTAAGATTCATCATTTACTACAGTCGAGAAAAACCCATACCAATTAAATATAAAGCATCAATGTATCTCCCTCTATATATAACAAAGATTATAAAAAGGTAGAGATATTATAAACATTATAAATAGCCTACAAAGATTATAAACAGGCAGAGGTATTATAAACATTATAACTAGCCTACAACAACATTTGTTTAGATGTTGAATAATTTTATTCTAAAAGGAAATCAAGTCATACATCTCGAAAAGAGTAGGAAGTCATCCATAATCACTATGTACTACAATTGAAGCTAATAAACTATAAGAGTTAAAGAACAAAAAGATAACTAAAGAAACCATATCAAAAACTTATGCAAACCACTATATATCATTATAAGCCTATAATAACTTTATAGATTTATAGAGATACAGTTATAACAGTAACTATGCATGCATTGTTATTAAAAGATCAATCATCGCTTAAACTCATATTTGAAAATAGTAATAACTACAACAAAATCAATAGTTTATCAGCTACAAAACTCATATAGAGCCATGGTAATTATAAAGACTACTAAAATAATAAGTCTTAAACTTTTTTCATAAAAAATAACTTAATTATATGACTATTATTTCATTGGCCTTTGTAACCATCATACATACCCATCATTTTGGCATTAATAAATTATTATTCTATTATTGTCTTCCTATCTAGTTAATGAATGATTGTCTTGTATTTCTTTTAATGGGTCATGTTACAACGAAAAAAGAAACATTTCTTTAAATTATAACAACTTCACATTAATAACTAAATAAGGTAAAATTAAGTTGTTTTGGTAGGAATTCACATTTGAATATGTTATAAATGAGAAAAAATTAAAGGACAATCATACCATCTATTGTCATACTTATGATTTTTTTGAAAATGGTAAATGAGACAAGAGAGGATCATCAAGACAATAAGTTAAGGTCAGGCCCAATTTAGAATATGGTTTGGGTCTAATTTAAAATCCAATTGAGCCTATCTCATATGACCTAAACATGAATTTGATCGAGTTTCAAATTTCCCAAAGTCCGCCTATAGTTTGAAATTTTTATATCATGATTCGACCTGACCCAACCCGACCTAACCTGACCAATCCACTACATGAATTAAGACATTTAGTGACAATTTTTTGTGACATTTAAATATTCGTCACAAATATGATAATTATTGTGACCAAAAATTTGTAAGCCACTATCACTTTCATTATTTGTGATAAATTATTACGTATTCAATAATATATAGTAATTGTGACATTACCAAGTCTTTCACCATTGTGTCGTCACTATAATAATATGTTATTAGAGTCAATAATAACTTTGTCACTCTTAAGTTGTCACTAATAGTATTAAATATTTATCACCTACACCATTTTAGCAAAAATGAAATGTAATTGTGAAAAAAATTATTGTCTATATTATTATTCGTTATTGTGGCAAAAAATTGTTTGTCACTTAATTTATATATTTTTGTGACGACAATTATCATCGATATAAGCGAAAATAGTTAGTGGCAATACTATATCGCTATAGTACCATATGAACTACTATAGTCACTATTATTCAAAATGACAGTGACAAAATAATTTTTCATCACACAAATTTTAAAATAATTATAACAAGAAATCTTTTTGTTATATAAATTTTAAACCTTTTGTGACTAAAACTTGTTGCTAATATAAGCCTAACTAATTAATGTCAATTAAGTATCGTCACAATAATAAACTTATCCTTATGGTCAATATTATTCAAAATTATTGTCATGGAAAATAGCTTTTACACTTAATTATTTAATTTTTGTGATTAAAATGTTATGACTCGTTATAATAAAAAGAGATTTAAGCAACATTAAATTTGTAACATTTTAAAATGTGTTGTTTAAAACTAATATAATGCAACAGTTTTTAAAGCGTGAACTTTAATAATATTAATAGGCAACGATAATAATAATTTGTTGCATATATCTAAAAAGACAAAAATATTAAAATATTTTTGCTATAAAATTTTATATAAGCAACAGTTAAATTTGTTGCGACTTTAAATAATAATTAAGGATAAAAATGAGTCACGTCAAACTCAGATCTAAGTTCACGCAATACTTGAAATTTTGTATTTGAGCTTATGCCTGAGCTGAGACTTCTGGTCCAAGTTCGAGCACAATCGAGCCCAAACCAAACTCGATTAAATATATTATTTAATTTTTGAAAATAAAAAATATAATCATTTTCTTTTAAAATTTTAAACTTTAGATTAGGTTGCAACTAACAGTTCTAGCTTGACATGAAACCTAAAAATATTAGAAAACTAAACACATCCTAAATTCTGGTTGACTGAAGCCGAATTGGGTCAAATTAGACCAAATTGAGCAAGCTTTATTATAACTAACTAAAATTAAAGTATTATTATTTTAAATTATATTGTTTTATGAATATATAATATTTTAGGGAGACTTTAAATTTCCTTTTGGTTTTCAAATGAAGGCTATGAACAGGTGGAGTTGAACCCCTACGAGCACTGCCTCACATAGACCAACGATAGGTGAAGTAATCAATCATACAGGTGCGATTTCTTTGGTTAATTTGTTAAGGCTTGTTTTTCCATTTTCTTTTACGACCCATCTATGGAGATTAAGATTTTGACTAATAATTATAAAAAGGTTTTGACTGTTGGAGTAACGTTCATATTGTTTTGTAGCGTATTGAGCATTGGAGTAGCATTCATATTGTTTAAACACTAGTTAAAAAGCAAGAGCATATAAATCGCTACTCTACTTGTTGTGTTGTTCTTTTTTCTGGGCTCGGATTAATGGTTGTGTTGTTCCTGTTTCTTGGCTTTATATGATTTTTAATGCTGTTGTTAGGAAGTGTAGTCGCTTATGTTTTTTTCCTTCGATAACTTTATACTGACATAATAAAGATCTACAGCCGCCACTCTAATCTTCCATAGACGTCGACTTCTAGCATCTCCTCCCACCATTATTGTCGCAACTGCATGCTTGACAATGGACACACAAGCAGCAAATATGGAGTGCATTGGCTGCCCTTGAAGTAGTGTGTGTCTGAGATCTACAAGGAGACGACGTGAGAGGAGATCTACGAGGAGACGGTAGCATAGGTCTCTCATCTGCGAGGCTTGAGGAAGATATAACGGCGGCGTGGGTCTCTCATCTTAAGGAAATTTGTAAGGTGTGAGGCGGGAGACGCGAGGCGTTTGTCATGGCGAACACAGATCTGCGAGGAGTGAGACATGGGTGGCCCAGATTTTTGAGCGTAAGGTGTGGCGACGTTCTGTGAGAGGAGTGAAGAGCATCCATATCTAAACTCATTCTCAATGCTACCCACGCAAGCTCCATAGCAGCTGTTCATCTTGATGGAGGATCCTCCTCCGTCGACTATAGAGAATGGGGAAGCCTCCCTCTCCAAAGATGAATTCCCAGTTCTCAGTAGAGAAGTATTACCCGAAATTTTTTTTAATGATTATGACTAATTAAGCATGATTAACTTAATTAATTAAGATTAAGTAGCATTAATTAG
>JANKOE010000206.1:30419498-30433564 GCA_026284465.1 Erythroxylum citrifolium | reverse complement strand
CATTACCATTGATAGTGGTTGGTTTGTAAAAATACTAAGAAATAAAAATTTATTATAATTAATTAATTAATTATATTATATTTTAATTAATTATAATATAATTATTAATTAATGAATAAATTATATTTTAATTAATTATATTGTAACTCATTAATAATATTTTAATTACAATATTTTAATTAATGAATAATTATATTTTAATTACTTATGTTGTAACTAATTAATAATATTCTAATTAATGAATAATTATAGTTTAATTTCTTATATTATAATTAATTAATTATATTTTAATTAATTATATTGTAATTAATTAATTACAAAATTTTAATTACTGAATGAATTATATTTTAATTAATTATATTATATTTTAATTAGTTGTAACAAGCATATCCTTATATAACAATGATACTCATTCTTTTAAATTAGGAGAGGAATGGGGTATTACCCAAAAATAGGTAATCAAAATAATGACTATATAATTATAGTCCCTTACTAAACTCAATCTTTCATTCCATACTCATTCTCTTTTTTTCATACCCACCAAATAAGTACACCCTGAATGATAAAGACAAAAGTATGAACTTTCATAATTGCATAAATTCAGTTGATCCTATTGACCACAAATACAGTGGACCTTATTTCACCTGGAGCAACAAACAAGAATGTTGTCAGTTAATAAGGAAAAAGCTTGATCATGTAATTAGTTGATAGCTAATGGCTATCAAGTTTAATAAAATCATGGCACATTTCTGTAATCCCCTTTACTCAGACCATTCCTCTACAGAGGTAATGTTGGACATCGAAAATAAAAAGATCAAGATTCCCTTTAGATGAAATTTTCATTTTAACTATATATGTAGTATTTTTATTAGCTTATTATATTATTATATATCATGTGAAAATATTAATCTATTAATAATATAGAATATAATCATTCGCAATATCTATACATACAAGGTCGGATCCACAATGAGGACAAGTGGGGGCGAGTGCCCCCACTGCCCCCAAAAAATTTCCCCACTTTTTTGAAAAAATTTCATGTAAAAAATTATTATTTTATATTTTGTCTCCATAAAAAAAAGTTGTTTCTATTAAAATTTTGGACTCACTCAAAAAAATTCTAGATCCACCCTGTATACAAATATCGTCTCAAATTATCTACGACGTCACTCGTTTTTGACGTCCGGATCGGGTCGAAGGAAATGATTCGGGCTCCGGGCGAGGAGCAAAATTCCCTATGGAAAAATAATTTGATGTGTTTCGGTCCCAGACATAAAATAAAAGGAGCTCATTCATAGCTCCTTTTGTGATTAGTGTTTCGAAGGAGGATTTTGAGCTTTTTAGGGTTTCGTTGGCGAATTGGAATGTCTGGTCTCCATCGATCAGCTAGTGCTCCGTTGAAGAACGGCGGTCTCCCTCCCCAAGAACTCCTGGACGATCTCTGCAGGTCCCCAATCCTTGTTCTGTACTTGTTCATTTTACTTGACTCTTAGTCTATTCATCGTTTTCAGTATTAATTGTCATCGGTTGTTAGATATAACAATCATAGGATTGAAAAACATAATGATATTTGTTCGTTGTTAAAAACTCTACTTTTGAAACTTATTATTTATCAATATCATCCTGCTGCAGTCGATTTGTTTTAAATGTTCCAAAAGAAGATCAGCAGTCTTTTGAGAGAATTCTGTTCCTGGTGGAGTATGCGCATTGGTTCTACGAGGACAATTCAGTGGAAAAAAATCCATCCTTGAAGTCTTTTACTTTGAAGGAGTTCACATCTTTGTGTATCCTTTTCAATTTGTCTTGAAATCTCTTTGAAGGGGACCCTTATTTGTTTCTTTTCTGTTCACTTGTTAACTAGGGACCCTTGCTTTGTTTCTTTTCTTCACTTGTGAACTAAATGCACCATTCTCTTTTGCTCTTTCTGTCCACATAGTTTGATTAATGCAGAGCTAACCGCCAGTGTTAGTTACTTTCTGGGATTGTTGACTGTATGATTCCATGATGGATCATTCTCCCTTCAAGCCTTTTTCTCATGAATCAGTATTTCAGTGAAGAAAACAAATAAACCACTATCGTGATTAAATCACATTGTTACTGCCCTCTTTTCTTTTTGTTTTATTTTCCCCTAGAGTGGAGATGTTGGAGAGTATGAATGACATGGGCTTTGATTTCAGTTTCAGATGCATTTGACAGTTGCTTCGGATTCCATGAGTTTTCTCCTGCAGTTCTATCATCTTAATTGAATATTTATGGGTCCTAATTTTATATGTTTATGAAAATCACCCTTAACTGCATTTATTTGTTAACTGCATTTATGTGTGACATCATGTGGATCTTGGGACACTTATGTAACAAAAATATACAGGCCTACATGAATGTGGACTCTCTGGTCGCAGATTTCCTCCCTATATCAGTTATGTCGTTTTATACCTTTATAAGAAGAAGTTTAAGATCCTTGTGGCAGATAAACGAGTAATCCTTGGTGTATTGAGTTTTCAGTGTTGTGACTTAATTGGGAGTCCTTCCTGGTTCATAATTTTTTACATTATTTTTACATCTTACTTCCTTGTATTTTTTTTTATTGCTCTCGGCTCCATTGATATCCATAACATATTTCAGTATTCAACAGTTGTGATGTTTTAAGACCCTATGTTGCTCATATAGATGACATTTTTAAGGACTTCACTTCTTACAAGGTTCGAGTTCCTGTGACGGGGGCAATAATATTGGATGAAACCTATGAAAGGGTGAGGCCTATTATAAGTGAATGCTGGAAACAATATTATGATCCTTTTGGTGCTGAGTGTATCATATTTGAGATTTTGTGTTAATTTGCAGCCAATTCCTTTATCTGAATATTCCATTTGAACCTCAACTTTAATCCATAGTGTTTTTTGACTTGGCTTCCTTGATCTTTTCTGTCCAAACTGCAACAACTTTTGTCATCTAACAAATTTAATGAACACTTGTTGGAGATACCACTAATAGTAAAATTAGTATTGTTTGATTTATCTGTCACGTGTGGTAGTGCTTACTAGTGAAAGGATGGAAAGGGACAAGCTGGAGTTTTCCACGTGGGAAAAAGAACAAAGATGAGGAAGACCATGCATGTGCTATACGAGAAGTAAGTTGATTTTATGTAATGTGCATGCCACTTGTTGTGCTCCCTCTATGGCTGAGAAGTTTTAGTTTTTCTTGCTTAGTTATTGATATTAATTTGGGGAAACTAGCTGCATTTTTAATACGATGATATTCAATTCTCTCTTTATCTCTTTCTCAAACTCTCTCTCTGTCCTGTGGACCCAGTCCTTCACTTCGTAATTGTATCAGGAACTCAGTCACTTTCATTCTGGCATTCAGGTCTTGGAGGAAACAGGTTTTGACGTCTCAAAGCTTCTTAATAAAGATGAATATATTGAAGAATTTTTTGGACAGCAGAGGGTTCGACTCTACATAATTGCTGGTGTGAGGGATGATACGGCCTTTGCTCCTCTTACAAAGAAGGAGATCAGTGTATGTGGTCAAGAGAACTTAAAACATTTGCAACACTTAGTAATCTAATACCATCTTTCTGAAAAGTCTGAGATATGTGGGGGACTAGAATTTAACATCACGTTACATAATATTGGGAACTGTAAATGGTTTAATAATTTGAAATGAGCTTCTGCCAACCTTTCTAAATCCAATTTTGATGTCTGGACTACCCATGAATGACTGTTCGAGTCCTATGTCTGCTTTGCTATTGAGTGACAACCTCTTTAGATTTCAGAATCCTGTGATCTTAATGTCTAAAGGTACTGTTTGTTGAAAATCACTTAGAGCATACCTTTTATTGTCTGTTTGCAGGAAATTGCATGGCAGAGGCTAGATGAACTTCAACCAACAAATGATGATGTTATTTCACGCAGCATCACTGGCCTTAAGCTTTACATGGTTGCCCCATTTTTATCGTGAGTTTTCAGTGTGCTATATGGGTAATCATGTCTGCTATTCAGAGTACTTTCTGTTGAATTAACTGATTTTATCATTATATGCAGGTCTTTGAAGTCATGGATTTTAACTCGTCAACCCCTAGTAGCTCCAAGAACTGATGCACCTGCCAAAGGTTTAAACTTCATTTTCTCTTGGAACTTCATTATTGTTTTTAGTGTTAAGTGATCGCAAATCTCAAAGGGTTGGTAAAGAAGGCAATAAAAACGTGGCTGCGGTCTGTGGTATTAAACAGACGACCTAGTGGGAAAGTCAGCTAATTGTGGTATACTACTGTAGGTTTTTTTTTTCTCATATGAGTTCTTATTCGAGCTGTCCAGGTATGTGCGTGTGGAAAGCAAAAAACACTTCCATAGGAAGTAGCTCTGCAATACAAGAGAGCCAACCAGCTAAGCCTGTATCTGACAAACCTTATCCTGACATGGGTCCTGGGAAGAGCTTCAGAAATTTCAAGTTTGATACTGGTGCGATCCTGCAAGCACTGGAAGCTGGGTTTTCTACTTGATGCTAAAACTGCAAAATATTTTGTACATGCTCTGTGCTTCGGTAGCTTAGTTCCTGACATTTATAACCAAATGACATGAATCGCATTCTTAATCATCTTGTTTGGTTATATCCAATGTAATTCAGGGTTTTTGGGTTTTTGGGTGTGTGTGTGTGTGTGTCTATATATATATATATATATATATATATCCCTGTACAGAAGGCCCTTTTGCGATTGTCATAGCTCTGGAGAGTATTCTCACTAGGTTGCGTAGATTGTCATATCTCTGGAGAGTATTCTCCCTAGGTGCGTACTAATAGCCTCAATTGCCGTGTATTGTATTTACCATGATTAGTGTTTTACATTTTGAATTCTACAGTTGAAATTGATATCAGCTTTCTTTGCTTCAGTTTTTTCCTTAGTTACAGGGGAGAACACAACACAGCACCAGCGGCAATTAATAGCCAAAGCGCATTCTTTATTCTTCAGTTTAATCAACTCAACAGCGTCGAAGGTTATTATACTGCTTATATCAATTACATTGCTATGAATCTATCAAGTATATCTGATATAATTGCAGGTTCGACATGTTACCTCACCATGAAGCTATTGATATTAACCTTACCTGTATTCTTTCCAACTATTCTGGACTAAATAAATTCGGGATCGAGTTGGTTAGTCATGTTTCTTCACTCCAAATCAATGATACTTCGTTGTTATTCACCAAACCACCAATACAAGCGATACAGCCTCTATTTCACTACTACTGTCGTTTCAAGGAATCCTAACGATACGCATATGCTGAGTCACTTTAATATATGTTACTTTCTCCCAAAAAAAAAAAAGTCACTTTAATAATATGACGCAAGAATTATGCAATTTATTTGCTTTTTGCACAATGTATTTCTTTATTTTCTTCTTAAATTTAAAAAATATTAGAATTTTTAATATAAGTAAAGTGTAGAGCTCATTAATAAGAATTAAGTTTGGGTAAATCATTGCTAAAATGACTAGAACTAGTAATTTAGATAGTTGTCTTTTAGCACTTATAAATCTTTTAATATTTGCATGTTTAATTAATATAGGATACTCTAAAACTCCTCCTTAAATGCAACTAGGACTAGACATTCAGTTCTCACTTTGAAATAATTGCAGTGGTAATCGGACCGGGTCACTGGGACTGGACATTTAGACGGACAATAAATTAATAATTTGGATCAAATCTGCTCTAATATTATATTAGAATTTTTAATATTGGTAAAGTATAGAGTTCATTAACAAGAATTAGGTTTGAGTTAACCATTACCAAAATAACTAGAACTTGTTATTTGAATAGTTAACTCTTACGATTTATAAACTCTTTAACATTTTCATATTTAACAAATATAAATTCTCTAATGTAAAGTAAGGTGAAGATATATTTTTGTCGATATCATCATTGATGAAGGTACAACCACTCTTAAAAGAATAAGCTATGCAAGATTATGTGTATTGGTGGAGTTCAATCAATTCCTCTCTGAGTTCATTCCGCTTATGAGATTAAATGAAAATGGTGAATTGTAGGAGGACTGCATATTAGTCTCACTAATGGAGGCCTTAATCTTCCAACCAAGGGCAGAGATGGAAATCTACAGGCAAAAGTTTTCGGACTTACGAGTATAATGAGCTGATGGGTAAAAATAATGAGCTTGGTTAAGGCATTAACTTTGCAAATTCTCAAATAAGAATAGTAGTTGAAACCATCCTGCGGGAAGTTCCAAGTTATGAATTGGAGAAGATTTATGTTACTCATGCTTCAAACATTACATCAGGGATTGAAGAATTGCCAATGTAGTAAGACATGAATATGCAAGGAAATTTGTGCTAGTTAGGAGTAGCATGTGCAAACCACAACTCTGAAAATCTCTGCAAAAGGTTGTGATAGTTGTGCCAGCCTCTGTTACTGAAGTACTTGCTATAGAGGTTGATCAAGAATTTAAGAATTTACTCCAAAATTAGGTAAAAAGGCTAAGGGCTCCTTCTCCAAACCTATAAAGAAATGAATTTCCTGTGCTGGAATGTAAGAGGGCTTAATAGCCCCTTTAAAAAGCTGTTGCTTAGGGATCATATTCAGTTAATACCACCCTCCTTCGTAGGTGTTCCAGAAACCAAACTTAGAAAAGTTGGATCAGTTGTATTTTATTAAAAAGAATAGTTAAGTGTATCCTTTCTAATCACAAAACTCATCAGTATTGAAGGATTATTGTAGCCTATAATCCTTAAAAAATGAAAATGATGAGTTCAATTCTCATAGCCCAATTAATTCATATTGAGCTAAATTTGCCAAAGTCTAGACTAACTATTTTTATTTCCTTTCTCTGTGCTTGAAACCATTCCTTTCAAATAATAATGTTTATGGAATAAACTGCAAGATATCTACCAAGTTATTCAAGCTCCTTGGTTGGTAATGGGTGATTTCAACTGTATCTAAAGCCTATAAGAATTTGAATGGAATGTTTTTTATATGCAGTGTTTGGTTGTTGTCTCCGTTAGTGGGGACAGAAGACAAAACATAAAAATTCTATCCCTGTCCCATATTTGGTTGCTATCTCCAATTTTTTGTCATTCATCCCCGAATGACAGGGATAAGCGTTTTTGTTCCTCCGAAAATCGAATGACAGAAACTCTTGTCCCTATCTCCGAAAATCACAGAGCCACGCATAGAGGGGCAACACCGTTGCAAAAACGTTTTTGTCCTAAATGCAAGTTTTTGTATCTGTTTTTCACTAAACCCTATTATTATTATTATTATTATTATTATTATTTTTATTATTATTGTTGTATTGATTATTGTTATTATTAATATTATTATTATTAGTATTATTATTATAAATTTTGTATTTATTATTATTATTATTATATGTATTATTATCATTATTATTATACATTTTGTATTCTTATTATTATTATTAATTTTTTATTATTATTATTATTATTATTATTATTATTACTATCATTATTATTATTATTATAAATTATTTATTTATTATTATTATTATTAATTTATTATTATTATTAATTTTTATTATTATTATTAATTTTTTATTTACTATTATAAAAATTTATTATTATTATAAATTTTGTATTTATGTTTTGTCCATTACAACCAATCACCTCACTGTCTCCAATTTTTGTTCTGTTCCGTCCCTAAATTTTTGTTCCGTTTCATCTCCGTATAGAGGAGACGGCAACCATACGCAGTGTTAGGAACTTAACGGATGAGCTGGCCATATGTGCTTCATTCTCTCTGCTTAATTCCTTCATTCTAAATGGAATATTTGAAGACAATGCTAGTTTTCTAGTTCTTCCCTCCATTAGGGATGAGGTTGGAAAAGTTGTTTGACTAGTAAACCTAATAAATCTCCAGTCTAACAGGGATTAATGGGATCTTCTTTTTAAAATCATCACATTTGATTAAAGATGTGCTTACTGATGTTGTCCTAAGCCTCTTCACTTATTAAAGGAGCTTAATAAGACATTCATTGGTTTCATTGCACAAATCCCTAACACCTTAACTTTGGGAAACTTTTAACTGTTGTAACTTATTTCTAAAATCCTTTCACTCAGATTAAAGAAAGCTATAAAAACCCCTTACTAATGATTCTCGGGTTACTTATATTAAAGGCAAACATATTAGTGATAATATACTTCTTTATATGAGCTTTTTAAGAATTATAAAAGCAAGAATTCTCCTAAATCATGTATAATCAAAGTTGACTTCAAGAAAGCCTTTGATTCTTTGAACTGGAGCTTTATATAAATGCAAAACTGTGAGGATATTAACCCTAGAGACGATCCAAAGTGGACAATATCTGTAGGAGGATGATCTGGGCGGTTATAACTATACCTTCCTTTAGATGTAAAAACGATCTTGAAACTTATTTATAGTGAGAGGTAAAAGGTGAAATTAATCATTATCATTATTACTTTAAAGAAAAGAAGGTATATCTAGTGGTAGTAAAACCATTTTTCTTCTGTCTCCTCTATTAAAATTGCTCCCTAGAAATCTTCAATAGAATTAGTCTGCAAGTTTCATTTTCCTTTGTCAGGAATCTTCAATGGAGGTGGATGCTAACTAATCTTCTTTAATTTCTTGACAGCTTTTGCCGGATTAGGACCCATGGTGGTGGCTTTTTCTTTAATACCTTTGATAGTTGGCTGACATATTTTGACACATGAGAAATGAATCTTTAATATAATTCATGATTCCCAAAAACTATTGGATTTGTTTAATAGTGAGATTTTAAGGAAGTTGAGTAGTTCACGAGCTATATGTGGATCAGGGTCGTAAAAGCCATCATGGAACTTCATGCCCAAAATTTTTATATGGGCTGAACCAATTTGGCTTTTGTGGGTTGAGAGCATGATCCCATACTTCCTTGTGAGATCCAAAAATTGGCGCAACAACGCTTGATGCTATTGTTGAATACAAGAGTGAAGGAGGATATCATCAATGTAAATTAAAGCACAAGATAAGATATTGTCATAAGTACTTATCATGGCTCTTTGAAATAATGATGGGGTGACTTTTAGCTCAAATGGTAGACTGTCCATTGGTATTGGGCATTGGGAATGCAGAATGTTGTCTTATATTAAACTTTTAAATCAAACTTTAAGAATATTTTTGCTTCTTTTAGGAATAATACCTATGTATTTTTCATCTTGAAGGAAATGATTTAGAGGCATGGATTCATTCCCAGATGAGTGACCTTCGTTGGATTACTGTCCTCATTCTTTTTGAATGATAATTGGACATAAAATTATGAATTCTGCCACAATAGATTTGGATGATTGAATTGGTTATAGCTTTGTAAGCAATATCGTAAAAGTTGGTCTCTAATATATTTATATCCAGAAGGAACGTCTTAGAGCTCAAACATGTTACGATCTTCAGTGTACTCACGAAAATCTTGTTTGTAACAAATCTTTTTTGGAAAATATTTGTAACTTTTCTACTTGGCAATAATCATCCATGTCAATAAGTATGTCAAGACTAGAAAGATTGCTTCATAATATTTTTGTCCAAATGATACAACTTGGGAAGAACTTTATCGTAATCTTTCTCTTCGTGATAAGATTTATCTTAAAGGAATTGTCATCAACTGTAGTAAAGTATTCTTCATAAGGTTGTCATTCTTCTGTAGGAAGAATATGTGGTTTCATTATACTTCTATAAGAGTATGTATCCATATAGCCAATAGCTGGGATTAGTCTGTGATACTTTTCTACAAGCAATTAAAGATTGACATATTGTTGTGTGGCTATTGGCTTCTTGGGCTCTAGCTTGAAACAAGACTATTTCATCATATACATTGGTTCATCATCTTCTTCTTTAAGAGAAGACTTCATCATCAAAAAATTCATGATCAAGAATTGCAAACAGAGTCTCTTCATTTTCACTAAATTGTTCCTCAAAAAGAGACTTGATGTCCTCATTGTCTCCTATGGACATTATAGCTCCCATCGATTGTAGGATTTTCATATCCTTTTTGAAATTTTTGGGGCATCTTTTTACATAACGACCTAGTTGTCCACAAAAAGTAACATTGATCTGGCTTTCTGGTTTTAGAAGGACATTGTTTGAAGAATCTTATTCTTTTTTTCTTCTTTCTATTGAGAGGATGAATTCTTATAAGTTTTCTTACAAAATATTTCTCCTTCTTTGTGTTGTATGCACATTTCTCCGTGTCTTTGCATTTGTCTTGGCTTGTTTGAGTTAAGGTCCACCTTTTAGAATAGCTTTGAAAAACTTATGCTGCTCACATAATTTGTCCAGTGTCATCAAAGCTAATTGATAGATTTCTCCTAGCGAGATTTCATACATGTCTCCGTGAAGAGAATTGATTATTCTTTGTATTTTAGGCTGCAAATCATCAGGAAGGGAAACTATAAATGTGTACCAAAGATTAACATCATTAAAGTCACTAAGCATATAATATTTTTCTATACATTCTTTGAAAATGCTTTTGTAAATCATTTCTGTTCATAGAGCAACACTTGATTTTAAAGTACTTACGTCTGCTTTATCGATCAATGAGTTGGAAATCTCCAATGAATTCTTTATGGATCATTCCTAATAAGAAACTAGCTTCTAGAAATTGTAAAACTTGCATGCACCTATATTCACCAAGGCTTTGGAACCATTCTCTTAAAATATCATCAAAAGTGAGCTATGAACTTGAAATAGGTTTGCAAACAAGAGTTACGTATGATCTGACTGGTTCAATCATTGAATCAGCATCATCAATCTCAAGTTCAACTTCTGTGAGTGGTTGAGAAGAGTGTGTAATAGCCGTCATCATTTGAGTTATCTGAGTGAGATCTATAAGTCGTAATAAGCTTTCTAAGTTTTTTGTAAAACAATTAGAGTCTTGGTTATCAGAGTTATCTAGTACTGTGTGATTTTCAGAGCTATCTAGAACTAGTTGTAAGGTAGCTATAAATTCTTAGTTAGGCATGGGTTCTTTTAGCATGTCTAGGGAAGGAATTCTTGGTTGGGCATGGTTCTTTTGGTGTGTCTAGGGAAGGTATTTCTTTTGGTGGATGTTGGTGTATTGATATGTAAAGATGGACATTTTGAAGATTTTTCTATATTTAGCAGCTTCAAGGTAGGATGGAGTATTATAGGTGGGTTTTACAGCTGGAAATGTCGAGGGGTTTGGTTCATATACAACTATGGATTGTTCTTTAGCCATATTTTACTCAATTATTTTGAGTTCGTCTCGAATTCTTTGAAGTTCTCTTTCCTTTTTAGAGAACTTTGCGCCGCACTAATACTGGTCAATATATCTTCTCAAATCTAAAATAAGTTGGGCAACTTGATTGAGTAGTCGTTAATGTAATTGTTGGACTTGAAGAGATGTAGCCTCACCCTTTGAATTTAGTCCTTATGTCTGTTGAGATAGACCATCAAGCTTTAAATCAATTCCACAAAGGACATTGTTTTATACTGCAACATTTTATGATTGCTAGCTTAGTGCTTCTTCTACTGGAGAAACAAGTACATACTTGTCACGTGGACTGATACCTGTGGGTCTTGAGTATGGCCTTATAGATACTCCACTGTTATTATTAGTCTGGGCTTCTAAAAGTGAAAAACCATCTTCATATGATCTCATCATCATATAAGGTAATGGTCTAGAGATCTCCTTTGGGATTAAAGGAATTACTAGCATAGAGCACCTTGGTTGGATCAAATGTTCATTTCTAACTGCTCTCAATAGTTTAGAGAGATTCTTTGGTCTATGTTTAGGATTCTTAAGACCAATCCAAGGTCTCAAGTTATCATCTTCATTATGCTCGGCTTGGATTTTCTTTTCTGGTTGGCATGAAGTTTTTTACTTTCTACTGGACTCGTCTTGCCATCAAGGGATATAAACTTTGTCATCGTTATCAAAATTGTCATCCATTCAGCATTCACAATCTGAATCACACATAGATGGATCTATATCCTAGATAAAATGGCCATTAACATGGCTGACATACATCTCGTGTCCATTAGGGTAGACATAGTGGATTGAAGGACCACTAATCCTTCATCATGAGAAAAGGCTGGACTAATCATAATAATGGGGCCAGAAGAGGCCCTAGATGATTTTGGGTGTTCTTCTCTGGGCTTGCTTAAAACAAATATCATCGTTCCATCCTTCATACTTCTTAGAATTGGAGGTTACCTAGCATAAATGGAGCTCCGATGAAGAGTTTGAAGCACTTTTTCATAATTCACGATCCATTCTATAAGAATTAACTCTATCAGTTGTTGTGATGGTAACTGTTTTGGAATCTACATGATTGTTGTCTCATTCTAGACCTGTCAGCTACTATATAAAGGGCATCTCTTGTAGAGTTTAGAAAGTTCATATTTAAACCATGGTTCTACTATCTATAAATGATTTAATGATGGAGTGTTGTGGCCATGGTAAAAATATGATCTTGGTCAGCTCCATCAATTTAGATATGTACTTTTAGTCTTGTAGGAAGAGTTGGATCACTAAGCTTGATGTTGAAGTTTGAAGCTATGATTATGATGACTCTTCCATTGTTGATAGTAGTTACGAGGGTGCCTATCAAGGCATTATAGTAGGATGTGTATGTCGTATCAAGGAGGGAAATTTCTTTTCTTCCATGTAATGCAAAGATAATTCCAATAGTGCTTTGCTTACATAGAGATGTGTATAAACTTGTTTAACTATAATGAGATTAACTCAGATGGAAACTCCAGAGTTAAATATTGTTCTGCATAAGTGGATTTTAGATCACGTTGGTCTAATCTAGATCTTTGGACCAATTCTTTAGGTTGATGTTTATGTGTGGAGATTAAAAAGTGAATACTCCTCGTAAAAGATCCGGACCTATGATATAGACTATATTGACTTAATAAAAGTAGCTAGGTGTCATCAATTTTTCGTGTCTTCAAATAAATGATTAATTTCGACAAAAAAATTTATTTTATTGAAGAGATATTTCTTAAGGTGAAAGAGAAACTGTCCTAAAGAAAGATATTAAAAGAAATGAACTGAGCTAGGCCTGCGGAAGACAAAAGTTGTATAAAATGCACCTAGACAGAAGGCATCAGCTAAGTGCTGGCATGAGCATTAATTAATGCACCTAGACACAAGGCAGGCATCAGCTAACAGCTGGTCTGAGCATTAAATTACCAGAATCTCATTCACACTCTTGGAGGAGCATTTCAACTCATGAAGCATTGAGCAACTGTCCTAGGGATTTATACTTGGACAGTGAAAATGAGATCCAATCTTTACTGATAAGATATGTTGGGAGGCTTGGCGATACTGCATACCTTCATTTTTCCGGCCATGAAACTTGGGCTTGGGCTAGGGCTAGGGCTAGCTGTAATTTGCACACCTTGGTAACGGCTAGTAGGAATCATGCACGATGGTGTCTATTTTATTTTATCACGAACAAATACATTTATTGGATTTATTCTTGTATAAATCTGAATACTTCCATAGTCTCTCTATTTTATTTTTAGGCAGCCAACAAGGGAAGGATTAGCTATGAAGCCAGAACTTGGTGTCAAATTGTGGACAGTGCATAGTTGGTAGTTGTTAAGAATTATAGTGTCTGAACTGAAATGAAAAGCCGTGTCTCTGACTCTGACAATTGTTGTTGGGGATATTATTTTATTCTCAGCATTTTATTAATTAGTGAATGAAATGAACAGAATGAAGGTTTGGTGGGCATTTCATTAGCTGACCGGGCAATACGATTTGTTGTTTGTCCGGGACCCACATTACACTCACATTCTCGCGACGCGAGACATTTTTTTCCTCTTGCAAATCAACTAAATATCAGAAGTTTGCATGATAACTGAACCAATTGAGCGGGCTTAATGTCAAAATCAAACGTTTTTGTCTGCAGTAAAACTATAATTAATTACAGTCACTGCAAGAATTAACAATGTCTGTTTTTAAATTTTAACTAATGTCTGCAACAAATTAGATTTATTAGAGGTTTAAATATTAAATAAAATATAGTTTATAAAAATACAACAAATATTATTTCAATAAAAATTTAAAAACTATACCTT
>JANKOE010000206.1:30352579-30363469 GCA_026284465.1 Erythroxylum citrifolium | reverse complement strand
CTAGTGGCGCGAGTGACATTCTTCGAGAAGTAGATACAGGTTTTAGCCACATTAACAGATTGCCCCGAGCTACAACAGAAATCAAAAATCACTTGTGTCATCACATTCGCCTGGTCACAAGTTGCCTTACCAAAAAGCAAAAGATCATCGGCGAAGAATAAGTGGGTAAGTGGAGGTCCTCTGTTGTTGAAAGAGAAAGGTTTCCACCGTCCCAAATTCAGGGAATTAGAGATGCCATGAGCAAGACGTTCCATGCAAAGCACAAAAAGATAAGGAGAAAGCGGACATCCCTGTCTCAACCCTCTAGATGCAACAAAAGATTCCGTCAAGCCTCCATTCCAGGATATCTGCATAGAACTAGAGGACACACAATCCATAATGACACGAATAAGAATCATGGGCAGCCCTACCTCCATCAAAGTATCAAGCAAAAACACCCAACTAATCTTATCGTAGGCCTTCTCGAGATCCACCTTAATAGCCATGAAACCAGTTTTACCCTTCTTAGTACGCATAGTATGAATAACTTCTTGTGCAATAACGATGTTATCAGTAATATGTCTCCCTGGAACAAAGCTAGCCTGAGTAGGCCCTATGATATCAGGCATAAAAGATTTAAGGCGATTGGAAATCGCTTTAGTAATGATTTTGTAAGTTACCGTACAAAGCGCAATCGGTCGAAACTGGGAGATAGATGTTGGCGCATCCAATTTGGGAATCAGGCACAGAATTGACCGGTTCATATTGGGATCAAGAACACCACCATTAAGAACCCTCAACATCTCTCTACAAAGGTCACTACGAACTGTATCCCAATGTCTCTGATAAAACCCAGCTTGGATGCCATCAAAACCCGGTGCCTTCCACGGCTTCATATCAAAAAGGGACTTGCGAACATCAGTTTCAGAGAAAGGACGATTAAGGAGGACAGTAGCATCATCAGATAGCTGTGGGAAAGCTCCACGAATATTATACTGTACGCGGTTACTATTCACCTCAGTGTATAAAGAAGCAAAAAAGCGAACCGCCATCTCTTGAAGATCATTCTGGTCAACAATCCAATTACCCGTGCCATCCTTCAATAGCTCAATTCTATTACGTTTACGACGACGGATAGTCTTGAGATGGAAATATGCCGTATTTTTATCACCCCATAAGACCCACTCCCCACGAGATTTCTGGTACCAAAGCAATTCCTCCCGAAGCAAAATATCATCTAGCTCAGTTTTCAGCTCTTTCTCAAGCCGAACAAGAAAGGGATTATGGCTCTGATCAAGGGACCGTTGAATACCGGCGATGCGCGCAAGAAGAGCATTCTTTTGACGAAAAAAGAATAATCTGCTTCTTCGACTAAATTTTAATTTTTTGTTGTTGTTAAGGATAATCTTTTTTTAATTAATTTTTCAATTTTTATTATATATATTAATTGGTTCTTTAAACTTTATATCTCTTATATTATAAGTTTAATTGTTAGATCCAATTTTTAAAATATGTAGATAGTGATTTTTTCCTACTATGGCGATAAAATAAATTTTATTTTATCACATTTTTATACTTTTTTGTTTAAATCGAAAGGAAACAATATGTTAATTCATCCTTAAAAATTTTATAAAAATTTAAATAAATTTTTAGCATTTCAATATTTATATATTAACTTTGAATGATAACACATGTTCACAAAATAACTCTAATTTATGCAACATTTAACAATGGACACCCTCAAGTTTTACTGCAATATAAAATATTTTTCGTTATCACCTTATCAATTATGATATCTTTATTAAATTTTAATTAAATAAGAGTTATTTTTGAAGGGAATTTTAATTTATAAATGTTAAAATATTCTACAATAATTTAAACTTTATTATAAAAACTTCAAATCTTCAATACAAACATTTAAAATCGGTACTTTTATTATTAAATCCACAAAACTTAAAAACTTTTAAAATATCATCAGCACTAGCTAGCTGAAAATCCCTTCATGCAGCCTAGTTTTCGAATAGATTTGAACTAGATTCTCAAAACACCCCCCACATATATCTTCCCTTGATATTGGTGTGAAATGACAAATCTCCACTACTGCCTAAGTTGACACGTTCAGGACTGCGATGTGACCAGTCTTGTTCATAAGCAAATAAGTGATTCACACACCACAAATTAAAAGTTTAATGGATGAACCATACCATTATGAGTAGGCACTGCGAGGGCTTTTAATGCCTTAGTATAGTCAAGCAATCTGTTTTGTGGCCTTCAATGAATGATTATTAATAGGATATTTAGGCCGCCTTGAGAGGCATGTTTTAGATCTCCGTTTAATTTTACAGTATTTTATTCTGTTTCATAAATTTCAGTTATTTATTTATTTGAGTTTTGCGTGGATCCGTATAAATAAACGCATGATCTATATAAATAAATGGCTGATATTTAGGGGACAAAATAAGACACCTTAAAATTAGACAGAGGATCTTATCTTTCATAAATCTCAGTCATTCATTTATGTAGGCTCCGTATAGATCCTGCATAAATAAACGCGAGATTCACATAAATAAATGACTGAGATTCACGAATCAAAATAAGACATCATAAAACTAGACGGAAGATCTTATTTCCTCTAATTAGTGGAGCAAATCTAGAGTCGACAAGCGTGGTCTACTTAGTGCTAACAGCGATTACCTATTTAAGTACCATTTGAAGTTTCCTGATTCCTTATTGTTTTACCGTTTAACAGAGCTTTCAGCTGCCTAATCAAGAGTTAAATCCTAAACATTGTCAAATACCAAAAAATCGTGCTTTACATCATTTCCTTTCTATATATTATGCAAAAAGTGCACCTAAATTTTGGTTCCTTGTTAACTCTCTCTCTCTCTTCCTGTTGTTGATATTAATGAAACCACTAATTATGATTAACATCGATAACTCTCTATGGGCATGCATGCACTATCACACTTAGAAATCACACAAGAGTTTAACTCAAATTTAATCTCTCAGCCATAATTTTTTAAACAGTGTTTTTATGTGGATGTCTCTATTAAAAAAAAGAAAATTTTACTTTAAAATATGGGTTAATTATCAAATAATAACCCAAATTTTAAAAGATGACACTAAAGTAATTTAATTTTTATTTTTAACAAAAATAATATGATGTTAGACGATGTAATAAACTAGCTCATTAAATAATACAATTTATATGTGATACAAATATAATATATGATAATTACATAATAATATTAATCGAAAAAATTAAAATTAAACTATTTTATTAAATATTAAATATTTAAATATTACTTTTAAAATTTATATTACAAAATTAAGTAAATTTTAATTTTTTATAATTAACCTTTAAAAAAAATTTATTTTTATGAAAGTGAAATTCATAAAACTAATCTCCAAAACTATCTCTTAATCATACAATAATTATTCATATATTTATTATCACAGCAAGACGCTAATGACATTGATTAACATTAGAAAAGGAGGGGGAAAAAAAAAGACAATTGATGCTACACATGAACCATCTCCATCCCATGATTTTGATTCTCCTTTTCTTTCTCTCCATCAATTCCTTTATTTTCTTTGATCTTCACATACATGCCATAAACATAAGAACAAAAACCCCACACGCTTAGCACGGTGGACACCGCCTTAACGCCGCCAAACGAGTCGCCGTACACTAAAACACCTCCGATCACATTCATGGCCAAAAGGGCAGTCATGCAAATCCCTCCGGTGAGTGAAGACGTCAGGAAAACCATTCCCGCCGTGCCCATGAAGCATAGCTGCCACGCAGCAACGTTGCCGATCACTGTAACCCAATACACCGTTGGTCCTTTATCGTAAACTTCAAGACTCTCTCTTCTCATCTCTGAAAAGCCGCCGTCAAATGTCATTCCAATAGTGGCTAGTGCAGTGGCTGCAATTTCCATCACCAACTGCATTTCCATTACCATCGAGAAGCAATAAACTTTCCTGTAAATCTTCTCCATAACAGGTAAATACAGTGCAAACAACAAGCCAGCTCCTAATGTGGAAAAGAAACCAATGAAGTACTTGGCACGAGTTAAGCCATCAGGCCTATCGTGCTTTGAACCTAAGGCCAAAAGGACTAAACTTATAGTTAACAGGATCACACAGTTCAGATTCTGAAAAGTAATCTTCTGGTTCACGATGAGAACAGACAGGATAAGATTGAACACGAGTTGAGATGATAAAATTAGAGACGAGGTTGACACTGGAAGATATGAATTGCCCCATGAGATAAGCAGATTGCTGATGCCTATCATGAGGCCAATCAAAGTTGATAAGACCAATATTCTAGGAGTGAAGCCATAAAAGGGTGGTCTATCGGTGTTTTTAAGGAGATAATAAGGTAAATAAACAGGCAAGACAAGGAGAGGAAAACCAGCAGATTGGACCCATGTGGAGACCCATCTACTTGAACCTTTGTGAATGAAATAGAACTTCAAGAGCAAACTTGATGAGACCGAACCCACAAAGAGACATGCATAGTTGATCACCAGAAGAAACATGTACCCTTTGCTTGTCTTGGACTTCTGGTCCTGCTCTTCTGAAATTTGAGTGCTTGTAACAATCACAGAACCTGTCAGCGATGAGTCCCGTGGGTCTCGAGTGGTTTCATTGTTGTGGTTGATGGATTGGAGATGGGTTTTGGGAGAAGAATCCGAAGGTGGGAGTTGATGAACTGAGACGTCCATTGAAGAAGAGTTGAAACTCGTGCGACTTTCAAAGACTTCCCTCTCTCTTATCTGCCCTTGTGTTGTGACTTGTGAGCCTATCTATCAAGTAGATTTTCACAACTTCCGATGTTTTTGGTCTGTGCAAAGTCATGGGGTCTACACAACTAAAAAGCCATTAGGCTTCTTATGGGCATCCAATGATCAGCACAGAGCTATCACAACGCAATGATATTCGTTCCCACCGTTGGATTTAAGGCTTATGTTTTATGCCAACCGTTCACAGACTTCCAAGTTCCCATCATCCATTAGTCACACCATTGACAAATTATAGATTGCAAAGTAGAAAAGCCATGCAAAACGACGTGGTTTGACTACATTTGTTTCCATTTTAGAGCCTCTTTTTTTTTTTGGGCCTACAAGGTATCTTAGAAGTAGAGGTGAGCATTATTCGGGTTGGCTCGATTATCCGACCCGGCTCGAATTAATTCAGGTAATAAAATGCTAAAATACGGGTAAATCGAGTCGGTCGGGTATTACCCGAATTGTTTTCGGTTTGGGACGGATTACCCAATTACCCGAATTAGGTTTAAAAGAATTATGAAAATACATTTCGTTATTTTTCTTATAGAATTAATAGATTAATTATGCTAGTTAATTGAAATATTTGGTTATATTATTAGTGAATTCAAGTATTTGTTTTGTTTTATATCTCTCAAATGAGATATGAGAATGTAATTCAAGTATTTAGTTACTTTGTGTAATTTTTTAAAGAGAACCAAACAAAATTTTGGGTAACCCAAAATTACCTGATTTACCCGAATTATTCGATCGGGCCGGGTAAGTTCGAGTAATAAAATTTTTGGTTTGGGCCGGGTAAGATGGGAAATTTTTTGGGTAATTCGAGCTTTACCCGAACAGTAAAAATTTGGCCCGATTAGCCCGAATGCTCACCCCTACTTAGAAGGATCCTAACTATGGGAAGATACCTTTAAGCCAAGGTTTTGAAACTCAGACCAGGCATCAAACCGGAGGCTTTACTAGTCACCGAATCGGTGTAACGTCATAATTATGCAGTAATTATATTTAATTATATATAATATTAGTAATATTAAAAAATAGAAAAATATACCAAATAATATAAAAATATTAAAAAATAAAAAATATATTAAACCAAACCGGTTCGACCGGTCAATTGACCGGTTTTCACCGGTTCTCACTAGTTCAATTAGAGATTGGTTTTTAAGAGTCACCCGGACCAGATAGCCGACCGATCACCAATCGAAACGACCGGTCCGATCCGGGTTTTAAAACATGGGGTAAATCTATTGTACTTAGGTAAAAGTTATTAAGCTGAGTGAGGACTCCGCAAACATAGGTAAAATATGCCGAACTGCGTTATCAGATTTTTAATATTGATTTACTTTTAGTTCTTTTAAATTTTTTAATTTTTTTGTTTGTCAAAAACGAATCAAAAAATTTGCGAAATAATTAACCCTTTGGATTTTTCATTAATGAAAAAAATAGTGACGATACATAAACAGCAGACTACACCAGTTATGTGTTCCTGACTCGCCCGTAGTCAGACAAGACAACTGAGTGTTTCGTAGTAATAAGGGATTGGATTGGATTTTTGTTATTGCAATTGAAAAAACACATGTGAAAGAAGCAGAGCAGTGGTGTAGTTGCTTCTAAGCAAGAGTTTCCTTTCAATTCCGGCAATTAAAGTAAGCGACAATAATGGTGAAAGTGATTGGACAACGAAAAACTATATCTTAACAAGAGGAATGCATATTTCATTTTGTAAGCCTACCATACAACATAAAAAAGAGAACATTTGCAATTGCAAGGTCAACAACAATGGCTCCTATCACCACCCTCTTGTTCTTCCTATTCTCTTCTTTATCTTTCTTTTGGACTTGGAACTTACAGGTATCGGCCTTCCGAGCCTCGGCCTCTTCTGGGGACTCGCTCTTATTCTCTACTCTGGGACTGGGTTTCGTGCTTCCTGATGTCCTATAACTGGGGGAATATGAAGCAGCAGAAGAAATTGATGTCTATTACTTTCGTTTACTTCATCTACATTTTCCCATATTTGATAAGTTCTCTTTTACCCACGTCTTTGTGAAACTTGCCAATCAAAGCAAAAGCCAGAATTCAAATCAAAAACCAACTAAATTCATCAGTTCGTCAATTTCTTCCATTTGAAGGCCTATTGGGCCTCACTTGCATAGAATAGCTCCTGCTTCCTAGTATTTTACATATACGACGTGTCGTTGCTTACATCAATCTCATCATTTGGTCTTCGTTTATTCTGTAAGCATCATCTCGTTAAAGTTCTTTTCCATCCCAATTAAATTACGTTTCTTCCAAGAGAGAGAGAGAGAGAGATGCATCTATGGCCATCAATGAGAATAAGGGACTCGTTCAAGATCTCCTACTTGAAAAAGCTGGAATGGAACCTCCAAAGAATGGATAGCGAAAAGCGCTCTCAGAGAAACGGAGACCACAGCGAGAGACTCTTGAATGAAAAGTGCGACCAACAACAGCAGAACGGAGTTGATGGTGGCACAACTTCTACCGACCCACCTACCTTAAAGACTCATTCTTTAGGAAAATCTGTGTCTATTTTAGGAGAATTATTGATGATTCTCTCATGTTGCTACTGTTGTTTCTGCTGTGGAGGTATGTTACCTCTTCTGTTTTCTAACCCTTTGTGTCCTTCCCTTCGTTTCTATTTGCATAAGAATTCATGTAGGTTCTGTTTGTTTGTGAGTTTGGTATGGGGGTTTAGATTGCGTTTTTACTCTGAGGACCAACATGAAAGTGAGCATGTAGTTTGTGAAATTGGTTTAAAGAGCTTGACTTGATTGTTTTTTTGATTGCTTTTCTCTCTAACAGTATGAGAGAAAAGAGGACCTTTATTTTTGGGAAGAGCCATCTCACTATTCTATATGGGTGGTGCAGTGTCTTATGATTCCGTTTTTGTTTTCTGAAATTGGTTGGTTTAATCTGATCTATTGTGTGTTTAACTTCTTTCATAAGTTCATTTATTTCATAGATTGTTAGAAATTTGAGAAAATAATTTGGTAGGACAGGGCATATTTCTTTTGCAATGCTGTTTATGACAAACTGTTTTCAGTTTTCATTTGTAAATCAGATAGAGATCATGCTGACGACCTTCCAAGAACTAGCTGAGAGCAGTTGCACTATTTTGTGGTGATTTTGAACTTTGGCAGTTTGAAGTATTCATGATTTGAGCATGTCTTTTGCAGAATATTCATTTTGAGCTGGATTATGTAATCCAGTAATGCGGCTCTGAGCTGTATTGAGATGTGTTTTCACTGGACAATGACGAGATTGAAACAGTGTAAGGGAAGCCATTAAAGTTTTTAAGTAAAGAAGAGAAGATGAATCTAACTATCTAAGTACTTTTTAAAATCAAGCATAGGAACCTGTCCAAAGATGAAGCTATTGAACATAGAAACCCAGCTAAATTAGCAAAATGAAAGATAGAACTTATCTCGAGATAAGTTTGTTTTACAGTAATCACCTTATTGCTGTTTCTTGTTTCCTTTTCTGCTTCGACTTTTGATCGTACCTAGGGCTAATCTTTTGATGATCTATAATGGCTCAATGTGACCAAGTGGGAACCATTGTACTGGACATCTTGTGTAGTGTGGGTGACTGCTTGAAGGATACTCTTCTAGAAGACTATATGTGTAATATTTTCTCCAAAAGGATTTCCTTGTTCTACCCTACTATGGATGGTCGTAGTAGCTAAAGAGTTGACTTTGAGGCTAGTCTGCTGTAAGCTTAAAACCATTTTTACACATTGTCTTCAAGAAATGGAGTTGTATGTGAACTTTTTGGACTTGATGTATGCAGAAAGATCAGTGGAGATTAGTTTAAGTTGTTGTCATTCTGGTGGCAAGTTTGATGTGAAAAGTATTGTTCAAAAGTTGCTTCATGGTATTGAGCTTATACAATACAGCAGTAACAATGACAAATGATGCTCAATCTTATTGTGAACCAATCAGTGGACTACCTTTGGTTTACTTAAAGAGGCTTATGTTGTGATGGTCTTTTATGTGTTTGGATTTGTTGCCACTTTGTAATTAAAATGTAGTTTTAAAAAGAACATATATCAAGGAAAGAGAGCTAGTTACTTAAGGATATAGGTCAAGGTCAAGGAAAGAGAGCTATCTAATATGTGAAGATAATCGTTTGAACACTTGAATGAAGTTATACTTTTTCGCTGGGCATCATCAATTTTTTAAATCATGCATCTTTTACACCTTGTGTTCGTTGTAGTTTCTGAACTATGTAAAAGTTGAAGCTGAAATTACTGTTACAAGCCATCTGTGATTTAACCGTGAAATCTCTGTTTCAGCTTGCGCGGAAGATGATGACTAATGCGAATGTGGAAACTATCCATGTAAATATGCAGTTTTCAAGAAGGTAAAATTAAGGAGAATGATCATTACTAGTTTTATTTTCCCTATTTGTGTGGACTGTTTACAAACTATTTTTTTTTTCTTTTGCATCGGATGTTTTCTGCAAAACTTGCAGAAAATTTCTTTCTGGTGATCAAGTAAAAATTGCTGACTAGAGCTGTATTATTTCTGTAAAATCTGTGAAGAAGGTTCTATTAGTTAAAAGAATCTGTAGACCATTAATTGATGAGGATTCATGCCCATTTTCTCAAAGGAAATAACATTCAGAAACCAAGGATCTTAAAGCCAAATTTAGTGTTAAGGTGACACGACTGCATGGAATTTAATGTGTGTGTTTTATAACGTAACTGCATGGATGTAATGTTAGCTAGCACTACGAATTCAAGCCGATCCCCCAAGAACTAGTTACTAATCACAAACTTTAGTTATCTAGACAAACAATTACGATTAGATTAACAGGAGAATAATTGGATAATTTAAATTATCAAAACAAAGTAATAATCAAGGGGAAAGTATTCTATAAATAAGTTGAGATTTAGGTAAGATATCCCTTATACTGATTTAATGAAAATTATATTTTTTTAATGTATTCTTAAGATAGGCTTTATCCTAACCTAGAAGGATTTTGTGGTTCTCTCTCAAAGAACTCTCATTTAACCCTCCTTATCCATATTATAACCTAAACATAATAATAAAAAGGAAAACAAGAATAGGAAATCCTCATCATGAATCTTCAATCTTGAATTACTGATGAATCTTGATATAATTCTTGTCTCCTTCCAAGGTTGACTTTTTCTTGATATTTGACTTTTGTAATTGGATTCTAAATGACTATTTTATGATTTCAAGCTCTCTTACGGCCTAAAGCTCTCCCTTTTTCTAATGCCTCTTGTTTTAATAATTCAAACCCTAATTTTTAATCCCTAAGATGGCCCTAATACAAGTCCGTGTATACACTATGTTGCTTTCATTCTATAACATTCAGTGTAAAACAACACTGCCAAAATATAGGACCAACACGAGGATTGGTTTGGTCCATGTTATTAATCAAGGCTCGAACAACGTGTAGGGTAGCGAATGAAAAACATAATGATCCATATTAGAACATGACCTTAACACGGTGTTGTGTTTTTCGGTCTTTCTTCATTTCTTCCAAGGTTGCTCCTACTCGACCCTATTCTTCTGTAATTCTCTCTTTTTCCTTGAAGAGGCACAAATAAAATTTAGAATAAAATATCTCTCATTCTGAGTATCAAATCCACTAAAATAGTCCCAAACACAAAAATAATACTATAAAAAACATGCCAAAAGTAAAGCTTATTTAGCATATATTATAATTCAAATGCATCATTGGAAATAGTAAGAAAATTAGGTTTTATTTTGGAAATTGGCGTAACTTTAGTCCACTATACTTCTTGTAAGACTAAATATTGTTAACAGCTTACTTACCTATTCAAACTAAGGGGCCGTTTGGTTCCACTTTTATTTTTTTATTGTTGTTTTTGGTTTCTGTTTCTTGTTTTTAGTTTCTGTTTTTTTCTTAAAAAAACGAAAACCTGTTTGGTTGAGATTTGTAATATAAAAACTGAAAACAAAAACCTGTTTGTTTGAGATTTCTAAAAAAAAATAAAAACAAAAACATCTTTGTTTTTATTATCATGTTTATATTATTTTGTAATTATACTATTATGTGTAATAATTATAATATAATACATTATATTTTTAAATTAATTAATTATCAT
>JANKOE010000206.1:30338956-30352479 GCA_026284465.1 Erythroxylum citrifolium | reverse complement strand
CGGAGTCGATGGTGTCACCTACAGTACTCTATTGAAGGTATCTGGCGTGTGTCAATCTTCGTAGTTGTTTACTTTTATGGTACTCACTGTACGCAGTTATAGGGTTTGGGCGAGGCTCAAAGAGTGGACGAGGCGTTTCAAATACTGGATTCGATTGAAAAAGGAACTACTGTAGGAAGTCCTAAGTTGCAAATGACGGGTGTAAGTCGGCGCCGAAGATGATGATGCAAGTCGGCGCCGAGAAGAAAAAAGAAACAACAGTTGAAGATGGAAGTCGGCGCAAAAAATCTGTTTTAGAAGAAACGAAAACCTGTTGTAAAAAATTAGGGAAACGTCTTTTTCTGATTTTCTTAATTCGGTTACAGTTTTTTTATTTTTTAAAACACAGCAACGCAATAACGATGACCAAACATGTTTTAATCCCAAATTTTATTTTTAATAAAAACCGCAACTAAAAACAGAAAAATAAAATGAAAACAAACGCACCCTAAGCTTACGACTATTATAAAGGGAGGGAAATGGAGTTGGCTAGTTTATGCATCAATAGGTTTTTCAACTATGAGGGAGAGCTTACCAATACAAAATTCCAAGCTTGACGTAAAAGACTCATTGATCTAAATTATTAATCACTCTTATATGGAAAATTTTATTACCTATAAAATTTTGTTTTCCTGGTACAAACTGGTTTGGAAGGTGCAATATCCTTATAACCTTTTTTATTATCTAGTTGGAAATCAAACATAGGTTAAGGATAAAAGATTAGCTTAAGTTCAATATTTGTAATCTCTTGTGTTCCATCAACAATAAGGAGGAAGAATCTATGGACCATTTATTTCTCTACTGCCCATTCTCTTCTACATTATAGAAAAGGATCCTGGTCTTTTTGAACTATGATAAAGATAAATGGTATGATATAGTTGAATGGGTATGCAAGATTTAGTGAAATTGCTATATCTAGAATGACCTTTTATTATATAGTTTATGATGCATAGAAGGAAAGGAATCATAGAACTTTTCGAGGCAGAAGGTAGGATGAGCACACATTAAGCCAAAGAATCATTATTTGAAGTAAGAACTTCTTGCTAGTGGAAGAGAAACAAACACCAGCTAGTCCCTATTATAACACTAGAACTTAAACTAGCTCTTAGTTTATAGCTTCCAAAACCAACTCTGTCATTTAAGGTTTAATAGTTTGTGTTTAGATTTGTTTTAGCAATATTTTTTTTTAAAACCCTATGTAGTTCTTTATTACTCTAGCTAAGAGTGTGTGTGTGTGTGTGTGTGTCTATATATATATATAGAAAAAACAATAAAAGAAGTTGAATATAAACATAAACTCTCTTTTTAGGTTTCATTGTATTACACATGAACTAATCAATAGTGTAGTAGCTTAAGAACTATTGTAGGCATCTAAAACTAATAGGATCCTTGATTTGAAGCATAAGATTAAGAAGATTTTATGATTATGATATGGCTATAAAACTTTTTAACACTAGAGATTAGTGATACATGTATGTTATGTGTCATTGCTAAGGATATTTAGGATGCACCCTAATGGACATATTTTAAATCTAGAGACATAACCCAATTGTACAAGGTCAAAGTAAAACTATAGTTGTATATCAATGGATTAGGCCAATTATTGAATATGCCAATTAGTTGAAATTCTTATAGTAGGCTAGTAGGAGTCAAGATGCCTTTAATCCTTTGAGTTTTCCAAGCAAAATAATATGCGACTATTGAAGAAAAGGCTTCAAGATGCACTTAACAAGGGTGGTGAGAGAAGTAGCTACATGTGTTGAATCAAGCCAAATTAAAGGACAAGTATTGGTTAGCTTGATTTAAGCTAATGTTAGAGAATACTTGAATGTGAAAATGGTCTCTAACATGATTATGTATCAGTCCATTTAATTTGTTACACTACTCAATAGTGAGATACAATCTCTAGTGTAGCGTGGCCTAAATTATGTCTATCTTCAAAAATTACAGATAGATAGTCATGACTTATCCTATGTCTAACTTAGAAAAGATACAAAATAATCCACAATGTCAAACATTGTTGTGTCCCAAATCATGTTCAACAGTGTTAAAATACTTGTAAAAAATACAATCTAGCCCATGACTGTATCTCAAGTTGTATTCAATTAAAAGCCTAATTTTGGTATTTTGGTATTTTGGTATTTAAAGGGCTATTTCTTTTTAGTTGGATGGATAAATTTGAATATTATACAATTGTGAGATTTTTCTCTCTAGTTCTTGAAAGAAAATTTAAAACTCATCTAGTTATTACATTCAAATTATCTTATAATATTAGATCTAGTTCCTCATAATAATGGGTCGAGATTCTTCTTATACCCATGGTTTATGATTTTGTATAATCTTTAGGTAAAAGTTTTATCTTTTAGTATAGTTTTAGCTTTATTAGGTCTTGATTACAAATTATTCCTTCTTTATTTTTCTTTTTGCATTCTTCTTTGTTGCTCTTTCATCCATTGATTTCTTCTTTATTTTCTTTATGTGTGTTGTATTTTCCTTTTCGTTCAACATCTTTTGGAGTCTATAAACAAATGAACAAGGAACATTTTTACATTAAAAAAAGGTTAAATAATCAATCGATAATTGTTAGGGAAATAATATTTTGTCATTATACTTTCCTAACTATTTTGGAAAAGTCCTATTTCATTTTAGTAGCAATTATAAATCCTATTGAAAATATTCCTAACATGTTTAAAATTTAGAAATTATTATCCAAGTATAACTTTGACTAGGCTCTATACTTCATTATAATTATTCATAATCTTTTAAAATCTTTTGCTTTGATTTTGTTATTGGGTTCTTATTTATCCTTACCTTCTTCGAGATTTGAGTTTGACTAAATATTGTATTTTTATTCCTTGGTTTGTTTTAGTTAGTTTGATAAAAAATTTAAAGGGAAAACAAGTAGTAAAAGGCAAGATTTTATGAGCAACAATATTAGAGAAAAGTCCAAATATAGTGTGAAACACAAGTTGTAAATGATGTAGGGATTGATTCAAGTTACAACATATTACTATAGCCAATTTGCAAAAGGAAAAATCACCATAAATTCTTAATGTATGTCAACACCAAAGGCGAGTTCTCTAAGATTATTTTGATGATGAAGAGGGAGATAACTTGTATAATGATTACCATACACTAAGAAATGATATCAACAATTTGCACATTGAGATGATTGGTAAATAAAGGCCATAAAAGGAGCCTAGGTAAGATGGTAACTTTAAGAACATTAAGTTAAAGATTCTTTCATTCTAAGAGAGATGATCTTGAGGCTTACTTAAAGCAGGAAAAGAATATGGAACTAATTTTTTACTACTAACGTTACATTGAAGAGAAAAGGTAAAAACATTGTTATTGAGTTTATTGATTATGCTATCATTTGGTAGGATCAACGTGTGATAAATAAGAGAAAAAATTATGAGAGATCTATTATAACTACGAGGATATGAAGGCCATCATGAGGAGGCAATTTATCTTTAATCACTATTATAGGGATCATTTCTAGAAATAGTAATGTCTCACTTTAAAGAATATGATAAGGAGATGAGAATGTCATGATTTGAGCTATTGTAAAGGAAGAACAAAATGCCACCATGATTAGGATTCTAAATGGTTTAAATTATGAGATTACTAATGTAGGAGAATTGTAAGATTATATTGAGCTAGAAAATATCATTTATATGACCATAAATATGCAAATGCAACTAAAAAGAAAACACAACCACGCACAATAAAATTATGGTTTATCGTAAAAATTGAGCCAAAAAAAGGATGATCAAATGATTCCTAAAGCTAAAGTCGAGCAACCTAAAGAAGGAGAAAAAGTGCCTAATAAAGTGGAAGGTAAATTTAAAATCCAAACTTATACTCATGATTTGTAGTCATTCATTTTTTAGAAACAAAGCACATAACTTCCTAATATTTTAATGAAATGGCAATGATCACAAGATATGATTGAGAAATTAAGCTTAACGGTAAAAGTGATAAGAAGTCCACACTGCCATAAGAAGATAATGATGATGATGATGTTGAGTAGTTAGTGGATAGGGAGGTGCTTGTAATTATGCATGCTCTAAATGTGCAAGTCAAAGAAAATGATGTTAATAAGTAAAAAAATATATTTTTATATAAGATGTTACATCAATAATAAGGTTTATAGCATGATTATTCATTAAGTTAGTTGCAAGATTGTAACTAGCACTACCTTAGTTAAAAAGTTGAACTTGCTTACCATGAAACATCCTTGAGATATAAGCTTTAATAGCTAAATGAATGTGATGAGGTTAGGATCAATAAATAAGTTTTGACTTCATTTTCAATTGAAAGATATTATGATAAGTTATTATGCCATATAATGCCTATGTATGCTAGCCATATTCTCTGAGGGAAATATTAAGAGTTTGCTAGAAGGTCTATAATTGATGGGCTTATAAATCAATATTCTTTCATTTTAAATGATAAACCCATTACTCCTGTACCAATGACAAACAAATATATGAGAATCAGGTCAACTTAAGAGGATCGGTTAACAAGAAAAGAGTGTGAATTAAAAAATAAGGATGAGTGGTCAAAAAATTAAAAAAATAGACAAATTTTAAGGAAAAGGAAAAGAGAGCATTAACAGGAAAACAAAGAAACACATGAGCTTTTATGTTAGAGAGAGTGAGATTAAGAGCTTTTTATTTGAATCAATCTATAATTATAATTTTGTACAAGAATGTTGTTTTGATATTAACAATCTTGCCTACTTTATTTGTTGTTGGAATATTTTAAAATGTTTTTAGTAGTTTACAACCAATAAGAGGAATAGAATATTGAATTGATTTCATACATGATGCTACCATTCCTAATCAACTAACCAATAAAAATAAAAGGCAAGTTAAATAGCTTTTATCAAAAGGATATGTTAGAGAGAGCATTATTATATGTTTTGTTCTAGTCTTACTTGTTCTTAAAAAGAAAAAAAGCTTGTAGATGATGTGTTTGTTCTTGAGCTATCAATAAAATATTGGTCAAATCTTATCATCTCATTCCTATATTAAACTACATGCTTAATTAGTCACATGATTCTTGTTTATTTTCAAATTTTGATTTGAAAAGTAGATATCATCAAATTATGATGACAGAAGATGATAAGTGAAAGACAATAAAGAAATATGGTTGTATGGGTGATAGTGATCCCTTTTAGATTGTCTAATGCACCTAGTATGTTCATAAGATTAATGAACCATTTTTTTTACTTTTATTGCAAAAAGTAATGATTATTTATTTTAATGATATTCTGATATATAACATGACTTTAAATGAGCATCTTGAGCATGAAAATATTATTTTGAATGTTTTAAGACATAAAAATATATGCTAATATAAAGAAATGTTTTTTACATGGATAAAGTAATTTTTCTTGTATTTATTGTAACTGCGAAAGGGTTATAGTTGGATAAGGAGATGGTTAAGGATATTCAAGAGTGACATATACCTAGATCTATAATTGATGTGAGTAATTTTCATGACTTTGTTTTTATTGGAGGTTTTTTTAATATTTTATTACGCTAGGTCCATCCCTTAATAAAATTTTCATAATAGTTTTAAATGGGGTGATCAACAAGAGCATACTTTTAATTTGATTAAATAAATGTTATGGTTTGCTCTCTTATTAACTTTGTCTACATTTTTTAAAACTTTTGAGATTAAGTATGATGCGTTGAGAATATGTCTGGGTGCTACTTTGATGCATAAAAATCAATCAATTGTCTATTTTATTAAGAAAATAAATAGAGTTCCTTAATTATCCAAATTGTAACAAGGAGTTGTATGCATTAGTGTGGGCTTTGGAGATTTGGTAACATTATTTGTAACCTAAAAAGTTTACTATTCAAACTATAATAAGTCCTTAAAGCATTTGAAAGAGCAAGAGAAGTTTAATCAATGATATGTCAAGTGGGCAGAGTTCATTGAGACGAATCCTTATATGATCAAGTATAAATGAGGCAAGAAAAATGTTGTGACTAATGTATTATTCCAAAGGTACTTCCTAATTTCTATATTGAATACAAAGTTGTTAGATTTCAAACATGTTAAGGAATTATATGAGAATGATTATGATTTTGCATCTACCTTCAGGACTTGTGAGAAAACTGCTTTGTTTAAGCATGATAGGTTTTTATTAATATAAATGAATCATATGTACCTAAGAGTTCGCTAAAAGAGGTGTTAGTGCATGAGGCATATAAGGGAGGACTAATATGTCATTTTAGCATTAAAAAGACTTTAGATATTCTTAAAACATTTCTTTTGGCCTTATCTATGTTGTGATATTTAAAGAATTTGTGCTAATTGCATTATATGTCAATAAACTAAGTCTAAGGTTATGCCACATGGATTGTTAATTCCTCCGGTAGTCCCTACTAAATCTTATGCTGATATTTATATATATTTCCTTTTGGGTTTGCATAGGTAAAAAGTGCATAAAGATTCTATCTATATGGTTGTTGATAGGTTTTCCAATATACACATTTTATTACATGTAGTAAAACTGATGACGTAACCAACATAGTCAATTTATTCTTCAAGGGAGATGTTAAGTTCCTTAGTTATTTTTAGAAGGTTTTATGGAGAAGTTGGGAATTAAATTATTCTTTTTAATTACTTTGCATCCTCAAATGAATGGTAAAATTAAGGTAGCAAATAAGGCTTCTACTATATTATTTGACATACTATCATTGGAAAGATTTTAATAGATTGGGAAGATTATTTTTCATTGATTGAATTTGCATATAGAGTTGTTCATAGTACTACTGGTTATTGATCTTTTACTTTTGTTTATGAAAACTCACTAACTTCATTGGGTTTGGCTAAATAGTTTGAGATCGAGTTAGGACGGCTAAAATATTTCCCTAATATTAAAGTAGGTCACTCTAGGTAGGGTGTTTTTATCTCTTAACAAAAATACGTTATTGATCTCTTAAGAGAAATATGCAAGACAACTTGCAAACTAGTTAGTACTCCAATAAACCTAAACATTAATTTGGAAAAGGTAGAGGGAGATATTGTACTTAATAAAGGACATGTATCAACCTTTGTGGGGAGTCTCATTTATCTGTTCCATATACAACCAAATATAAGATATGCAGTGAGTGTGATAAGAGTTTATATATAGCCCAAAAGAAGCTTATTTGCAAGCACCTTACCAAGTATTGCAGTATTTGAAAGGGCTACCAAGAAAGACATTCTACTTAAGACAAATGAAAGCCTAGTATTCGACGCACATACATATGTTGACTATGTTAGATCGATGGCTAATAGTAAATCAAATTTAGGATATTGTACCTGTATTGGTACGAACCTTATAAAATGGAGAAGTAAGAAGAAAAATGTGGTAGGACCAATGTTTTGAAAACCAGACCGAACCGGTCGATCGTACCGAAGAACGGTGACCCGGAGCATAAAACGGTTCGATTTAACTCTTATTTTTTGTGAGTGGTTAACCCGTTCATTTTACGGTCGGACCGGTAAAAACCACTGAGCCGGTGAAAGAAAGGACTGGTCGGTCTATTTAAAATGCCTTGATTTTGATGATTTCAACTGGAATGAATATTATGATTAGTGATCTTTTTTTTAATCTTTTTGATGAAATATGACTAGTGAACTTTATTATCTTAATTTGTGTTGTGTTGGTGAACTTAAAAAAAAACTTGTATGTTTTGAAGTTTAAGTTTACAATTAGATATATAATTAATAGTATGTTTAAAAATTATCTTATATATATAATATATAAAATAATTTTTTTATATTTATTAGTCACCGGTTCGATCACGGTTAAATTTCAGTTAAACCATTGACCATTAAATCAGTTGTTTCTCTGGTTCAATCACCGATCCAGTTTTTAAAACATTAGGTAGGACAATCTAATATAGAGGCACAATTTCGAACAATGGATCAAGATGTGTGTGAGCTAATTCAGCTGGAAATTATCACAAAGGACTTGAAGATTGAGTAGGATGATAAAATGAAACTTTATTGTGATAATAAATATATTAGAGTAGCTTATAATTCGGTACAATATGATCGAACAAAATAAATGAAAATTGACAAACACTTTATAAAAAAGTGAAAGTGATTTGATTTGAATACCTTATGTAATTGCAAAGAATCAACCTACTGGTGTACTTTTTATGCGGGTTAAATAATTCAAGTTTTTGGGAACATTAAATTCAAGTTAGGAATAATGAATAAGGGAGTGCGAGAAATATGATTGGTTTATAATTTTTTATTTATTTAGAATACAGTACCTCAAAATCATTAAATATGATGATCTTATTTAGTTATTTTTATTTGTCTTTTTAATATGATAACTGTATGAAATTATATCCTTATAAACTAATAATGTAGAAAATATTCTCTTCAATATTAAATCTTAATTTATAAAGTTCTAAGGTTATGTCAAGCACATGTAAGCATTTAAAACTAAGAGGCATAGGTGGAGGCAAATTAACTGCTTTGGTTGCTACTTGTTCTTAGTAACTCAATGAAAGAAATGAAGCCTGTCGGGAGCCGGCGTAAGTAATAAATATGCAAGAACTACCTCGTCGGCCTCAGTTCAAGCTGTCTCCGTATAGTTGAAGTACGTCATTCTCTGTATCTTTATTCTATACCTACTATGTGTTTATTGTATTTAAACCATTTATTTATGTGGGTCTTACATAAATATTCTATACCTACTATGTATTTATTGTATTTAAATCATTTATTTATATGGGTCTTACATAAATAGATGACTCAGATACAATAGACACGAAGTAATTACAAGTACAGAAGATTTGAGGCCTTATATTTGGTCCAAACTTAAAAACTCTTGAACTCGGTCTGTGTTGGCTGTTATTTAATTCGTGAAAATGATAAGATGTTTCGTCGCACCAGCCACATGGATTCAAATCAATCTCTATTATGTCCCCAGCTCTCACTTTGACTTTTGCAGCCTTATCAGAACAGCATTAAGTACTCCCTATCATAAAACGTGAACCACCAGATTCCCACCCACCAGCGCTGGAAAATATAAATCCAACGCAAGCCCCAAGCACGCTCAACATATTTCCGGTTTCTCTTAGCACACTCGTCAAAGTTAACGCTTGTTTCCTCGCAACCACCGCACATGGCGGCGGTCCAGCACCCAGTGTCCGACGCCAACGAGAACACCCCATTTGGCACGCGCTCCCCATCTGAATTCTACGCGTTCCACCATGTCACCCACTCCTCCGAGTACATAACCAACTCCCGAGGCCTCAAACTCTTCACTCAGTCATGGTCTCCTCTTCCCCCGACCAAACCGATTGGCTGTGTCGCCATGGTCCACGGCTTCACTGGCGAGTCTGGTTGGCTGCTTCAGTTGACGTCAATACTCTTCGCCAAATCAGGCTTCATCGTCTGCGCTATTGACCACCAAGGTCACGGCTTCTCCGATGGTCTGGATGGCTTAAACCACCATATACCAGATATTAACCCCGTCGTCGACGATTGCATCCAACACTTTGCCAAGTTCCGTGAAACCCACGCGCCTAATTTGCCGGCGTTTTTGTACTCCGAATCACTCGGCGGTGCTATATCATTGTATATTACGCTCCGGCAAAAAGGAGCGTGGGATGGACTGATTCTGAACGGTGCCATGTGCGGGATCAGCGCCAAGTTCAAGCCTCCCTGGCCGTTGGAGCATTTGCTATTCGTAGTCGCGGCGGTCATACCGACTTGGCGCGTGGTACCCACGCGTGGATCTATACCTGACGTTTCGTTCAAGGTGGAGTGGAAGCGCAAGTTGGCGTTAGCGAGCCCGAGAAGGACGGTGGCAAGACCACGCGCGGCGACGGCACTTGAGCTGATGAGAGTGTGCACGGAGCTACAAGGGAGATTCGAGGATGTGGAGGTGCCATTGTTGATAGCTCACGGGGGAGATGACGTGGTGTGCGACCCAGCTTGCGCGGAGGAGTTGTATCAACGCGCAGCTAGCAGGGATAAAACCCTGAAAATTTATCCAGGCATGTGGCACCAGCTGATTGGTGAGTCGGAGGAGGATGTGAATAAAGTGTTTGGGGAAATGGTGGAGTGGCTGAGGACAAGAGCTGAACGGGCTCAATAGGGGCAAGGACAATGCGATCGCGTCCGAGGAAAGTGGCGCGTGACAAAGGATGTAGGTTCAGTTTGGTCTGGAGTACCTGGGGTAGGATCACAATAATGTCATGAAATTTTTAGGTGGGAGGAGGTGACGTTACGTGCATATAGGCGTGTAACAGATTATATCAATTAATTGTCTTTCGTTTCTCTGTGAGATAATATCATGTGTGAGCTGTTTTTCTGGTAAATTAAATGGAAGTTTTAACTATAGCCCTACTCTCATCTCGTTAAATTATCAAAAGCGTGTCCAAAATCAGGTTGTTTCATATTTTTAATTGCTACCTAAGATTCAAAATTCAGGAATAAATCTTAATTCCGTGCAAGTAAGTCTAAAGTTTGTAGCCTTATACGGCAAAAATGTTATATAGATAATAGTTCAGACTTACCTAAGCTTAGGTTCACTTGTTTATTTATTTAATCTACCATTCAAAACTCACATATGGCATATTAAGAAATATAAGATGAACGTATCATTTCTTTAGGTTATGACATTACTAATGACCTTTTTAATCCTTTTAATATACTTCACATCGACCCTAGTGGTTTAATCCTTGAACTCTTTTTTATCACCTAGATAAATCACTTAAAAGTTGTCTCATCTCCTTTCCTGCAAAATTAATAATGGAGGCGATTACCCACGTGAGAAGACATCTGACATCTATCCGACAGACTTCTTGTATCTAGAACTGAATGTCCAGTGCTTATTCTAACATTTATTCTAAAATAGAAAGCTTAATTAAAAATCAAGAATTCTCACATTTCTAGAATTGAATTTTTATTTAAAATTAATTCTAGAAAATACTGCTTACTTCTCAATTAAACATATATTGCACAAAATATTCAATGACAAACAAATTATCATCATCATTAACAAGTATTATGAAAATTCACGAGACATATCCATTTCTCTTTATGTTACTATGTCATTGACATAGTTACTTAATATCTACGTGTTTGATTTAATATTGATATTTGAGCTCTCTAGTATTATCTTTTAACATAATTGTTCATACACGATATAATGTGCGTGTGACTATTAATTGTTTTAGAATAAGGAACCATCTTTATCAGTTATTCTTCTTATGGTATACATGGATTCTTTATATTGCTTAGATACTCATCTTTAGCAATTGGCATCATAAAAATGCTTTATTATCTTGCATACAAAGTTATTCAAGTATCTTGTTGATATATATAAAACTTACAGTAGTAAGAAAGCTCTACTTGAATGATACTTAGTGACCTTAATTGCTTAATTGCAAACGTATATGCAGCCTTAGCCATATTTTTCATTTTAATCATGGTTAATAACTAATTTGTTTGTTCTCTTAACAAAGTTTTTATTATCACTAGCTAATAACAATATCATCTACATGAAATAATAAAATTATACATTTATAGTTGGATCTTTTAACATATACTAAGTAGTCTTTTTTAATCATAGTAAAATCATACAATAAGATTTTAGTACTAATGTAATATACCACTTACTTCTAGACTCTGTTATACCATAGATTGAGTTTAACAATATTAGCATATAATGCTATTGTCCTTTCTGAATGAAACTTAGTGGTTGTATTGTATGGATTCCTTTATCAAGTTCTTCATTTAAGAACATAGTATTTAAATCCATTTGATGTATGTCAAGATTCATTCCTACTACTAAGGCTAGAATTACAATCTCAAAACAAATGAGAAATTCTTCTCATAATCAATCTCTTTCATTGTATGAATGCTTTTGCCATTAGACGTACTTTGAATATTTTAGAGCTGCCATCAATCTTTTACTTAACATTTAAAAAAAACTCATTTGTTCTTGATGGCTATATATGTTTTTAGAAGATTACCCAAGTCTTATACTTGGATCAAACTCATTAAGTTTCATTCTTATTTCCCCGTATGACCTAGAGAATTGATCAAATAAATCTTCTTATACTTGATCAATTCTTTAAGTTTTTATTGACTTAATCTTATTGATTCTTAAGTCATATACTTTTTGATACAATTGAACGTTTCAAAATTTAAGAAATCAAATAAATATAACTATACTGAGTGTAATTATTGATAAATTTAATGAAATAAGTATTTTCGCGATATGCTCTCAAATTTGTTTTACCATCTTTAATGGATTGCAAGCTAGCCGGACAATTTTCGCAAGAAGACTATTTTACTTTATGTAGGTCTTTTAAAAAAGTATGCTTTACTAATTGATTGATTTAATTTTATCCAATACAATCAAGTCTAGCGTTCAACAAATTGGCATAGATATTATTAAAATAAATGATCTTATTAAATAAAAAATAAATTTATTTATTTAGTAAACAATATCTAATACCACAAAATCATCAAACATAAAATCGTGACTATTATAATTCTAAAAACATTATCATTTCCACCATTGTGGAAATTAATATCAGATCCAAGGCTAACCAAAACATGATATAGGTAAGATTTTTTCTCCGTGAGAGGTCCTTTCGCTTTCCCATTTTATTTAGCCTTAGTCCTCCCTAGAATCCTAAGAATTGTGGAAGGCATTCATTCCACTCTTCAGTTAGACTTACCATATTGCTTCCCCTTCTTGGTTTTTAACTCCTTATTAGTATAACTTAGTCATTTATGCCTCAGTATATGGCTGAAAAAGCTTAAGAAGTTTATTGATAGGTACCTAATAGCATCCTATATCATCTTGATATTCATATTATGGGTTAAGTGTATTTGTAAGTGCTCCTAATTTAAAGGTAAGAATGTATAAAAACTTACACCAAGTCAATGAAAGATAAGGTATAACTAACATTCTTCAGTTTACTATGTTTGACATTAGCTTCACATGCCTCAATGTTAAATTCTCCTATTTCATATTCTTTTTTATGATTTATTTATTTGTTAAGGTTATGTATACGCAAGCATGCATGCATGCAAATGCACACACTCGTGCACGCACACGCACATGCACATACACACCCACCCACAACAAAAGTATGCTTTATGTAGGTCTTTTAAAAAAGTATGCTTTACTAATTGATTTATTTAATTTTATCCAATGCGATCAAGTCTAGCATTCAGCAAATTGGCATAGATATTATTAAAATAAATGATCTTATTAAATAAAAAACTAAATTTATTTATTTAGTAAACAACATCTAATACCACAAAATCATCAGATATAAAATCGCGACTATTATAATTATAAAAACATTATCATTTCCACCATTGTGGAAATTAATTGTAAACGATCTAGAAGGGGGATTGAATAGATCTTGCAATCTTTTCGAATAATTCTACAGTAATAATCAGAAGTCAATTCACACAAAAACCAAATTAAA
>JANKOE010000206.1:30315062-30338856 GCA_026284465.1 Erythroxylum citrifolium | reverse complement strand
TATCATTTCCACCATTGTGGAAATTAATATCAGATCCAAGGCTAACCAAAACATGATATAGGTAAGATTTTTTCTCCATGGGAGGCTCTTTCAGTTTCCCATTTTATTTGGCCTTACTCCTTTTTGGAATCCTAAGAATTGGAGAAGGCATTCATTCCACTCTTCAGTTAGACTTACCATATTGCTTCCTCTTCTTAGTTTTTAACTCCTTATTAGTATAACTTAGTCATTTATACCTCAGTATATGGCTCAAAAAGCTGAAGAAGTTTATTTATAGGTACCTAATAGCATCCTATATCATCTTGATATTCATATTATGAGTTAAGTGCATCTGCATGTGTTCCTAATTTGAACGTAAGAATGTATAAAAACTTACACTAGGTCAATGAAAGATAAAGTGTAGCTAACATCCTTTAGTTTACTATGTTTGACATTAGCTTCACATGCCTCAATGTTAAATTCTCCTATTTCATATTCTTGTTTATGATTTATTTATTTATTAAGGTTATGTATACGCAAGCACGCACGTATGCAAACGCTCACACGCACGCACACACATATGCACGCACACACGTATACATGCACACGCACACGTATACATGCACACGCACACGCACACACACACCCACCCACAACAAAACTCGTCATATCTCTTGATATCTAGTATAACATCATCATATATGTTGAATAAGTTAAAGAGATTTTATTTTACCATATGCCTAACAATTTTCTAATAATGAGTCATAATGTCCTTGAATAGTATCATAATTTCATGTAATGAGACAAAAGCTTTTTGCTCTTCCAATACATATTGGATTTCTATACTTTAAAATTTTTGAATTGTCGTTATTAAAGTTTTTACCTCTAGTGAATTCTATGGAAAAAGTTTTAGATATAATATTAATTTTTCTCAAACACAAAATTTCTATAATGACATATTTAATATATGATATGTTATCAATTTCTTTTAATTTGATGCAATCTTCTAAGAAAATTTAATTAGTTTCTCAATTATTTGTGGAATTAAAAGGTTACTAAGTTTTCAATCATCATACATATAATATTTGATAAAAAATTAATCATTTTATTTAAATTTATTTGTTTATAAGTATCTTAAGTATGATATGTATAACACATACATAAAAAAATTAAAACTGAAAGAACAATGCATTTTAATAAACACATAATATTTAAAATTTAAGAGCTACTACAAACAAACAATGTTACAAAAGTATTATTAGAGATCGAATAAAAAATGACTAACACTTTCTAATTTTAAATATAAAATTTGATGAAACATATGAATATAAAATTTGAAAAATTTTAGAAAAAATTGAGTAAATTAGGTCTTCCAATGAATCATTGAAGTTCACATATGGTATTAGCTTTATGATCTCCTTAGGCCAATAAAACAAAGACCTCTAGACACTTCTCTTCTTTTATGCTCTTTCAAAAACTTTTGCACCACCTAACTATATGTGTAAATATGATTGGATAGAGTATTCCACACTCCGATAACAAATCTTCATGTTAGGCCATGAGAGTGGTAAAGCGCTGATAGCCATTAAAGATGAGACCTTGTATCATCTTATTCACTAGTATAACATTTAACATCAGGTCTACCCTAGTAACCATACAACAATAATCCAGTTGTGCCTTCATGAAATTTACACGATTTCATTGTGTTAGAGTTCAAATTAAAATCGAGATTCTCATTTCAACCATTTTCCTTAAACGAATTTGAGGAAAAAATAATATTTAACACTTATACGTAATAAGTTGAAATATGTCCTAGAATATGAGCATATCACTACAATTAAGCGCTCGAAAAAGCATGAAACATAATTCCTTTTGAATTGTTAAACTTATATTTATTCAATGTAATTAAGTAAAATATAGACAAATATTTTAGAAATTAATAAAGGCAAAAATCAAATAAAATAATTATTTGATGAAAGATGCCTTTAAATTTGTTTTAAACATTTATATCACATATATAAATATGTCTACATCATATTTATATAAGTTTGTAGGATGCAGACAAATGGTAAGTGGTTCTAACATTAACAATATAGATCAAAGGTTCTCTAAACTAACAATTTTTTTTTCTTTTAATGGACCTTAATCAAGATTGAGCCTTAGTAGGCTTATGAGTTTGGTCGACAATATGTTAAATAAAGATTATCTTATGAGTTTGGTAGATAATATGTTAAATAAAGCTTATTCCATACTCAGAATATGTTCAGTTATTCTTGTTTCCAAACATAAAAAATTCTTACTTTAGTTTTAAGTTAGTCTAGAAACCAAACACCCATCTTCTTTTTATTTTTAAAAACATAGCCACACCTTATAGAAAGTTTAGCAATGTTGCCCCTCCTATCTACATATCTGCCAAAAAAAATACAAGGTAGCACCAAACAATAAAAGAAATAAGATAGTGATAAGATGATGATGCCATACATCATAGTCACCCTATTTCTTCTCTTTGGTTTGACTGCCTCCATTCACGCCAAGACGACAATATTACTATTGTTCACACAAACCACCACTAATGGGAGTTTAAGATATAGTTAGATTTTGGAATTTTAGAGATTTCAAATAATTTAAACCAAAAGATTATCTATTCTCCTCTAATTGTAGATGATAGTACTAATGAGTAAGGTAGCAAGATGGAGATAATGGAGCGGAGAACACATTGGTCGAACCAAAAAGGATGATTTTTCAACATATATGCTTTTATTATTTGGAAAACAAAGGTAGTGACTATCTAAAGTTTTCTTACGATAAAACATTCCAAATGAAAGTATGAATGGAATTTGAAAAAATATTTGAAATAAGTTTTCCAAATTTTCTCAAGCAAGACAACCTATTCATAAATAAGATAAACAATAGGTTGTTATGCAAAACATTGAAACTTATTCAACATCTTGGAAACATATTTGTCTAATTAGATAGGATGGTTAATGTACTTCCATTGTACTTGGCCAATATTTCTTTCATATTATTAACTTATTATGTGTGCTTATCCATTTATAATAAATAACATGTCCAAATTAATATGTTATATAACTTACTCAAATAAGAATTGTTAAGACCTAAATGATTAAGATTTTTCATTATCAAACAACCTTATTTATGTAATCAATTATATCTTATAAAAATAAGCAAAAAATTAAAGAGAATTAAATAGTCAAATTTCAATGAGAGGGACGAATGTCTTGAAGATCTTTTTTATGTTATACATTTTACTAATTGCTTTAACTACAACTAAAGAATAATTAGTGAAGCTAAAGTTTCACCACAATAAATATCAAATTTCATATTTGAAAGCACTATATAATTGTTACAAGACACAATAATCTAAATTCAATACCTTATACATCCATATAATTATGTGTAATAAAAGATTGCATGATTGGTAGTCGAGTTGCCAAAACCCTCAAAATTAATTCTGATTCTCTAACTTCTTGTAGTAGTTGTCGAACCAGGTTGAATACCAAGAGAATTAAAAACTAGTTTCTTAATTTCAATTAAAAACACAAAGTAAGGTTTATGATTTATTAACTGAAATTAATAAGGAATAAAATTAAATTAACTGAATATACAAGTGAGAAATTCAAGAGGACTTAACTATGATTTAAGAAAAAGATCTCATTGTAACATTGATCATTTTTCTAAAAAGAATAATTTTCACAATTCAAGTATTTAGTGCAAAACATATTAGGAGTCATAATAAGTCTCAAAATTTCCTAAATTAATTGATTCACACCAAACATTCAAACCAAAACTTACCATTAATTGATTGGGTATGATAACATTCTATATCAATTAAATTATAGCAATAAGCTTAATGAAAAAAGTTGACCTTAAATTAAATAATTGAGATAGCTACCACTATACAACTTAGTTTTCTTGTTTCTTATAAGTTGAAGATGCAAATTTATAAATAACTTATTTGTTACTTGTATCAATCCTTAATAACAATTACGTATCATTAAATTCATAGATAGCTATAGAATAATCAATATCAAATTAATTATTAGATTAATCAATATTAATTATTCATGAAATATAAGAACACAAAATAAGAAATAGTTAAATTAAAACATGAATGTAAGTTTAGAACAAAACTTTACAAAGGTTACGACTAGAGTTTTGGATCCCTTTGACTTAGAATATTTGGGTTTAGCCACACATGAATTTAGTTGTAACACCAAAAATAGAAGAAATGATGAAAGGTTGAGAGAAAACTAAGAAGAAACGAAAAAGAGAGTGTTGAAGAAGGTGAAAAATATGTTTTTCCCTCTCCCTTTCCTACTCTAAACCTAATATACTTCTTTTCATCTCCTTTACCTACTCTAAACCTAATCTACTTATATCTTGCAAAGATCTCTATCTAAAAACAAATCCAAATCCTTATATAATAGGGATGGAAAGAAGTTTTCTAATTGAATTTCAACTCCTTAAGTGAATCTGCCATTAGATGTGATCTTGCCTTATTCACTTCAGTAATTTGTTCACTTTTTCCAAAATTCATGATTTTGACCAATAATGCTCCAATTTGATGCAATATCCACTTTTTATCTCCTCATAAAAGAAAAACATTAATTTTTCTATTTAAACTCCAAAATATATGAAAAAGAGATAATTTTAACTAACATAACAAAATAACTTCTTATCAAATCCCCCACACCGAACTTATGCTTGTGCTTAAGAATACTTCAACTGATTACATATATAAATCATCCTTATAATAACCCCTCATCTTCTTTCATATTATCCAGCGATATCCAAATTCTAATTCATATTAAAGGTTTAGGATAAAATAACAATCAAGAGAATAAACACTTCTAGGACATATTGTTAGAATGAAAATGCAGCATCTCATCAATTCCATCAAAATCAAATGAACCAAGACTTAACACCCTCTTATGGATTTCACTTTATACACTCAAAGTGTTTTAGGTTCATTAAGCTCTCAAATTAATGCATAGCGAGTTATTTCAATAAGTTTGCTCAATAATCATATCTCCACCATTTTAAAAAATGAACTTAATGTATAAATCAAAGGTACATGATAAGAGTTATAGTGTGGCTTAGTAAGTTATAACAAAAAGAATTTTCCAAACTTATGAAAATGATTTTTAAACAATTCCTTCAATTTGGGAGCTCAAAATCATTAAGTATATCAACAAAAAGAAGGATAAAAGTGACTTGTAATGAAGTTATCATGCAAGAAAAGAAAGGTAAGGCTCAAATTGGTTTTCAATGGATAAAAAGTAAGGTAGGCTTATTTAGGTAAAAAATGGTTATCATAAGTACCCTTATCATCTTTATACAAAAATTTATATAAAAAAATGTGGTCTCACCATTTATTCAAAGGCAAGTTCTAACATAAACAAGCTATTTTTGATAACACCCAACAAAAAGATATGTATGAGCATAAATGTGATGAGTGTTCGTAGGCTCAAAGCTCACGTAGGTGTCAAAATACATCAAGCCTTGCATACTTTCATTCAACAAAACTAAAGAGATACTTAAAATAATTTAATTAAAAACACTAATCGTGCTTGTCTTTCTCATGCAATAATTTTTAAACAAAAAATTTATCCTAAGGAACATTTATAAACAACAATAAGAAAATGATGAGGTTATTATGAGGAATAATCAATATATGAATCATATTATTTAGCGTTCAAGCACAAATCACAGAGTTCATTATAATATATGCACTCACTTTCCCACACCTAAATCATACATTGTCCCTATGTAGGCACAAGATGCTCATATGTGACAAAAATAATAAACAATAATAAAGCAAAGAGTAGAGGACTCCCTTGAGTTGTAAACATCTGAAAGGAGATGTACCATGGTGTTGGTGGACATGGAGGTACCACCCTTGAATTGGAGCAGAGCATCCAATTTCTTCTCAAGTTTAGAAATTTTACATTCTAATCTGTCCAGTAGAAAATCATACTCATGTTAGATTGGTGGAGCTGGAGGTTAGGAAGGTGGTGGAATATTACTCTCCTTTTATTGCATTGATGATGAAAGTCTTTAGGGGCGATCACGTGGTATAATAAAAAATGTTCTCCTTTTTTGTTCGAGTACTTGCATCTAGCTTAAACAATCTATATCCAACAGTTCCATCTCAAAAACAATAAGCATATCAATGTTAGTCATATCAAACAAATTGAGATTAAGAACTAGATGAGTAATAAGGGAATCATGACATACATATTTGTTAGAAGAGATAATAGTGTTAAACTATATAGTCATCTAAGCACCCAATTTAACATGTACTTTGTTTACCTTACACCAACTAAAGAACAACTCAAGTTTAGTGTAAGTGCATGCTATAGCCTTCCTTCTTAAATAATTAAAAGCTAAAAAATGTTGCATATAAATCCATTCAATCTCATTAAGATAACTAACCTTAGATTTACTTGGATGATAAACCAACGGGTCAGAAGACATTACTTTCCATGAGTTAAAAGAATTAAAATCACCGTTGTCCATGGTAGATTCTTTTTATTGAGTCAAAGTAGCATATTCCTCATCTATAAACCATAAGGCTAAATTAAAATCAGTGATGCTTTGTTTAAATTTGAAACTCATTAATCTATGATATAACACATTAAGAATACGTAAAGTAAAATTATTCGATTAATAAAATTTAAAGGTAGTATACAACTTTTTAGTTTATTGAATAAATACCGAACAACAAATCAACGAAAAATATTTCCAACTCATGTTAATAAACAAATCATCAAAATTTCCTTTAGTTTGCACGTCCTTTAAAGATGGATAATGTACATATTTACCATATTAATATGTCAGGATTTTAAAGAAGTGTGCCATTGTTTTCTTTCTTTAAAATTGAAAGTGAGATAACCACACAAGTTCGACTCAACTAGTGGCACAACAAGGTGTTTCTTACTATTCGAGCATGCTTCCTTTTGGTATTGGTCGTCAGTATTATAGTAGATTGATGTTGTGTAGTTGGATTCAACATAGATTTTCCTTTTGCTGCTGTCGTAGTTGTAACTTTAGGCATCCCATAGTAGTGACAAATATAAATAAAAAACTAATTCAAAAAATAATTATAAAACCTAATAATAACTAAAATGTAAATTAAAACGAAAGCAACTAAAATTAATTAATAAAATGAAGTAATAGAAATAGAAAATAAATAGAACATTAAAATAATGCTAATGGTTGTTGGCGTGTTATTAAAAACATGGGACGTTCCTGTTGTTGTTTACACTTTGGGCTGCTTCTGGTGCGAGGCATTACTTTGCATGGAGAAGCTTGGTGGGGTTGTTGTCGCTGGGTTGGAATGTGACATTTGCGGTTTGGGCTTCTTCTAGTGTAAGGCGTTATTATGGCTGCGTTGGTGTGTGGCATTGCTGGAGATGTTGGTTGGAAGCTGGGTTGTTGACAATTGACTGGTTGGAGCAATTCTATCTAGTGGGACTTGGGTGTATATCTAGTGCGATGTGTGGTTAGCGGGGTTGGTGTATGGCGTTGCTATTGAAGCTAGGGTTGTTATGATATGAGATTGTTTGTTGAAAGAGAAATAAACATATTAGGGTTTTTGTTTTATTATTGTTGTTTTTAAATTAAAATTTTAAAAATTATAAAATAATTTCATGTTATTATTTTACTTTATTTTTATTAATCAATTATTTATAAAAATCAATTTTGTTTTTATTATTATTTAAATAAAATAAAATAAAAGTAACAAGCTTCTTTAAAGCCCAAAGATGTGCTCTCGCTTTATGAGATTTAGTATTCTAGATTTTAAGAGTTCCATTCCAGAAAGCTAAATAGCATAACGCGTGATCTCGTCTTATGAGATTTAATATTATGAAAATTTGAGTTTTTAATTCTAACAACTGAATTACATAAGCATGATCACGGCTTATGAAATTTAGTATTATGAAATTTTAAAACCCATTTCCCCCTTAAGCCAATAAACTATTTTTTTCAAAAACAAGCAAATGAAAATTATTTATAACTAACACAAAATTAATAAAACTATCATATTTTGGGTTGTCTTTCAAAAAACGTAATTGTTTAAAATCGTTACGTTCAACGAGGCTTGTTCTTCTCAAACTTTTATGTATGGTGGAAGTTCCAAATTAATATTCAGCACATTTGAAACCAACATCTCCTCATAAAATGGTTTCAATCTATATCTATTTAACTTAAAAATCTTCCTAGTATCTGAACTTTTTATTTTCACTACATCATGAGAAAATGTACTAGAGATAACAAAAAGGCCAAGTCATCTAAAACCTAACTTACCTAGCATAAGCTTTGATCAAGAATTATATAATAAAACTTTATGTCCTTCCTAAAATTTCTTCCTTAAGATCATATTATCATGGAACAATTTTGTTTTCTCTTTGTAGATTTTCAAATTCTCATAAGTATCCAACCTTAATTCCTTTAGCTTTTGCAATTGCAATTTCCTTTCCTCCCTAGCTTTTTCCGAATCCATGTTACAACGTTGCACTGCCCAATAAGCTTTATGATCAATCTCCACCAGTAAATCATAATCTTTACCAAAAACTAATCTACAAAGAGATATTCTTTTTGGTTTTTTTGTAATCTTTACAGTACGCATAAAGAGAATTGTCTAGGTGTAGACTCCAATCCTTTCGACCCGAATTCACATTCTTTTCTAAATTATATTTCACCTCTCTATTTGATACTTTTTTTGTCCATTCATTTGAGGATAATATGTGATAGCTACTTGATGATGCACTTTATACTTTTTAAACAATGTTGCCACTAATCTATTGCAAAAATGGCTTCATTGATCGCTTATAATGGCTCGTAGAACTCTAAATGTATTAAAAATATTAGACTTTATAAATCCTACAATAGCTGCAGAATCATCAGTTTTGGTGGCTTTTGCTACCACCCACTTTGAAACATAATCAATAGCCAAAGTTATATAAGAAAAACCACAAGATGAAGGAAAAAGGCCCATAAAATCAATACCCCATACCTCAAATACTTCAACTATAGGAATTGGGGTTTCAGGCATGTCATTTCTATGAGATAATGTACCAGTCTTTTTTCATCTGCCACAATTTTTACAAAAACACATAAACATCTCTAAATAAAGTCTCATAATATAATCCACAATCCAAAATTTCTAGTTGCTCATTTGTGACAAAAAGCTAAGACAAAATATTGTTCATTCTGTGGCACACAACATCTTATAATTTGATGATACCATAACTTCTATATAAGTATGGTTCATTTAAACATAATATTATGCCTCATTTCTTATCTTTTCATTCTTAGACTTACAAATGTAATAAGGTAAAGTTCTAGTAACTAAATAATTAACAAGGTATGCGTACCATAGAACCATACCTTTCATTTGGAACAATTGCATATTAGGAAAAGTTTTAGAAATAGGTAAAAATATCTCCATCTCTTATCGACCTACTTAAATGGTCTTGCAGCTAAGATTTGTATCTTGGTTTATACAATACTTGGCTAGGTGATTTGGGCATATTTGCTATGTTATGGTTGATATCTTGTTCTTTTCTTAGCTAGGCATTCTTCTATTATTCAACAACAATTGAGGATGTTTTTTGGAAATTTTGCAGCTGATTTATTTTCTGGTTTTTCTTATCATTCTAGTGCTGCTATTCATTGTCCATGGTGTGTTGATTGTCTAGCTGTCCTTTGCGATTTGTGGTGTATGAAAACTTTATAATTTTTCGTGATCTTAGAAGCTACTATATTTGATATGTTTCATGATTTTTTATAGGCTAACTTGGTGTGGCTTTTGGATAAAAAACATCTAGCAGTTTTGCGGGTTAAAAGCTATTTTGTTTATGATGTTTTGGAGATGAAAGATCTATTCTTTTGTTGAATTTAATGGGTTGTGTAATCGTTGATTGCCAACTACGTTCTTTTAAGTTTTTGAACAATTTTGAGGGTAATTTCAACAGTTGGTTTTTGTGGTGTTTGCTTGAGTTTTATTGAGCTGATCAGTTATTGATTTCACTTATTTTGGTGGTTGTTGATAGTGAAGGAGTTGTGCAAAAAATTCCAACAGTTGGTATGAATTTTGCAATTCAGATTTCTACAACATTTTGGTGAATACCAACAGTTGGTGTGGATTTTGCAGTTCAGATTTCTACAACGTTTCGGTGAAGAAACGTTTATTTTTGTTGGGTATTTTCTGCTGTTGTGAGTGTGATGTTATTGTGATAATATCGAAAGACTACATCAGATTTATTGGTGGATAACTTTTTGATCTTTCATTGAAGAAGCTGGAATTATTAGGGAAGTTGTTTTTCTTATCTCAAGTTTTTTCTTTTATATTGAATTTTGTTTAATCATTGAGTTGTTTATTTTATTTTGTTATTATTAAACATTGTTTGAGAAAATGCTTTATTGAGGTTAGTAAGAGGGGGTCATACTATTGGATGTAAAATTCTTTTGTAGGTTGTGAGAACGAGGGGTAATGTCAAGGGTTGAGTGAGTCTGCTTAGTAAAGTCTTGTATAAAACTATTATCGTTAGTGAAAGTATTAAGCTGGATGAGGGCCCCGCAGATGTAGGCAAGGTGTGTCGAACTATGTTAACAAATTTTGGTGTTAATTTGTTATTTTGCTTTTGATTTTTTTTGTTTCCGTTTTTGTTAGAAAACTTTTAACGACTGTGGCTATTCATAATTTGTGCAAAGCTACATCCTTTAGAAATTTTCTTCAACTATTCCCTTCAGGACATTCTTATGCATCATTTGAAGTTTAATCATTTGCCTTTCAAATCCATATTTAGTGTACTAAGAAGTAACATTCCAAATTTGATCTGTAATGATAATATTCACTTTGAGTTGCCTTTGTTTGTTTGCTCATAAATGTCTGAAACAATGCCTATGATCATAGTCTTGACTTTGACTCAAAAAGTTATTATGGACCACGCATAAAATAATCTGTGCCGCATTATAAGGATAACATATTCAATCATGGAGCTTCAATATAGTGAAGAGTAATGAGCTTTAAACAGAGGTAATGACAATAATTGGTTTTGTTCAGACGATGTTGTCCAACTTGCTGAGTAAGTGGGGTGGGCAAGATCGTTTGATCTTGTCTTGAAGATTGCTCGAGAAAATGTCGGGTGAACTGACATAGAGTTAAAGTTGTCGAACCTCCAAGGAAGACATTTTTACAGAAGACGACGCCATTTATGTTCAAGTTTGTTAAATAATTTAGCGGAAGTTGACGGTAGACGGTAATGTTATGAAAATTTAAAGGATTAAGAGAGAATTTAAATTATAAGGAAGTTTTTGATTATTGGAGCAATTAAGCTACAATATTATATTAGAGTCGTACCATAGGTTTGGGCCCTGTTTGGTTGGATGGTTTGGGATGGAAGGGGATGAAACGTAACACACTTCCATCGTTTGTTTGAGGGTTTCATAATGGAATGAGATGAAAGCGGAGGGTTTCATGCTACATTCCATTCCATCCTAAACAGTGAAAATAGGAAACCTCTGATTCGGGGGGTTTAGGATGGAATGTAAACTAATAAATATATACTACCTAATATACCCTCAATAATTCTTTTTACCAATTATTTCTTCTAGCCACCCAAACTCCATTTATTATACTGTACACAATCTTATAATTTCCAGATTTCTCTTTTGGTTCTCCGTGTTCTACCACGATCGCGCTTCCTTCTCTTCTTCACCGTATATTTTCTTCTTCTCCTTCCATTTTTTTTCATTCTTTTCTAGATTACTCACTTCTAAATCATCTATACTGCATTTCTAACTCCAAAACAATTTCTAAACAAATCAAATTCAAGTTTATCCTTCAACCATAACAGATCCAAAACTTCACTTCCTCTCTCGCTACTGTAATTTTTCATATTTTCTTCTTCTTCTCTTCAATCTTCTTCACATAACACGAATGACACTTAAACTCATTCTTCTAACTTCATTTTAGCTCAACAACATAAAACAAATCAAACATCCAAGGTTTACACTAAACATCAAAATCTGATTCTTATACTTGCAAATTCCAATTTCTGCATTTTGTTTTCTCTTTCAACTTCCAACTGATGCATTTTTTTTCATTTTTTTCTCCTCATTCACTTTATCATCACCGAAACTACACTTCTCTAAACCTCACATGCATGTATTCATTTACACAGTAAAACATAATTAAAAATCAGCTACTTGTTTCAACAAAGTCTGCAACAGTGAGAGTGATTATGAGATGTTTTTGGATATTTGGTGTTAATTATGGTTTTGAATTTGTTTAATAATGTGTTGAGCTGAAATAAGAATTGAAAATGAAAGTTAGAGGAAGAAAACGAGCAGAATGTAGAAAATGAATATGCAGAAAAATGAAAGAAAAAATGCAACAGTGGAGAAAATGCATAAATGAAGAAGATGAGAAACTGATTTTTCTGGTTTTAGTGTCGATGAGAAGTAATAGATTTTGGATTTTTTTTTGAATGGTTTTAGTTTAGTGGAAGTCAAAAATGGTGTTAATATAAGTTAGAGAAGTTGGTTTAAAAGAAAGGAAAGAAGAAGAAGTAGGCGCAGAGTGTCGGAAGAGGAAGAAGAATCGCGGTCGTCCTTATGCACGATCGTGTTTTTGGAGGAGAAATGAGAAAGCGCGATTAGTTATAAACCAAACGACGTCTTTTTGCTCCTGAAGTAGATCTGATAAAGTCGCAAATCCCGATCGTGCTAAAATATAATCGTGACTTCATTGATGAAGATCGCAAAGTCGTGATCGTGCTGGCTCAGGAGCAAAACGCTGTCGTTTTGCTCTTGAAGCAGAACGTATTAAGTAAGCAAAACGATGTCATTTTTCTTTTGATAAAGTTTCAAATCGCGATCGTGCTTCAACGCGATCATCACGACTTTGGTTCAGGAGCAAAACGACGTCGTTTTACTTATGATAAAAGTCGCGAACATCTTTTCTTCTTTGCCGAACATCTCTTCTTCTTCTCTCCCCCTTTCTTTCATTATTTCCAGATTTACTCACTCCTAAATCATCTATTTTGCATTTCTATATCTAATACGATCTCTAAACAAGTCAAATTCAAAACAAACATCAAAAATCCGAAATTTCACATATACTTCCTCTCTCTACTGTAATTTTTTTCCCATATTTTTCTTACTTCTGTCTTCTTCAATAAACACATAAAACACTTAAACCAATTCTTCTAGCTTAATTTCAGCTCAACAACACAAATCAAATAAAAATCTAAGGTTTAAACTTAAATATCAATCAGATTCTCATACATGCAAATTCCAATTTCTGCATGTATTAAATCAGATTCTCATACATGCAAATTCCAATTTCTGCATGTATTTCTTGTAGTGATTTAGTATTAATTCCTTGTTTTTGATATGTTTTCGAATGTGTTGGGTTGCATGGAAGTTGAAAATGTGGTTGAGATGAGCTAGAGAAGTTGATTAAGAAGAAAAGAAAGAAGAAGGAAATTTTGCAGAGGCTTGGAAGGAGAAGAAGAATCGCCATCGTTTATAGTAGTCGTTTAATCTAAGGGATATAATAGTCATTTATTATACATTGTATTCCATTACATCCATCTTCCAAACAACATTTTATTACATTATATTATAAACCGTTCCATTCCTTCCAAACAACTTTTCACTATATTACATTTTATTCCATTATAAAACATTCCGTTCAATTCTATTAATTAACATCCAATCAAATAGGACCTTATTGAATAACTAAGGTGTGTCTCGGGCCTATATTTGGAACCTGAGCTAGCTTGGACTTCATTTTTTGCGGATACACCCATTGAGGAAGCTTGGTGAGAGCACGGTTTTGTCCAAATCAATACGGAGCCTGCTTCACTTTCAAAAAAAAAAAAAAAAAAAACGGAGCCTGCTTCAGCTTCTATTTTGGTTAATCGCATGTAACTGTTTTCCCAGGGTATCCAAGAGAAGGTGAGAGCTAAAGCTGCTTCCATCGACAGGTGGGCAGCGGAATATTAGGACTGTATAACAGCTAAGAAAATTTAGCTGGATCATCCTCTAATCAAGCTCTAAATGACACATACATAAAAAATGAACCAGAACAAAAGAGAGAATAGGGATATTGCTCACATTTTCTGTTGACCAACCCTTTATCGCATTTCTACACTTGATTAACATAACCCATCACTCAGGAATTTTCATTTAGTTCGAAGATCCTTTCTTTTTCATGTTTGGAATTCTTTCCAATCAGGGATCAACTGAGAACAAAGATTGTAACTTCACAGAAAATTGTTATTTCTTTGTTGTTTCTGCATCTGTAAGAGATTCCCGCTTCCTACTCTTGCTTTTGCTGATGTTGTCTTGAGACAATGGAAGATATACTTGGTAAAATGGGAGGTAGATTCAAAATCTCCATAACAGATTCGACCATGATGTGGATTTTACACTCTGCAATGAACAAAGCCTACGAAAGGGTTCAGTCCAAGGACGGTGCAATTGAACGTTTAAGTGAAATTTCAAAGTTCTATGAGTTGGCTGTGATGCAATTAGAGGGCTGCCTGAAGGTTGTTCACGAGGAAGCGGAGAGCGGACTGGAAAGCAGCGACGAAGAACTGCTTGGAGAACTCTCAGAGATTCGAGACCGTCTTGAAGGACGCCTTAAGGAGACAGAGAGAGCCATTTCAGAAAAGGATAGAGAGTTTACAGAGAGATTACAAAATGAGTTGAAGAATAGACGCACTTTGAAACTCAAAGAGACACAATTGGATTCTTTACGTGCCAATCTCCAGGTTGAGAGGACAAAGGCAGGGGGCATTGAGGAGCTTGTTCATGGGAATTGGGCAGGCAAAGATGAGGATAGAGACGAAGAATTTTCAGAGCTGAAGAGTTCAGTGGATCAGCAAGTGTTGAATATCAAGCAGAAACTTGACCCTCAATTTAGGTTCATCGATAGAAGGCGCAATAAAAGTTTTGATTGCATAAAGATTGAGCAAATGAGTTCTGACATAGATATCTTGAAAGAAACGATGGACATTGCTTTTGGAAAGATGCAAAGTGTTATGTTTTTCCCTGAGTTGGAGCCAATAGAGCAGCTATGTAGGTGGCCTATTGAGAGAGATGCAATCTTTATATTAATCCAAGGTTTTATGAGGGATACCAAGAAGAGATTCAATTCAGAAATGAGGAAGGAACAGAAACAAGTGTCAACTGATTTGGGCAAGCAATTGTCGACGTTGTTGCAAGAGGTCAAATGCTTGCATGATCAGCTTGAGCCTTTCAGCGCATCAAAAACAAAAAGTACAAATTCATTAGAACATGACAGTTGTGGCAAATCTGATAAGTCTAGCCCGATTATAGAAAGATCACATCAAAATCAAAGGAACCAGCTTGGCAGAGAGGATACAGACGATAAGGGCAGCAATCTTGTCGCAAAAATGATTAAGAGTCACGAGTTCTTCATCAAAAAAAAGAGCAAAGAGGTAAATTCGGTTAAGAGAGAAGTTGTTACTTGCCCATCCCCTAGTAAAGAAAAGGATCCAAGTAGCCCAAGAAGAACGATCCAAGAGGTTATAGTAAGACTGGAAAGTTTAGTCAACTGGAACACAAGACTTGGAGATTCTCTCCGTGGCTACGAAGGCGATGACAATGATGAACCTTCTTCAGTAAAGGGCTTCAGTGATCTAAATATGGAAAAACAGATCAAATCTCAAATTGAATCTTTGGGAGATGTCTGGAAAAATTTGAACAAATCAGTTTCTCAGACAGCATATGAAAAACTAAAGAACAAAGTATGCCTGTTAAGGAAAGATAGCGAAGATGTAAATTTCCAGATGCTGATCATGGAACAGACTTATGGTGCTCTTTTAGAATGTCTGATGAGTCAATACTATGCTGAATTACGTCGAAATGACTTGGAGAACTTGGTCCGGGACTGTGTATGCAAAAGTTTCTTCAGAGAAATGGCCAACGAGTGGAACGAGACAATGGAAAAAGACAAGAATGAACTTCAGATTAAAGAAGAGATAAGTAAAACTGTCTTCAGCGAGTCACTAAATCAAATTCGCTGTGCTCTTGAATCGGCTTTAACGGAAATCCGAACTTCAGAGTTTCAGAGAAACTGTTTGTTAGATCTTCATATAGAGGACAAATTGAGTGAAGTAATCTCAATAGCTTACTTTGGAGAAATATGTAGAATGTGGAATGAGGTTATACAACAGTGCAAAGCTCAAACTGCTGCTCAAGAAGAGCTGCAATTGATAGCCTTTAAAGAGACCATCAGAGATTTATGTGATACGGCTAATCACGTAGTAAGTGAAATCAGAAAAGCAAAAAGTTGGCAAAGCGATATGTATGGCTCCCCAATGAGTAATGATTCGTGCCAGTGCATAGAATGCTGGATGAGTGAGGATATCTGCATGGTTTTCTTTAATGAAATGTCTAAGCACTGGAAAGAAGAGATCGATGCCTATAACTTAGAAAGTTCCATAAGGGAAGAAATTTTCCTACTTGTGGTTATTCACGCAATGAATGAGGCAACTTCTACTCTTGCAGAAGCTCAGACCCAGGACCACCTCAGAATTTCAAAAGATTTCGCCTCTTCGAAGAAGTTGCATAAAATTCTAAAGCTTAGTGGAGAAGAATGTTTGACTCAAGATCAAAATTCATCATCGAATATTCAAGCTGAGGATAACTTGATGCAAATTGCTAGTTCAGATATCAAAGAATGCAATCAAATGCCAGGCATTGTGGGACTAAAACAAAAACAGTGGGACAATCTCAAGGTATCTTGTAGGTTGTTGATTGAGATGGATACCGCTTCCTGTTCAGTAAGCAGCACAGTTCACAAAGCTTTGGAGAAATTAGCAATGAGTAAAGCAATCTTGAGTAAGTTGACATTTGGTTTAGGCGTAGCACTTGAAGACATGGAAAGTTTTGGTAATTTAATGAATCCCAATGTACATTTCTTCAATAGCATGGAATATCCCTCATTCCAAAAGGAGAAAATTGAAAATGCGACCTCTGATTTTCTATTTTCACCCATCCTGGAACTTTCACAACTATTTATGCACTTCCAACTCGTAACAGAAGAAAAACTCAGGCTGAACATTTTGAGGTACTTGGTTTTATCCTCCCCCAATCCTCGGCCGTCACCAACCACTTATTCATGAACTCTTGTTTTGCCACTTCTTTTACAGGTTAGATAAAACATTGGGTTATTTACATGCAGTTGCTGACCTTGTTAACTCTCTGAAGAGAAAAGAACGGCTTTACAAAGAGGCTTTTATTAGAAGATGTGAGGACCTCAGAAAGGCCGAAAATGAGGTGTTTGAGCTACATATACTAGTATTACTTTTGTTTTCCTATCTTTGCTTGCGATGTTGGACGTGTAATTACCTATCCCAGAATCATTTTGCTATGGATTACTGTATGTAATATCGAAGAGAGTAATGTCGGCTCCCTCCTAATCATTTTTCAGGTTGACCTGCTGGGAGATCGAGTGGATGTACTTTTGGCTTCGCTTGAAAAAGTATACAACACTCTGCATCACCGTTTTCCAGAGTTGCAACAATATCATGAGGTGAGGCTATTAATTCTTGTGATCTTAATATAAGATGCTCTCTTTACAATATCCGCACCTTCCACATTACTCTGATCAGTCCCTGTTCATCATCTAGATAGTGCATTCTGGGTTTTGATTATTTGATAATGTTTCTGTTTTTGCTTTCTAATACTCCTTGCAGGTGTCGGACCTCCTGGAAATGATTGGGAAAGAATTGGGAGAAAGTGTCCAAAAATATGCTAAGTCATGTTGAAACGTAAATCTTTAACAAAGGTTAACGACCAAATTGTTAGCTAAGTGACTGTTTTCCAGAACGACCGGGACGGGGGTAGGAATCTGAGGTGAACTACCCAATAAGAGCAACACCAGTAGTAGAGAATTACATCGGATGTTATTATGCTGCGTGTCAGGAGTTTCTGAAAGTTGAGACTTTTCGCCAACTGGATATGAGAAAAGATCCGAGATAACAGAGAGGCAAATAAGAGTCGAAATAAGACCAATGATTATGCAAGGTAATGAGACTTTTCGTATCAGTTACCTAAACACTTACAATGCATGAGTTTTGGGACCTCAAAAGGCACTCAATTCGTCTTATCCCTCTTCATATCGTATGTATCCTTGAAATAGATTACGACTGTTGCTTTGATTTAAACGTATACATGGGTTATTCATTGGAAGGTCTTTTGTTAACTTACAGGTCTGTTCCATATATTATGTTAAAATTGGGCCCTCAAAAGTCTTCTGCCCTTTATGGTGTAACAACAAAAAAACTTGCACCTTCTCAATCCTACTCCTATTCTGATAAATGACTTTCAGACCAAAGAATTGAAAGCTGATTTCTCAAATATTTACAACTTCTAAAAGATCCAAGTGTAAGGTGGTATTGATTCATGGGTTACTGCCACTTAGTAGATTGTATTTAAAAAAAAAAGGGAGAAGGAAGTGCTGGCCCTAGGTAGGGGCTAGCGGGGCACCTACCCAGGGCCCATGATGAGAAGGGGCCTAATATCATATTTTGACTTTTGACTCCTACAACATATAACTAATTCACTCAAAATTGATTTATTGTTGGTGATGTTTCGAAGAGTAAACATTAAGCAAGTTCCAAGATTTAAGGTAGTAAGTACTCCAAAATTGCAAGTTCCAAGATTGCAGGTTATGTAGGCTGCAGGTAGAGGTAGTAATAAATAATTTTAATGCTGGTGATTTTTGACGTTATAAGTTAACGTTAGACAAGTTTATTTAATGTTATAAGTTAACATCTTATGCTTATAAATAATCTTGAAATATTTAAGTGTACTTTTACCTTCTAATTTCTTTATTTTCATTAATATATGTATTTAAAGTACTCCAACTCAAAAATTAGCAACAAAAAATTTTACGATTTTGTTTTCTGAGTTCTGAGTATAATTTAAAGGTAAAGTTTCTGATTTTTTAAATATATTTTTCTCTTTGTTTTTTATTTTTAATATTAGATATTAAATTTTGCTATTTATTTTTTTCCTCTATCACAGATATAATACCATTTATATATCTTTGTGATAAATTGTGAAGCTGTTAGAATTTGGTTGTGCCTATATACTTCTTCCAGTTCCAAACATGTAAAATTAAGTATATTGTCGATTTATTGCGACCTTTTTTTTAATTTCGTCCGAGGCCTATAAAACGATAGGAACGACCCTGGTTGTCCATACCTTGCATATCAGCTTGCTTATGCAAGCCTTGGCGGAGGGTCTATAAAAAGACCCTTCCTCCCACTTTCTCATATACATATATGTGCTAATGTGATATGCTGTGAGTTTGTGAGAGAGTTTTTAGGAGCCATTTTATATGTTCCAAAAGATTGTGAGAGAGTGATTTTTATGATATTTTTAGGTAACGTTTTCCAAAAAAGATGAGTGACAAAATAATGAGGATATTATCTTAGGGATATTAAATTTGGAAAACATCTTGTGTGTAAGTGCCACTATTTTATCGTGTCATTTTTCATTTTTTGTACCTACTATTTTCATTAGTGGAAAATTTATTCAGAGTTCACTACAAGAAATATAAGGTTTACTGACGGTCTAAATCGAAGTATTCCGTTGGTAATAATATTTATCGACGGAATAGAACAACGAACAACGGCGTCGTTAATACGACCATAGGTAATTATACGACAGAAATTTCATGTGTCCTTCCGTCGGTAAAATATACTGACGGGTAGAAGTGATTATCGGTAAACCGTCGTTAAGATACCGACGGAAGAAGAAAAAAGGTTGGTAATTGAAACATTTTTGCGATAGTTTTGTGTATTCCATCGATAATTGAAATATTTTGGCTCGTGGATGTAGCTCAAATTAGAGATTGAACCATATTAAATTTTTGTGTATTATTTTCTTGCTTATTTTACCTATAGGATATAATTCGTAATTTTTTCCAACAAATAGTATCAAAGTTAGGTTTGGTTTTGTGTCAAAAGATTTCTCATCGAAGATGAAAGAAAAAATAAGCAAGATGATTAGCCTAAATGGCTCCAACTACCACATGTGGAAGAATAAGATAAAAGATCTTCTGTTCCTTAGAAAAATGCATTTACTGATGTTTACCACAGTAAAACTTGAACAAAAATTGTATGAGGAGTGAGCTTTTGAGCATGAACACATAGGTAGTTTTATTTGGTAATTTGTTGAAGATAATGTGTATAACTATATCTGCAATGGGACTGACACTTGGACGTTGTGGAAGAAACTCGAGGAGTTGCATGCCTAAAAAATGGTAACAATAAATTATTTTACCTGACAAAATTAGTGTAGATAAAATATTGAGAAGGTACCTTTGTGGCAGATCACTTGAATGAAATTTAAGAGATCATGGATCAATCATTAGCAATGGGCATAAAGTTTAATGATGAAGTACTTGCCCTTTTCTTGCTTATCTCCCTGCTAGAGTCTTGGGAGACTTTGAAGGTTTCAATTACTAATTCCACAGTTGACGATGTTATTAACATGGAATCTGTAAAAAGTGAAATTCTGAATGAAGATATGAGGCGAAGATCATATAGTTCGACCTCTTCAACATAGTCAGAAGTTTTGGTCACAGGTTCTAGGAGGAGGAGCAGATCTAGAGGCCCGAATTCTAGAGATAAGAGCAGAGGAAGATTAAATAAATATGCAAACGTTGAGTGTCATCACTGCAAGAAGAAGGGTCATCTCAAAAGGTTTTGCTAGAAGTTCAAAGAAGAAACTAACAAAGGCAACAAAGTCAAGAAAGTTGATAACAATGATGATGAACACTTATCGACAGCTACTACCATTGATCACTTTCACATTGTCTCATATGATAATGATGTGAATAGTGCATTATGTGAGTTCAATTGGATAGCTGACAGTGATGCCACTATTCACACCAGATCACATAAAGAACTCTTCTCATCATAGGCACTAGGAGATTTTGGTGTCTTTAAAAAGGAAAATAACGGTTTGGTCAAAATCATCATAAAATGTGTTATTTACTTGGAGATAAAAAATGGCATGAGATTTCCTTTGAAAGATGTCAAACATGTTCTTGATCTTTGCCTAAATCTGATCTCTATTGGTATACTTGATGATGAAGGTTTTCAACACTTTCAAATATGGTAAATGGAAACTTATTAAAGGTTCCTTGGTAATCACCAAAGGTAAGAAGTGCTCAAAGTTGTACTTGATGTAGACAAAGGTCTCCAATGATATTATGAATCCAGTGGCGAAAGATGTTGTAATAGAATTGTGGCACAGGAGATTCAGTCATATGAGGGGGAAAGAAATGACTTAGTTGGTGAAAAAGAGTGCATTATTTGGAATTGACCATGTGCATTTAAAGAAGTGTGTTGATTGTCTAGTAGGAAAGCAAAATAGAGTCGCTTTCAAAAGTTCCTCTCCTTCCAGAATGAAGAATGTATTGGATTTGGTCTACTCAGATATATGTTGGTCAATGCCAAAGTCACTAGGTGGTGCTCAATTCTTTATGACTTTCATTAATGATTATTCTAGAAAGATTCGGGTATACACCTTAAAAACTAAAGATTAAGTGCTAGATGTTTTCAAGTAATTTCATGCCTCAGTTGTAAGACAAATTGGGAAGAAGTTGAAATGCATTCAAATAGAAAACGGTGGAGAATACACTGGACCATTTAACGTTTATTGCAAAGAGCATGGTATTCAACATCAAACTACTCCTCCTAAGATACCACAATTGAATGGCTTAGCTGAGAGGAAGAATATGACTTTGATGCAGAGAGTTAGATGCCTACTCTCACATGCAAAGTTGCCGAAGACATTTTGGGGTGACGCTCAGTACATGTATTAAATAGCTCACCTTACATCCCTTTACAGTCTAATGTTTAAGAGAAATTATGGTTAAGAAAGGATGTTTCCTATGATCATCTAAGGGTATTCGACTGTAAAGCTTATGTCAATATCCGTAAAGATGAAAGATCCAAACTTGATGTCAAGACTCACCAGTGTATATTTATTGGTTATGGAAAAGATCAATTCAATTATCAGTTTTATGATCTAATATAGAAGAAGCTGATTCGGAGCCATGATGCTATATTTGTCAAAGATCAAACCATTGAAAATCTTAGCAAACTGAAAAAGGATGTTCTAAGAACTGATGGTGACTTGGTGGATTTAGAGTTAATTCCTCCAAAAATGGTTCCAAGATAATTTGGAGCTGAAGTTAAAAATTGCCAGCCCAACATAGTTGATGATGATGCTCCCATTCATAATAAATCAATCATATGAAGATTTTGATGAAGATGATGTTCAAAATTAACCACTAGCACCAGAAACTACTCAGGTTCCAATAAGGACATCAATGTGAGTAAGATAAACCTTTACTAGATACTCCAGTGATCAGTACATGTTACTTACTGATGGGGGAGATCTTGAGAATTTTCAAGAGGTTATGATAGATGAACATAAGATAAACTGGGTTCAAGCTATGCAAGATGAATGAAGTGCTTGCATGAGAATAAAACTTTTGAGCTGGTAAAGTTGCTAAAAGGCAAGAAAATTTTGAAAAATAAGTGGATGTTTATGATTAATCATGAAGAACACAATCCTCATCTAAAGGCCAAAGCTATATTGGCTATTAAAGGATTTAACCAATGAAAAGGTATTGATTTTGATGACATATTTTTCACCAATTATGAAAATGACATCCATTTGTGTAGTGCTCGGTTTAGCAGTAAGTCTAGACTTAGAAACTGAGCAATTGGATGTCAAGACAACCTTTCTTCATGGAGATTTGGAAGAGGAGATATATATGGAGCAACCAGAGGGTTTCAACCAAAAGGGGAAAGAGGACTATATGGGTAGATTGATGAAAAACATTTATGGTTTAAAACAGGCATCGAGACTGTGGTATAAGAAGTTTGAAACAGTTATAAGGGAGCAAGGTTATAAGAAGACTACTTCAGATCATTGTGTTTTTGTACAAAAATTCTCTGATGATGATTTCATTATCCTTTTGCTTTATGTTGATGATATGTTGTGTTGGATCCCGTATTCGAAACCCAACTACATAGAAAAATAGAATTAAAACAGAGCATTTCCATTCTTGCTCTGATACCACTAATGTTGGAATCCGTTACCGGATGTCCAACCTCTTACGAAAAACTAAACTGGAACCCGAATCCGCGATGGAAACCTTAGACTAATCCGAAAAATCCCGATATGTTTTTTTTTCATCTTATTCATCTTAAGTCCATTTTCATACTAAAAACTTTGCTCGGTTCTTTAGCAGGTCCAAAGTTGCTTTAAAGCTTCAACCTAATGAGTAACCAAATGAATAGTAACTTTTGACCATATGAATAGTAAAATGCCAATTTCTGATCCTCATAACTTTTTACTCCTAACTTCGATCGGGACCTATCATACCTCATTTTAAAGATATCAAAACCCTCTACATTTTTCATGAAGGATGGAAATTCCGATTCCCGCTCTAAAGGAGCGAAAAATCCATCTGAAGGTTCAGCCCAAAATACCACATGAATAGTAATTCGAGAATACCTAATGCACAATGGGCAACAAACTTTAAACGTTCATAACTTTTTCATCCTAAGTCGAAAAACGACCCATTTTATCCCGTTTTCAAGATCTTAACGCGTTCTACAATTTTCCAGAAGACTTCCAAAGCGAATTCCCTCACCAAGAGGGTCTAAACCCTAAGCGAAGTTGCTGCCCAAATTTAGGAAAATTTGGACAGCACCTC
>JANKOE010000206.1:30057401-30082508 GCA_026284465.1 Erythroxylum citrifolium | reverse complement strand
AGAATTCTCCTTTTTCTTTACTCATAACTAATCACTAACAATTTCTCATTTAATAGTTCTAACTTCCAAGAAAAGTTTGGGGTCCAACAGTCACACACATAGGAGATCCAAAGTATGAGTAAAATGGTCTTGAATGGTGATTCAAGATATGAGAGAGTGTTTCGGGAAATGATCGTGGTAGAAAATGCTGCATGGAATGGATTAAAAAAAAGTGTTGTTGGCTTCCAATTTGGTCATTAACTTCCCAAACTTCCATTAATGCATGCTATTCATGGTCATTAACTTCTCATAACTTCCATTAACGTATGTTATTCATGACCATTAACTTCCCATAACTCTCCATTAGTGATGGGGGTTATGGAAGGCCAAATGGTACAGAAAATAGAGATGATTTTCATGCATCTTGTGTAAGACACAAGTGAAAGAAAGGTTCTTTTCTCACACACACACTTTTTTTCTCTCTAACTTTGACAAGAGTTCTTGTCTTTTCTAGCACAAAGAAAGAATTCCAGTCATCTCCTAATAAGGTTTCATCCTTCTATCTTCGTATGAACTTTCATTAGAGACGGTCTACATTGATCGTTGTAGTTTATGACAACCCAACGTGGAGAAGATTAAAGAACGAAGGAGATTGTCTGAAAGGTATGTAAACATCTTACATTTCATGTTTTTGTTTTCTATATCTATATACGTAAGTAAATCTGTTTTTTTAGGTTTCGTTTTATTTTCCGCTACGTATATTTGATATATATTATGTATGAGATGCATGATCGAAACCTTACACAGCTATACTAAAGCAATTTGGAGTAGAATTTTGCATCTATTCCCTATCCCTCACTCCAGTTATAACTAGGAATGCATCTTGAGATGGGTTATCCATAACACAAGGGAACTGGCAACCATAGCTAAATCTGCTCAAAGATGCCTTTACCATCACTGTCTATTGTATATGGCAAGAGTGAAATAATTAACATTTCAGGGACAAGAAGAAAGATAAATATTTTCTTGCTGACAAAGTTATCAACATGACCCGATCACATATTTATGCTAAAAATGCTCATCTATAGCTTACTGCAAATATGAAGAACCAGTGGCAACTTTAAGCATTTTTTTCCTTTTAGTTGCACTTTGTTCTTATTCCAATATCTTCTTCTTCTAACCTTTTTTAATTAATTCCCAAAGGCTTCTAGGCTGTGAACTACTTTCTATGTTGTACTAGCTCTTGTTATAGTAATATATTATTCAAATTAAAAAAAGAATCTGGTTCTAGAAGATAAACCAAGATTCTCATGCATATAGATGCGGGAATTATGTAGAAGGAAGGATAAATGTAGCGCCCCCTTACTGTAAGGTACACACCGGGACGTCCATAGGTCATACCGATACATATCCTACGATAAGGGTGAGCTACGAACGATCACTACTGTACTTCATATGGCATTATAATAATAAACATCAATATAGAGCTAGGAGTCTACTCTTGGTCCTGAAAAACATGTTGCAATTTTGGGTAAGTTTGCGAACTCAGTGAGGAACCATCATCGATGGTTCACTCAATTCATGCAACACTCAAGCATATCACAGGCATTCCAAAATTTTACATCAATCATAAATATCACAAGGCCAGTTCCCGTAATTACATATGTCACAATTTCACATTATCACAGTTAACATATTTATCACATAAGCATAAGGCATTTTGCCTTTCCCTCAATCAAACATATTAATCCAAATACATATGAAATGCGCATGTGACACTTTTTCAATTTATTACGGTGTTGTGACCGAGCGCTTGAATTGTCCCAATATGGGTACATTAATTGTTGAGCCTGAGGCTCTGTATCACTATGGGGCTTGAGGCCCGAATATAATCGTTGAGCTTTTAGCTCTTGGTGGTTGCTCCGATCACAACTGTCATTATCTGATTATGCAACCATGACTTAAATGCATATGTGGCAATTAGCAGTGTATACAACATCATCAACATATGTGTCACAAATCATCACATCACAAGCACGTAGTTCTCATATTCACAAACAGGTAAAACTTCTTTGTCATAGCTCCGAATACATCGGACCTTCTGTTTGGAATCCACAATCATAAGTAATCACAAAACCACCATTATTCACCACAATAAATATATAATAATTGAGAGAACCGTCTAGGTCACTCACCAATAACTTCCGAGCTAATGCTTGGAAGTCTCGGCAACATCGATAGGTTGACGTTCCAAACGCGCCTATAGAACAGTCAAAATATATAAACATTACCAAATGTACAATCAGAAATATTTAATAATGCACATGTAGCAATTAAAATGTATACAATGCATGTGTGTGACAATCCCGGCATTATTCCAAAAATTCTCATCACAACAATTTTTCTCTAAATATTAGAAATCCAACGACACTAAAATCACTCGATTCGGCCTTCTATAGGTCCAAATATTGAGAAAATATGGACCAGAAAATAATTACCCGGTCCCCTCACTTTGACCTAACCAATCCACGTCAATTTCATCTCTAAAAATTCCCAATTTTACATAGAAATGAAATTAAATATTTCACGAATCCGATGCCTCGAGAATCAGATCAATCGGATGTCAGATGAAAAAGTTATTCCCAAAAGAAGGCATAAACCAAAAATAAAAATAAAAATGAGCATCACACAGAATCCGGCTCGCGATTGCGAGTCGCGGAAAAACAGAGCTGCTCGCGATCGCGAGTCGCGAAAAAACTGAACCGGCTCGCGATCGCGAGTCGCGCGATCGCGATTTGCTATTTTCTTCCTTTTCTTCTTCCATCTGAAATTCCAACATGCATAACTTTTCACACAATATTCCAAAAATCACAAATAAGGTCTCATTGGAAAGATCATAGAAAACCCTACAAGTTTCTTAAAGGACTCTCAAACCAATTTCACCCCGAAGGATGTCAAAAATTCAATCAAAGTTTCTGCAAATCTCAATTTTCCAAACAGTACACCATTCTTCTAAAAATCATATCTTCCCATTCCCTTTGCCAAAAATTACAAGCTTTATATCAAAAGAAATATCAGAACATATTCTACAACTTTCATAAACAAATGGAAAGCAAATTCAACCTCTAAATGGGTCAGAATCTCAAGCAAAGTTATTGCCCAACAAATGTCAACCTGAACAGCAACACCACTTCTACAAATCATAACTTCCTATCCCATTGTCCAAAAATTCCATGGTTTATATCCATGAAAAGATCAGAAAACATGTTACAATTCTCATGAAGGACTTAGAAGCAAATGCTACCTCTAACTAGATTAAAAACCCACATGAATGTTGTTGCCCTGTTAAACATCACCTAGACCATATCAACAGTAACACAACTTCTCAAAATCATAACTTACTATTCTTACATCCAAAAATAGCATATTATACATCATTACAAAGTTAAGACATTCCTCTACAACTTTCCATAAGACCACTTGAGCTAATTGAAACCATAACAGTCCAGAATTGGCTACAAAGTACAGTAACTGCAAAACCCATACTTATATTCATAAAAGCACATTAATACATGAAATACCATCTGAAGGTTAACAAGTCATAACTTTCAACCTCAAAGTTGAAAAATGTCATACTTAGTGGCGATAGAAAGCTAACAAGAAAATCTTCAATTTTCATGCAGACCAATTTAGCAAAGTCTGTCTTAATGTTCCTAAAAAAAATTCCCAAAGTTTCAGGTCTAGCATCACAAACATGGCACTATTCATCCTACACATGTTACCCACTTTCAAGGCAAAATTCAAAACCTTTCAAGTCAAAATTGGACAGCACTTCCTTAATAAGAATTCTAGCCAAACTTCTCAAATTTAATTCAAGCCTAACCTCATCTCAATTGCTTAACCATATCAAAAGTTATGGTAAAAACATTGAAACGTATACAAATCCAATTTCCAACTTTTCAACCTAATTCAACTTCTACCACTTCCATATCAATTCTACACCAATAAGTACTCAATTTATTCACTATATCACCCACAATTAAATCAAGACCTCATGTGAACATTTATCCACAAAAATGGCAGCAACCAACACTCAACAATTCATCCTTTGCTACACTCATCTACACCGTTTAATTCACTCCAAACTATCTCAAATTACATACTACACATACTACATCATTCATCATTTATCAATCAACCATCAATTAAACAAACACATTACATACCCATAAACACCAAACACATCTTCATGCAATTTAGTGTATAAACATCACAAATAATGTAATTAACTCCAAAACCATAATAAAAACATAATTCTTACCTATTAAGCTTCCAAATTCTCAATTCTTCAAAAATACCACAAGTCTCTACCTCTCAACACCATACTCGATCATCAACCTTCAAGGCTTAGGTTTGGATTTTTGATGAACAAAGAAGGGTAAGCAAGGAGAAAGAGAGTGGGAAAGATGGTCACAATTCAAGAAGACACAAGGAAGAGAAGAAGCTACGAAGAGTGATGGAAAAACACACTTAAATATCAAGTTTCCCTTAGACAAAAAGAAACATCGTAAATGACTAAGGAAAAATTACTTTTTATCTAACCTAATTACATATGGTGGCATGTTAGGCAAGTGACAAGTGTCACTTGCCACATGTCACATGCTTAGGTCCAATTTATTTCCTTTCCCATAACAATTCAATTTCAACTCCAATTCTTCCCAAAATTCCAATGACTCAAATCAATAATTCCTAAAATCATGTATACAATTTTCAATGCCTTTGGACAGTAATTTTCACTACCGGTAAATAATCAGTCTGCCACTTGGCATTTTTTTCCTAGTCCGAAAAAGTACCTCAAAAAATTCTAGAAAAATTTCTAAAATTTTCCAAAAATTCAAAACTCACAAAGATCCACTCCAATCAAATTTCCAAACACAAAAATCACATTTTTCATAATAAGCACATTTATGATCCAATATATTGGGAAATGTCCTGAATCCATGTATAGGCATTTACATGTGCAAAATTTACTATTTACATGCATGTGTATGCATGAGTATGCCAAACCAACATTTTTTTTAAACACTCATAACCCGTTCCAAATGACTATTCTACCCTTCCCATCGGTGATGGGATGTTACAACTAGTACACTATTATAGGGACTTAAACAGCCCCTCCACATAGTCCTTTCCAATGCCAACACAGGCGTGTGCTTCACTAACACGGGGTATATCCTTCGAAAATAACTTCAAATCTTCAAATTTATGCTCGATTTCCACTCCTTTTGACCCATAAAAGCAATTAAGATCTATTCTTTTAAAGTTAGAATCAACTCAAATAAAACAACTAAGGCAACCAATAATAAAAATCTTATATAGACATTTTTATTTTTAAACATAACTAAAAGCATATAATAAAAATTAATTATTCCGTATAATTTAAGATGGATTAAAATTGAATGCCTTACTAGTATTATGGTTTGGTAAGGATATTGGGGTCTTAAGGTTAAATATAAGGTTCAGTTCAAAGAAAAAAATGGTATAGCTCAAAGGATTTGACTACAAAATTAAGAATAGGTAGCTTTTCAAAGTTGAGGGGTGAAAACAAAGAAGACATTAATCATATTCAAATCTCATGAATCCAAATGAATTTTTATCGATTTAAGAGCAAGTTTTAAAGATAATCCATTAGAGGATCATCACACATAAGAAAGAAATAGAATGGCATATAATTTGTTGTCATTATGGCTTAAAGTTTCACACAAGTTCATAATGAAACCTACCTCAATTCATAATTTACCTTATTCCTAGTTGTCAAACTTTACCTAAGTTCCTAAAATCAGTTACTTTAATCAATATATATGGTTATGTATGCATTAGGATGTCCAAATTTAAATTTAAGTATGTCATTCAATCTATTTCAGAATACTATGACTAATTTTATGGTTGAAAGACAAACACTCACACAAATATAACTAAAGCATGCAAATCATTCATACAATAGGACATGGAGTGTGTGGATATAGTGGCTAGAAGTTTAAGTTATTTCCAAATAGCAGGTTAGTTCTTGTTCATTCTATTCATCTTTTGATCCAAATGCTCATCTTATGTTTTATTTGAAATTAAAACAAAAGTAGAAACTAACATAAAATCCAAATACGAATTAAATTAAAATGAAAGGAAGATAAACTTAGGGTGCCTCCTAAAAGTGCTTCTTTAGCATCTTACTAGTTGGATAAAACTAAGATTGGAGCTCACTCAGTATACACTAGACTAGCTAGCTTAATTTTCTTTACAGTTTCCACATTGTAAGTTCTTATAATACCGTTTTAACCAATGACTATTAACTTTGAACACTTTAAAAGTGTTTAAACTTTTGACTTTCCACAACCCTGCGAGAGAACAAATTAGTAACAATAAATGGACCAAGCCATTTAAATCACAAATTTCCTAGAAATAATTCAAGCTTAAAATCATAAAGGAGAACCTTCTACCCTACTAACAATTGCTTCATTAAAATTATTTTATTATAGAAGACTTTAGTTTTCTCCTTTCATAAAAATCATTACAAATCCCTTTTAGCTCTTGAATTTACAATTTTCAAGTATTACCAGCCTCAGTTGGGTCTATGTTACATTGCTTAATAGCCTAATAAGCTTTATGTTTTTATTCTACAGGTAAATGACAAGGTTTACTAAAAATTAACATATATGGAGACATAACAATTGAAGTCTTATAAGCTTTCCAATATACTCATAATGCATCTTCCAAGCGTAAACTCCAGTCCTTCCAAGTCAAATTTACCACCTTCCCTAAAATTGGTTTAATTTTTCTATTGGAAACCTCATCTTTTCCGCTTGTTTATGGATAGTAAGCAGTTGAAATGTGATATGTTACTCTATATGTCTTCATCAATACCTCAATAACTCGATTGTAGAAATGAGTTCCACTGTCACTGATAATAGCTTGAGGTACTCTAAACTAGACATAAATGTTAGTCTTGATGAAATCCACTGCAACTTTGAACTATTAGTATGAGTAGCCTTAACTTCTATCCACTTTGATGCATAATCTAACAACAATAATAATGTAAGTCTTACCAAAAGGAAACACAAAATCTATTCCTTATATATCTAAAATCTAACATACCAAAAATGTTTATGAGTGGAATTTGATATCTTGGTTCCAAGCTAACTATCTTTGGCAACAATCACAAGACTTACAAAACATATATCCATTAGAGAATAACTTACAAGAACTTTGCAGGCTCCTCTTCGGACCAAACTAGAATTGTTGGCAACAAAAAGTTGAGAAATGCAAGTCAAACGCTAAAATTGTTATGCCTAATTAATAAGACTATTTGAATTGCTTTGACCTTATACTTCGTGTAATAAGTGGTGTCTGCATGAGAAGGCAAATAAGCTATTGACATTTCCTTGTAATCCCAAAAAAATGAAAAATATAACACAATTGAAGCTTTTTAACCAACTTTAAAACACAAAGTATCATAAATATTACATTACTTCTCTGGGGTACATTATGCTATAACTGGCCTATTCACCTTAAGCAAATATTTTTATCAACCCATTGAGAATAATACTTGCTTTAATGTTAATGCCCACATATTATATAGTATACCCACAAAACCTATTAGGGACCAAATATTCAGCCAAATACCAAGTCATAATTTCTCATTTCAAAGCATTTCTCACATCATTGGCCTCTTTAAAGCAGAGTTGACCTTAATTGATCATGAAAATTTGCAATATCATTGAACCATTGACATGTTGATCAACCATCAATATCCTTTTATTTTTCCTCAACTACAAGTCACATACATGTACATGAACAATAAAATCCTCAAGCACACAAGTACTCACATGTCCTCTCTGATCAGTATTTCGGACAAATGCATGAATGGGAGTTCCAATAGTTACTCTTGCAAACGATGCAACATAAATAAGTCGCTGATAGGAAAATGCATTAAGAATTTACCTTCAGCACAACCTACAACAAAGGTAACGACACTTAATGGTCAAGTAAACAAAACACTGATCTTCAGCGACACCGGAATATATTTTAGAGGTGTCAGTCTCTTTCTTACGGTGGCAATTCAGCTCTGAACTGGCCTCCCACAAATTTTAACTATTATTTTTTGTTTTGAAGAATGTATGCATCAGCAAGGTCAAAGACCAACTTTTATCAATGATGTCATAAAAGAGAACATCTCGTTATAAAAATATAAAAACTAGAAGTAGTAATAGTTCACTAATAATATTAACATTAAAATATATAAGTTAAAATATATACTGTTAAAATAATTTAGTATTAGTCAATTTTATTTTAGAATTATATGATTAAAAAATTACAATTATTAATTACTAAAATGTACTTGAATAACTAATAACTAGATGACTTCTTTAAGCATTTAGGTAAATGAGGATAAAAGCGGTCACCTCCAATGTCCTCAATTTAAATTGTACAGTGGGTTGGGTTTTTAGATATTATTTTTAAAAATCTAAAAAGTTAAAAACTTCCCCTTTCGACTCTTTTCTAAAGAAAAATTAAATTCCGTCAACTTTTGTTTATAAGGAACGAATGCACGACATGTTTCAAATGATGTCACGTATTACTTCCGTCAAAAGATTTTTAAAAATTAACATCATATATGGATACAAGGTTTTTCTGACATCAAACAAACCAAAAATTCGCATGTTTTCATAATTCCCACATCGATAGCACAAGACTCCAAGTACAGTAAAAACAAATTGGAAAGTAACAATTTTGTGGCCAAGAGTTCCGTTCCTTTGCTAATGTTGAACTTTACTAGCAACTACAATAGGGATCAAACTCTGCTGGTTGTTGATCCCAGTGAGAAAGCATATAATGTCTATACTACAATAGTTCCAAGAAAACCTTGGTGGTGTCTTTGTATCATGACCACAAATTCTCAGGAAACATGTGATGATATGAGCAACTTTGTGTGCTTGATGCCAATACCGATCCTATTGAAATTCGATCACAGCTTTTGCTGGTGCTCGTGCTTTAAGTAACATTTCATTGTATTCATCCTCAGGATTTGAAAGAGCAACAATAGCCCCTCCTGCCCCTATTGAAGCTTCACCTTCATGTATTATAACCGTCCTAATAACAATATTCAGATCAAATGTTTGATTATATGAGAAATAGCCAATGGAACCTGAGTAGATACCACGGGAACAACTTTCAAGAGAATCGAGAAGTTCCATGGATCTCAACTTAGGTGCACCTGTCATCGAACCACCTGGAAATGCTGCCCTGACACATTCAACTGCACTTATATTTGATTGCTTCTTTCCCTGTATTGTACTCACCATTGTATGCACTGTTGCATAAGACTCTACATCCATAAGACGTGGCACATGAACAGAACCGGGTTCACAGACAGAACCAAGATCATTCCGCAAAAGGTCAACAATCATCAGATTTTCAGCTTGATCCTTCTCACTGAAGAGCGAGAGAGTGCGAGTTAGTTCATAGCAAGGACCAAAGAGGCAAACAAAATACATCCTCATAGCGAAATTTTTCATAAAGAACCTATCACCATATCAACAGCATTAACTAAGCAAACTTAATGAGAAGGTAAAATGTAGTTCAACCTTTTTGAAAATAGCGCTAGAAAAATATAAGATCTACATTACCTATATTGCAGTTGCAATTTTAGTTGTTCGTCTTCTTCCTGTGTTGTGCCACGAGCTATAGTCCCCTTGATGGGTTTAGCTTCCAGTACATTATTCCTGTCCAAACGTAAGAATCTCTCGGGGGAAGAACAACATACGCACAGATTTTCGTTTGAGAAATTAAGCCATGCAGCGTATGCTGCTGGATTTTTGTTTCTGAGGTGAAGGTAAAGTCCCAGGGAATCAATTTCTCCTACAATTTTCCTTAACTGAGTAGTGAGGCATAATTCATAACTTTCTCCATCTTTGATGTACTCTAGGCACTTGTGAACATCTTTAATATACTGCTCCTTGGACTTCTCTGCATAAAAGCCCTCCTTGCCTGGAGCAAATGTCATAGATTGCGACACATGTTCATCCAATTTCTTTGAAGCAGAATATTCTAACCTGAGGAGCTTCTTTGCTGTCTCATCCAACCAAGGTGTAATAGCTGCACTTCCTTCATTTACAGTCATTATGTACACATCATCATAACGGTGATCAATTACAAGAAAATTGTCCACAAAGAAGAAGCAAGCATCTGGAGGCCTTGACTTGTGACGATTACATGACTTGTCACATTCAACTTTAAGTCCATAGCTGCATATGAGAGAATCAATTAGATAACGAAATTTTCGATTTAGTATTACTTTCAAGACAAAAAGGTAAAACAAATTTAAGAGGGGAAGAAACCATTAAGAGACGAAAATCAGTTGACATATGAATATTTTTTCTACCTCATATTAAATGCATATCTGTTATATTGATATGTACAACAGTAGTCAGCACAGATGCAATGATACTTACCCAAGGAAACCAATATATCCACCATAAAATTCAAAAGGCAGCCCTTCAAAATCTTCTTCATTATATCGGAATGAAGCAAGCTCCTAGTCATCATGTCAAGGGACAAAGGTTAGTCTATTTGATGGACCTGAGGTAAATATTTAAGGAATGAGATGCAAACTTTGCCCTACCCAACCAACCATTTTCAATAGAAAATAAAAGAAAAATAATAAACAAAACCATCAAAGTAGCTACAAATTATCGGAATTAGGATCAAAAAGACAAGCAGCCAAGCTTGCAAAGAGTATTAGAGTATGGGGAGTGGATAGTTAGAAATATCCATAATTATTCATTTAGAGAAAGAAGAAACAACCATAGTCACTCTTGTAGATCTATTTCTTTGATTAATATGGAAACTTTAGAATCTTTTTTGAAGGGTAATAAGCTGCTACACAAATACGGAAGATGCATAATTATTGTTGTAAATGGGAGAAAGCACACATTTCATTTTAAAACACAACATGCTCAGCTAAATATCGTGAAATGAAAAACCATAATGGTGTTCAAAAGGGAAACGTCACACAAGTACCTGGTTCAAAAAATGGAAAAAACCATTTTCCAAGAACATGCTTCTTTTGGAACCTCGAGCATCTACAACTGATAGATGGCCTCTGCTTCTAGATGCCACATTACTGAAACATAAATAGAGGTACGACATTCATATAAATCATGCCCACCAAAGGAAAGCTTCTCTTAACTAAAATCCAAGTAACTGAACCATTCCACATTCATTCAAAAGAAAAAGGAAAGGAAAAATAAATAATCTTTTTCCAAAACAACTGTGCAGATTATTGTTAACCAACCTTTCCTCTGATAATCTAAATGTCATTTGCTCCCAAAGAGGTCCACCTTTACCACCCATAAAAGAAAAGCGGGCCCTTCCCTAAACAATCAAAAGCAGAAAAGGGGTTAATCATGTCAGTTTCCAAACAAAGCAAATTGGAGAAAATATTTCCAAAGAAAAGCTAAGAAAATAAAAGATCCACCTTCTCTACTGAAGAACTGTCCAACCAAAATGTATTTTCAGCTCTTCCAGTCCCAAAAAGTTCACAAAATATATTCCGGGCTCCACCAACTTTTGCAGCCAATCTATCCAATTTCCTCCATTTCAACTTTAAATTCTTAACACCCGTACTAGATTCTGAAGAAGACATGATAGTACACATTTTATGAGAGTTTCTCTGATCTAGACTGCCGAGTAACTTGCCGGGTCTAGTAGCAAGTCTAAGTGGTTTAACATCATCAATATCAAATGGTCCACTTATTGGAATTCCAACCAGTTGACTAGCACCAGGCACCTGCATGCATGCTAGAAGAAATTTATAGCTCATACGAAAATGGTAACTCTACTAGTGAAATGTAAATAAGCTAAAAGGATAAGGGAAGATTGTACCAAGTTCAACAATTCAAATACAGAATACAAGGCAGTGGGTAAGCACACCTTCTGTCAATCAAGAGTTGCTTTTTAACAATTACCCTTGAACAGAAGTCCAACTCTATAGACTGTTCTAATACATGGGCAATTAACAGAGTATGTCATATAGCTGAGGTGGAGACGCATATATTGGTTTACGTCTGGAGGGCCACAGTGAACAATAAATGTAATCCAGGTTACTGACAAGAATTTCTTAAAAGAGATAATTTACCAGGATATTGAGCAATTGTCTCATGAATAAACGTCGAGTCAAACTTCTGCCAGTAGTCCTCCGTCAAATTTTTAAAGTTCTTAAATATTTGCCTCCCATAACAGGTCGCAATGCTTTCTGGATGAAACTGAATAAGAAAAAAAAAATCAAGAATACATTGCATACAAAGTGAAAATGCAATAACTACAGCACAAGATAACATGCTACACCTGTAAACCATAGTGAGGTCTGGTGGTATGCATGACACCCATAAGAACGTTATTCCTTTGTGTCAGTTCCGAAAAGTTAGAAGGCCAAGATGAAATTCCATTATACGTGTCTGTCAAACTATGACTGAAAGAAAGTTTAGAACCAGTCTGACTCTCATCAGCATGAGAGATAAGCTCAGATTTCAGGTTCTCAATGTAAGAATGAGTGCCAGAATAAGAAGTCCATGCAATTGGTATAACCTCCTTAGGGAGTGATCCTGCCTCAAGGATAAGAGAATGATAGCGTACTACCTGCAACATAGCTGGCGTAAATCAGTGTAAAAATCTAAAACTACAAACAAGACCGAACCCTAATTGCTTAACAAATCTAGCAAGTTAGCACATCGAAAATCTCAACTCCAATAACATCATCAGGAAAGAAAACCAGGGGAGAAAGAAAAGAAAACTTTAGGTTCATTTCTTTCCAAGTTAAGACGAGAAAACTGACCTTAAATTCAGAATTTATGCCACAAGGGATATTTTGGAACAATCTAGACCCATTGTGCTCAATAACACTGTAAGGCATACACATACCATAAACTTAACAAAGGAAGAATCAAATTTATACGTATAATAAAGGAAATAGAAAGAACTCAGTTTTTGAAATGAACAACCACAGTAATGCATCATTTACATGCTTGAACCTAGACAAGGCAATGCTCTTCCAAAGACTGCATTAGCATAAAATATTTTCATTGTCCGCTTCAACAAAAGAATACACTCAAGAAATTAAATCTGAAGTACCTCAAGCGTCCATGTACTGCTTCAGCTGCATGGACAACTCGGGCTCCATGAACATATCCCAAAGCCTGCCATGGAAAGATAACTGAGCTCAGTAGCAAAAAGAAGAAGAATGCAGTAATAGCCAGTCCATTAACAAGGAAGTGAAAAAAATGAACTGCTCCAATTGAAGGAGATTCAAAAGACAAATCTAAATTCAGCTCGAGTAACAGCAAGTCATCTGACAAAAGAATGAATTTAAATGGCAATTGGTCAATCAAAAGCAAAACATCAGCATGGACATACCTGGTGTCCAAGGCAAACACCCAAAATAGGAATATCCCAGCACTCGAGTAGCAATTGAAGACATATTCCTGTAAGTTTCAAATACATCTGAAATGTAGTCATGCAAATTTCATCCATTAAAAATTATACGCTAACACGAAGTTGAAAAAAAAAACCACCTCCATTTATATAAACATTTGAGTAACAGTAAATTACAGAGTTATAAGGTTAACCATTTTGACCATGTAGATAGTACAAGAGCACGTCTCTGCTTCCAGAATCATAATTTAACAATTGCAGGCAGAAAGTACAAAAGGTATAGGAACCTGATTAGCTGAGGAACTTGATTAGCTTTCTTACCTATATCTGATGGACATGCCGGAGAACCAGGCCCTGGTGATATAACAACATTGTCAAATGCTTTTTCTTCATACAAGTAATGACACACATCCTCCCACGTCCATTCATCATTTCGCACAACCACGGGAGGAACTGGCAGTGCCAAAACCAGAAAAACATTTTAAAACAACTTTTCTACCTTTTTGTGTGCTTGATTTCAACCAAAACATTCAGGATTTCACAAATTCATTTAGGATGAATTACTGACGTAAAAGAAAAATGAGCCCTAAAATTGCATACAGAAAAAGTCACTGACCCCCATTAACGACTGCTAATTCTTGATAGATGTTGTACGTGTAACTATCATAGTTGTCAATCAACAATGTCCTCACATATTCTTGTTTCCGTCTAGGATCATCCAGCTTTTTTCTCCATATTAAGGATCCTTCTAACTGTCCAGGCATTAACTGACTAGAAACCACCAGCTTTTTACGAGTAGCATAAGATTCATGAACATTCTGATTGTTGTTGGTGCAACCAACTCTCCGAAAGCGATTAAAGAAAGGTAATTTCAGATTAGAACAGAGAAGACCTCCGAGAAAAGGATTTGATAGATCCAATAGTGATGAGTGCAAAGTATAATTCATTTCGAACTTGGGTGGGGATTAACAAATTAGTCTCAGAACCTCCTTATCTGCAGTCCCTTGAGATAATAAGATGCTCCAATATTAGAGTTGAACTGAAACTTGGAAACACACTCTTTTCTGGTACAAGATTCGGAAGTCTTGACAATGTAGACCTGTAAGATCGTTCAATAAAAATTTGCAAGTAAAATTTCCATTGCAGAACTATACCAACTTGCTACTCTACTAGTTAGAAACACTGTTTTCCAATATAAATTTCAGATTGTTGCATATCTACACCAAAGAAAATGAAAACACACAACGAGAATTCGTTAAACAAGGTCCAAAAGAAAAAGAAAAAAAGATGTAACAAACATGTTATTCTTTCCTTATTGAATCATGTTATCATCCTGTAACACAACATAGGCATCAGATAAACTAACGTTATTTTTCTACCACATCACGAATGCGTTACAACCAACAGATCTGATCAATCTATTAGTAAAAAAAATACGCAATAATCAAGATTAAACAGCATCTTGAATACAAACATACAAGAAACGTATCCAAACCGTAATTATGTCCAACAAAAAAGAAAAAGAAACAAAAGCAAGAATTAAATAACAGGAGCATGCAATCAGTGAAGCTACTAAGGCGCACAAATCTTGCAAACAAAGTATACACGAAGAACATTATGGAGATGTGTCTGAGGGTATTAATCTGGAATTATACGTAAGTAGGGAGAAGTAAATCAAACCTTAGAAAGATAGAGATGGAAAGGTGAATAAAACCTCAGAAAGATAAGGGACAGAGGCGGACAGTGAGCGAGAGACAGAGGGACTGCATATGTGCATATACATAAATCATAATGTATGTGAAGGCGGAGAGCGGAAGAGAAATAGTGGAGGCGCCTACCGCGTACTATGGATGCAATCTGGGCCGTACATTTTTTTACGACGCCTCAGTGCACTGTTAAGTGCTCATGTCTTATCAAAAAGCTGACTATTTTACTAATTTGACAAAACTACTTGCAATCCCGACAATTGTTTACCGGTGAATGGGACCCATCTACTATACTTAGATTCGCCAACCCTGAGGGGAAATCCTGTGGCCTCCTGAATCGTAGCTTTGTATTTTTATCTTTAATTTTTTAATAAATTTTACCTAAATTAATTATTTCATTGATGTTTTAGGTTGTGTATAGTAATTGTAATACTGTTGTACTCCTCTCTTTCGTCCCTTATTTATATGTTCTTCAATCATGAATTAATCAAAAGGACTTAAACTGATGGGTTGGTATGATCTGCGCTAATTTGACTTCTTTTGTTTGGACCAAGTTATAGTCAGAGGAGGCTAAGCCACCGAGAACTTGGTTGGGACAGCTCCACCAACTCATTTGAAGCAGGGTCTTAATACGTGACTCCGGAAAAATGTCAAGAACATTGCATTGGAGTTAGTATTGATTTTAATTTTAATGCATTATAGTATTTATAACGTCCTAGATCACCTGCTCACAGATATTGTTCACTTTTGAGCCTTAACCTAGCTAAGCCCTCACGATTTTACTTTTCCGAGGACTTTGTAGGAGGTCACCCATCGTAGAACTACTCTCGCCTAAGTACATTTAACCTTGGAGTTCTGATGGGATCCCGTGCATTAGGCCATGAAAAATGCGTCTGTCAGGGAAATGTATCCGTACCCTTACAAGGCGTACTTCGTTCCCCTCTCCAACCGATGTGGGATCTCACAGTATTAGTAGTATTTAATATTAGAAATATTTTGAATAATTTTTAAAAATTATAAAATAATTCATATTTCTTTTAACTGTGATTGATTTCCAATTTTAAAATATCATAATAACATAACTTTTTTTTATAAATATAATAATAACATAACTTTGATATAATAATTATCTTTTGTCCTTATCCATCAAAGTAATAAAAGAAAAAAAAATGAGTCATTCTTTTAGATATTGCATGTATAAATATCATCCATTTTAATATAAATAACAACCACAATTAATACAATAAAATTCAATTAATTCTTATGCAATTACAAAATTAAAAATAATACAAATTACTTAAAATGTTACAATTGATTATAACAAAATATCATTCAGTAAGACCATAATAAGTCCATAACAATAAGAGTAATTGGCTACAAATGCAATAAAATGAAAGTGAAACATTAAACGTGAAACAAAAGCATTTATAGTTACAAATTTCAAATCTATATTGCATGTTTAAAATTTATCATATACATCAAATACAAAAGAAACCAAAATTCAAGAGAAAAAAAATGAGAAACTTGAAGTTTTATTTTGTGACATATCTACTTAAATCTAATGTTTTGAAAACTAGATCGGAAGTTAAACCGATAATACAAGAAGTTTAAGATTTACAAGGTTCAATCGGTATTAGACCGTCATAAAACTAGCTAAAGATTGAATAAAATTAAAGAATTTAAAATATGATTAAAAGAAATTATCCTTACCTATCGAAGAATTTAAAGTTTAATTGAAAAAGATATTGTTAAATAAAAATTAATTGATTTATTTTAGTTTATAAATATTTATTAATTAATAAAAATTGACCAATTAATAAATAAATTGATCAATTTTTAATAACGATAGTTATTATAGCAAATTGAACCAAAAAGTTGAAAACTGAACTAAAAAATTGAACAATTCAAGATTTTTATGATTAAACTAACCAACCGATTGGGTTTTTAATCATTGCTTAAATCATATTGATCCTCACTTTTATTTGGTACAAAGTCCTCATTATTAATAAAAATCTCATCATCACATTCATTCAAGTTAAATACATTACAAAACATGTCAATACTTTTTCATCCACTGTCATCTCCTAACTTACTCTCATTATTATAAAATTTGATTCCTCTAAAATTTGATTTGTTAAGAGATTAATATGATCAATAGAACTGCATGTTCTAATAAGAGTCTTAGTAAATAAATACAATTATATTATTAACTTATTATAGAAGTATAAAAAATATTTTAAAATTAATAATGATAATAACATACTCTTCTTGAGGCTTCAAATTATAGAGAACAAATATCAGATGTTCTAAATCTGTTGTGTTCTAACCTATTTCGTATTTTAAATAGATGCACTCAAATATATTCCAATTCCTTTCATACCAAGTTGTATTCATATATTGGCTAAGAATTTAAATGACAAGTCTTTGCAATTTTGGAACACTGCTTTCAAATTGATCTCATCAAGTAATTATAAGATAGAAAAAAATAATCTTATAAATAAAATAAAATAAAATAATGATTGATTTTAAACAACATAAGTAAAAAAATGTATAAATGGATTAAGTTTGCCTCTTCCATGTATTAAGGCATTCAAAAATCACCACATACATTCTTATATATCTCCAATTGTGACATCAAAAGGTTTTGCATCATGTCAAATGACATAATTACTATAAAAAATTCTAAAATTTACTCAATTTTGTAACTATAGCTCAAACTTAAAAAAGTAGTAATTAAATACTTAAACTTTTAATTTCTTTCAATTCTAACCCGATGTTAGTATCTCTATTAACATTGTTAACGTGGCTTGACACAGAAGACAGAAACCTTAAACAGTTATACACGTCGTACTTAATTAAACTAACTAATTACGTTTAAATAAACTATTCATTTTGGGATTGAAATCCCTAAATTAAACTCACCGCTCTTCGTTCACACACAAAACAATGTCGCTTAAATTAATGTTGCACTGAAATCATAATTGGATGCAATAAGTGGAATTTTTATTATTTTCCCTCTCTTTTTCACTTTGTGATAGGTAGTTATAGACATGCTGAATGCTTCCCTGAAGAGTCACTATTCCCACCCACACTTACCTCTCTTGAAATCAGGGATTTTCCAAATTTGAAATCTCTTGAGTACAAAGGGTATCAGCACCTCAGTTGTCTTCAAAGTTTGTCTATTGGTAAATGTCTAGAGCTCCAACTATTGCTAAAAGAGGGGCTCCCCTCCTCCCTCACCTCCTTTCGTATAACGAACTTACAACACTTAGAATCTATTATCAAGAGAAAGATTCAACAACTTACTAATCTAAAGGAATTGTTAATCGAAAATTGTCCTAAATTGAAATCTATGCCGAAAGAGGGGTTACCTTCCACTATTACCTCTCTCAAAATCTAGTATTTTGTTGATTTGGAATCTCTCAACTCCAAAGGACTTCAAAATCTCACTTCTCTTAAAAGATTGAGCATTTATAACTGCCCTAAGCTCTATTCCTTGCCAAAAGAGGGCCTACCCTCCTTCATTTCTTCTTTGTCTATCAAGAGATGTCCTTTACTAGATAAAAGGTGCTAATAGGAGAATGGTGATGATTGGCCCAAGATTTCTCATATCTCCCATATAGATCTAGCTGAATATTAAATTGTAGTTTTTGTGTTGTTTAATTATTTTCATTTTCTTGCTCAATAAGACGTAAAATTAACTTGCCTCTTGTTTGCCTTATCCTAACTCATGGTAATCGAAAATGGACAAGTTGATTGATATACTAGGAATTAGTTCTTCATGATTATCCAATGCTCATATAGTAATCATGATAAGAAGGTAGCAAACATTTGGGAATTTCTCAAGCAATTTAACACAAAGGCTCCGAAGAAAAAGAAGAAGAAGAAGAACCTTGGAATGTCGAACCCAATGAATAACCAAGAGCATGAGCTACTAGAATAGCAACCACATTTCCAACTTGGATATACCTATAATAAACATTTCCAAGCATCAACCAACAATTTCAATAAGCAGCATGTTCTGTGCGAGAATGAAGGGCAGCGAGTTTAATTTAGGTATTTCAATCCTAAAATGATGTAGTTTAGTTAAACTTAATTAGTTAATTTAATTAAGTCTGATGTGTATAAGTGTTTAGAATTTCTATTTTATATGGCAAGTCAAATCAACAACATTAAAGGAGATACTAATGTCGGGCTAGAATTAAAAAAATTGAAAGTTTGAGTATTTAATTTCCACTTTTTAAAGTTCAAGCTATAATTGCAAAATTGAGTAAAAGTTTGAGTTTTTATTGTAATTAACCCTAATTATTCTAATGATTAGGAGGATTCCCCTATTAACTATAGATTTCTTATGAAACTTGAACTTCCTATAAAATAAATACTAAAATTAATAAATAACCCAATAGTAAACAAACAAGAGTAAATTATTTTTTTCCACCTCTCATTAATTACTATAAGATAAGGTGTGTATAAAGAACGCTTATTTTTCATATTAGCCTTAATTGTTTCCTTTACCCTTTACATAGCATAATAAGAGTAACTCATTATTGACTTCTTATTACTATCAAATAAGAGTAACTCATTATTGACTTCTTATTACTATCAATTAGATGAAGTACTCTCACTAGAGAATCACAAACTTAAATAATAAATTGATATTGAAACCAAAATTCATGATCTGTAAGTATAATTTTAGAAACTTTCATTCGAGCATTACACTTGACATATTGAGATATGGCTTATTTACGACTTGTAAATATTTTTCCGAACTACTTTTCTTTTGAATGAAATACTTAAGTGATAAGAAATTAGTTGCAAAACTTTTAAAAGCAAGACAACAAAAATTCCTACTATTTGTGAAATATTTTCTCATTAAATTAAAAACCTATGCATGATTATAAATGAACTTAGTGAATTTTCTCACTTTCTACATGATTTCATCAATGATAGAAAAATATCTAGCATTAGGTCAATATATTATATAACAATAAGTTCAATAAAAAGAATTAGATTTGCTTTTTAAACCTTTTCCCAACTATTTTATAAGCAACATCAGTATTAGTGATAAGTTGTACAATATTTTTCATGCCCAACTTTATTCACAAATTTATCAAATATCTCTATCAAATCATTAGTATTTCTTATAAGGCCTAATGTATCAATTTACTTTAAAAACATTGTTCCCTTAACAAAATAAACCAAAAAATCATAATGTGCTTATATCTTCTATTTGTGTGACCATCACATATGACTCAAAACCTATAAGTTAGTCAAGTCATTTTTTTCACTTAAATTTTTATGTCACTAAAAAAATTGCTTAAAATATTATTTCTATAGTTATTAATTGAAGGAACTTTAAATCTTAGACTATAAGAGGCAATAACATCCACCATATATTGGTAACGCAAGATTGGTAATATTGAATGGCATACATGCATCATACCACTACGTAGTCATTGTTAGACATTTGTTTTATTCTTTTCCCCATATAAGTTTCATCAATTCCTTGTTCCTAGGTTGGAGTACTAGCTTTAGTATTATCAATATTATCCTAACTTATGCAAAATGAACAATCACTTCTAACTTCATAGTTAAGTCTTTTCCTTTTTTTCATTCTCATTCTTTTAATTGTTACGAAAATTTTATTTATCACTTCACATAATGGCTAAATTTCTTATAAGTCCTACGTCACTTTTAATCTCAGTTAAATGTTTCCTTAACTTGATGATTTCCCTACCTTTTAAATGTTTGTCATAACATCAACATATAGTATAGTTTTCATATGAAGAATCAATCTTGAAAGAGTCTAAGCTAGATTATTGAATCTTCCTAAAGAGTTTGAATTGTTAAAAGTACTTGAACTTCTTTCCTTTTATTTATAAAAATAAATATAAACATATGTAAAAAACTAAATCAATAACTTTATATCAAAATAAAGTTTTTGCAAATGGAAGTAAATTTATCCAAAGCAAGTTGATCAAGCTATTGAATATTTTCAAAGAATGAGTCATATATAGGCATAAAGGATATATTGGCTGATCAATAACATAAAGAGTGACTACATCTGAACTTAATGATATTTGACGTGTAAAATGGAATAACTTAAAAGAATGCTTTAATATATCAGTTGATATTTAAACCTCTTTGTGTTTTCCTATTACAACAATGTTGACATATTATACAAAGCAGTATAAGAATATATCACTTGTAGGAATTTCGGAACCAGTAATAAAGATATACAAATGAGAAGACATTATATCCTAGGAGGTTTATCATCTATCCCGATTCATATTAGCTAAAAGTTAATATAATGAAACAATAAAAATAAGGGCATTTCCACTAAATTTATTGCATTTTACATGGTTGCATATTGCTAATGTCTGGTAATTCTTGTTTCAAAAAGTTCTTTATAGGTTGAAAACCATTTTCACTTAGCCTTCAAAACATTATAATTGCCTCTACAACTTTTAGATTGCTAATGATGCAGTTGAAGTACATCACTTTCATACTAAAAGTGTCGCCTATATATATGTCTAAACAAAGAAAATATATATTTCTATGGATATTTTAAGGAATAAGTACATTTTTGGCCCTCTAACAGAACTTTGTTTCATGTTTAATTATGGAACTCTTAATTTTCCTATTTTAAGTCTGTGAATATATCAATTAATTACAATGATGTTATTTTCATTTGATTGTATTATGATACATTCATACTTTACTAAATTTAACACTAAATATTTGAAATAGCCTTGCTTATTTAGAGGAACCCCTAAAATAAACATGGCATTTTATAATAATATAAAAATAATTTAACTGAAAAATTATGTAAAATTTTGATACAAAAGAGCAAGTGGTGAATGACGGGAACACCGTTATATCTTATAGAAATTTCCTCTTTGCATCAAGCAAAGCTTTGAAAACATTTCACTCACAAACTTACAACAATCTCAAAGGAGGAGGAGGAGGAGGAGGAGGAAGAGGAGGAGGAGAAGAAGAAGAAGAAGAAGAAGAAGAAGAAGAAGAAAATGAAAGTAATGGAGAAGATGACAATGATAGAGAAGATGACAATGAGTCAACAAAGCAACAATGTTAAACATTGAGTTTAGATTAGAGATGTTGGGCACCGATTTCGGAACCCAACTCTTGCTCTAATACCACAAATGTTGGATTCCGTTTCCAAAACCCAACCCCTGCGGACTCATACATCTGTTGGATCCCGCTTGATTCCGGAATCCAACTCTTCAAAATACCATAATACTTGAGCATGATTCCTTGTAATCTCTTTAACTATCATCGGTTCATCTTCCGTCTCATAACATCCTAAAAATTTTCCCACAATTTGTTCAATGGTGTGCCCATACAAATTAGTCACCATGCTCAAACTCATTTCTCCTGCTTGTAAACAAAATTTGAAAATCTTCAAACTAGAATTTCAATTTTACTTCTCAAATAATTCATAGCTCTAAGTCTCTAGTTTGCATTGAAGTAAGAACCATCTCAATTGGAGCTCTATAGCTTAAGATATGCTTAAAACGCTAAAGGGTATTCATACCCCAATCATGCTCTACCAATTGATCCCTCACTTTCTTTACATCAAACTTCTTCAAATCAACTCCAAAAGACACAAAGTTTCATTGAGAGATAGATACATGTCTTAGGAATCTATTGCTTCAAGAATCACCTCATTTAGAGTCCGTATGAGGAAGTTATGACCAATAGACTCCAACATGTTTAAGTCCTCAATTCAATTTGTACCTATCTTGGCGCGATTGTCATAACTTTCACCAAAAATGTCGGATTGATTTTGTTCTTCTACCATTGGAAAGAAGACTTCAGGATCTAAAACTTTCATGAAGATCACAAAGCCTAATTTTGCCTCAAAGAGGGTCAAAAATCACGATTTCCCAAAGTTGTCCCGTGAATGTCCGTTGTCGGGCCAAAGTGCACTTTCTCACCCTAGAAGGTCCGTTAAACAGACATCAAGTCCGTTAAACGGACATGGGCGATGTTAGGGGTCCTTTTTAACCCATAAAGGTTCGTTAAACGGACATGGAGTTTCCTAAAACCCCTCCAAAACCACTCCAATGCTTCCTACATCCAAACTAACATCATAGTCAGTCATAATCTTTCCACATTCAACTCTTCTAGTGCAAATTCACTTCACAACAACTCAAAAACCAAATTTATCTCACAGCATTATTAATTCCCAACTCATTTGATTCATCAAAACTACACATTCTCATCAATTACCATAGCTGTCATACACACAAAATCCTAAGCAGCTTCCCAACTTGCAACAATCATATCTCTCCATTCCGGTGTCCAAAAATTATAAACTTTATAGCGTCGGAAAGCTAAAAAGACAAACTACAACTTTCATGAAGACAATTTTTACCAATTCTACCTCAAAAATTCCAGAATTTCCCTTGAATCAGAACACAAAATTTACCCTTATGGAAAACCTGAAATTCATCTTAACTTCACTTCCTTAACTAAAGCAACACATTCTTATCCATTCAACTACCAATTGGAATTCATCTAACACTCAAACTCAATTCATATGATTTCTTATATTCAATAACATCTCATCATTCATAATTTCTACCTTCCTTTTTCCATATTGCCTTACTTAAATATATATCAATTCATATGCAAAGTTCATCAACTCATATGGATTACTTCTTCAAATGTACTTAATTCCAATTTAACCTCATCCTTAATTAATCCATATTTCAACTCCACCTTGATCCATACCCAATTTTGCATTCCAAAATGACAATCATCTATACACAAATTCACATTTCATTATCATCATACACAATTCCATATTTCATTAACATCATAAACAAGAGTTTTACAAACTTCATTGGCAACTCATGCCACAATACATCATCAATATCAAAATCCACTATACAAAGCATGCAAAACCCATTTACATCAATAATTCCAAAACATAACAAAATATGCATATCCGAAGTAATGTCTTGACTTTCTTTTGCTCGGTCCCTTGCTTAACACCTGGAGATGGGACGGAGAGGGGGTGAGCTTAAAAGGCCTGCGGGTAACAGCTTATAACGGAAAAATAAGCAAAACCATTCAAAAGTTTACTGTCATAGAAAATTCTTGTTGAAATCCATAAAACACTTGTTTCTCAAATGCTCATCAGTAGTCAAATTTATAAGCCATAAAACATGAATGCATCAACTTGTTCACAAATCATACACATAAGCACATCAGAAATGGTTTAGGTAGGTCCATATTCATGACGCACTACACATTCCCATACAATGGTCCTGTGTAGCCGTAAACTTGAGGGAGTCCTTGAAGGAGCTCCATGCCACTAGCGAGCAGGCAGGAGAAGCCTATTCTTGGGTCAACATGCACGTGACGGTTCTTGGATGGACTACCAAAACCCACATAACATGTATTACAAAACTTGTTGCCCAAAATGGCACTTTTCGAAAAACTTGATTTCATATACTTGATATATTTCGAAAACCATTTCCATAAACTTAATGTCATAAACTTGCAATCTTTTCAAAAGAAATCATTTTCATAAACCATCACACAATTTACATATCAAACATGTAGCAATCTCTCAATTCATTTCAGAAACAATTTATGCAACACTTATGATGCAATTTGAATCATTAATTTCTTGGATTTAAAGAAAACAAAATTGACTTATTTACTCTATTATAAACATGTATCCACCTTGATTCCTTGCTTATAAACCTTGCTCAAAATGTCTCTCCCCTTGCTCCACTTGCCTTCTTTGATTTCCTTTAACAATAGCCACAAAATTCCATTCAATAGGAATTCCAATTGGAGAACCCATAAGGCACAATCACTAAAATTGGTCTTAGAAAACTTAAACCCATACCATTCTTAAGCCATAAGAACCAAAACCCTTTCAAAAATCCAACAAATCACAAAC
>JANKOE010000206.1:30029109-30044738 GCA_026284465.1 Erythroxylum citrifolium | reverse complement strand
AGTCGACTTGTGTGGTTATTATACTAACAGGTCTGAAAAATGTAAGTCGACTTGTGTTTGCTTCAACGGATATATTCTAGTTAAACTTCAATCTTTGAAATCACTTCCATAATTTTCACGATAACCGTCTTTTGGTCGTTGCATTAATCCTCAAGTCAGTCCAAAATATCTAATATAATTTCTTAACCAATTCTATACATTTTATTATATCAAAACATATGTAGGATTTAATTTGTCAACCACCATTGGTCCAACATATATATAATTAGCAACCATTTTATTATGGTTGCTGAGAATTTGGTTGCTGAAATCAAATTTTCTTGTAGCGAGGAGAAAAGGTGAGACCTTGTAAAAAGCTTTATGGTTAAGAATTGCAGAGCTCAAAAATTCTATATATTAGTCTTAAACTTTATGGTTAAGAATTGCGGAGCACAAAAATTCTATATATTAGTCTTAAAGTAGGCCTACATACCTACAAACTTGTCACCTATCACTCATCTTTATTAGCAACCTTAGCATAATTGCCCTTAATTGGAACATCTTGAGGAAGCAAGTCATCAAATTTGATGTTTAGGAATTGGGGCTTCAATAACTTCTAAAAGCCATTGAAACCTTTAACGAAAGAGTTCATTAACTTTTAATAGTTAACAACTTGAAGGTTTTACTCTTTAAAAATTTACAGCAGACCTACAACTTGTAGTTAGTAACTGCTTGCGCTCCCATTGGTTCCTTCATTAACATTTCTTTATATTATTGAGCATATGATAATCATTTTAAATCACTTAAAGATTTTGATTCAACACTGTAACCTCTCTATCTTTTTTATCCCATAAAACTTGCATACCTTTTATTAAATTTTCATTGTCTTTGGTAAGTTGACTCTACATCTATATAGACCTCTTTAGCTTCATCATTGTGCTCTTCGTGCAAATAACCAACAAACACAAGGATTGCAAGATTCGTAATAGACCTAAAGATGTAGTATTTAAAATTAAGCCAAATAGCTTGAACTTATCCTTCTAATATTATGCTCAAAGAGCATGTGAATAGTTTCTTAGTCACCCTTATTGACGTATTTATAATCCTTTAGAAGAACCATATCTTTGTAGTTTTATAGATTATCCCTATTTGTTACAAAGATGGATTTGGTTATCCCGATGTTCTACTAAAGTTAGAATACATCATCATTCACCCTCGATCTTTCTACGTGTTTCTTAGCAAACTTAGGTCTAGTGGCAATCAAAGTTGTTTTGTCAACTATTTTAATGGGGACCATGTTGTTAGCCAACTCTATAGGAATGACCTTTTGACCCACTAAGGCATTCCTCTTCCTCTTTTTTGGGTCCTAGGACTATTGACTCCCTTTTTGTTCACCTTATTTAGCAACTTTAATTATTCATATCTACAATCACAAGAAGATAAGCAGTTCAAAACTTAAAGAAATATAAGCAAAAGAAAAAGAAAAAAAAGAATATGCATTTCTTTGTCCAAAATGTTAGTTTTAGACAAAACTTCCTTATCCAACATCACGTCATTGGAGGAAAGAGGAATATTTTTGTAAAAAAAAGGATCCTTGATTGGCTTTTCAACACATAAATGATTTTTTTAAAAAAAATTAAGGAATTTGCATCACTCTAGACAAATTTGAAACTTCACTTTTTTATGTTCTCTAAACCAAGGAACACAAACTTTTACTTCCAGTTATGAGTTCCTCTAAGGGATGTTGAAAGCCACATCCTTGGAACAAAGTTAGAGATAAATCAACAAAAATATTTACAAACATGTTTGATATGATGCATGTAGTGAAAAAGGACCGTCAAGGGCTTTACATCCCTAATATAGCATACCACCATGAAGCAAGCTATGATTCCCTATGAGTGAGGCTGCAAATTACCATAGGACATGTTTGTATCTTCAATTATATTGTGTACTATGTCGTGAATTGTGAAGCTTATCCCATTCTTGAAATTGTCAAAGTAAGCGGTGATTTCCCATAACTTGGTAAAACATACCCTTTTTAACTCTAATGGACGTCTAACCCAAATGTAACATGAGATATTGTACTTGATCAACAAATCTTAAAAATTGACAGGCCTCAACCTACTACGTACGTAATACTTATTAACACACCTCAACAGTGGCTCAATGGTTAAAGGCCACTCCTTTATGTCCCTTTGCCCTCAAATTTGAATATATGTCTACGGAGGATTCTCTAGGCATGATCCCACCGAGGACCTTGAACTATTTGTCGGATTGCTACTTGAGTCATTACCACTAAAACGAGACATGAGTGTATATCTTTTACAAGAAATGAACATCATCTTGTAAGTCAAGAAAGCTTCCACTTTATCGTTCATAAGTTGCAAATTGATTATCGCTTGTCGCTCACAAGTTCTTGATTGATTATCATAGGCTATATGTTTGTCTCGATTGAGTTTCAGGTGCGAAATAAGTTGTCTCAAATGGTTTATATAGTGTTGACCATCAAAGCAAAATAGAGGGCAAAAATCAAGAGATCTTCCCCCTTTCCAATACCTTTTACCAAAAATTTAAGCCAATTTGAGTTTCATGTATTTAGTTTAGTGTGTGACAAATCGACAAGCAGGTCGTGACACCTATACTCAGGGATGGATTCACAATGGGGGCAAGTGGAGTACTTGATCCTACTGCCTCAAAAAAATTTCATGTAAAAAATTAGTATTTTAAATTTTGATCCTATAAAAAAATAAAACTTTGTTCCTATAAAAAATTTGCCCCCGTCAAAAATAAAATTTTATCTCCATTCAAAAAAAGTTTTAAATTCGTCCCTGTTTATATTTGAAAAAAAAAAGAATGAAGGCTAATATCCCATGCCTACGTCAGGAATCCCACATCGGACAATTATAAAGGCATTCAAGAATTTATAATAGTGTGCAAAACTCCCCCTCTTGAGCTAGCTTTTAGGGGTGAGTTAGGCACTTCCTAACATGGTATCGGAGACAACTATGAAAGCATTCAATAATTTATAATAATATCGAGCACTAGCCACCACAACTTGTGAGGTGCAATGGTTGCATTATCTTCTTGCTAAATTACAGATGGCTCCTATTGCTCCCACTCCATTATTTTGTGATAACCAGTCTGCGGTGTATTTGGCACAAAATTCGGTCTTTCATGAACGTACCAAGCATATTGACATTGACTGTCACGTGGTTCATGAAAAACTACAGTCTGGTGTTATTGTTTTACTTCCGGTTTCTTCCACAAATCAGCTTGCTGATTGTTTTACTAAAAGCTTGTCTTCCACAATTTTTAGGGATTCTTTTCGCAAATTGGGTGTACATAATATATACACACCAGTTTGAGGGGGTGTGTGTCAAGAATCCCACGTCGGACAACTATGAAAGCATTTAACAATTTATAATAATGTGCAAACTTTCCCCTTTTAAGCTAATTTTTGGAGATGAGTTAGGCACTTTTTAACAGCCTATAATAAAACTTCTGGTCTCAAGGAAGTTCCTTGGTCGTCATTAAAACTTACAATAGAAAATAATACTCCACTCCTGGCTACTTGGCCAAAATCATTTCTTATAGGGACTAAAGAGGCGTATGATTCACATCAACTATTCCAAACATCATCCCTATCCAAACTTACCCATTTTGCATGCTGCCTATACCTTGCCTCGTCTATATCCTACCTTATTTTGGGACATAGGGTTAGTCAACACATCAAGTCTTAATCACCCCCAGTCCATCAACACAAAGGAAGGCTCGCACTTGAAATTTTTTTTTAAGTTACTATCATTACTTTACGTTTGTCCTTTGCAACTAACTTCATCATCAAAGTGCTCTTATCGGAGTACACACTAGTGTAGTTCTCAAGTCTAAACGACTTTACATCTTAGCTCATCTAGTCTTAAGAGAATTCCAGCATTAAAAAATAATAATAACAATCTAAAATCTAGGAACCCCAACAATTATAGAAGCATCACCAATCATCATTATTTTCTAATTTATTTTTAATTTTTAATGTTTGTAATTAAATTTTAACACTCATACATCATAATGAAATGAACATGTATGCAACAAGTATCCAATACAAATACAAATTAAATATCTGCATTATAAAAAGATAATGTGTTTGGGAAAGGAAACATAAAAACAAATCATTTCTTCTTGGAGATAAAAGGGTATTTTATAATTTAAAATAATTAAAAAAAAACTAGGTGTAGCAAATAAACTATAATCATATCATACATTTGTTATTTTTAAATAGTCAAGTTATGGACCCCACTAAAGCCCCTTCCAATCAGCTTCTTTTTTCACTGCTTATCCTTCTGATGCATCCAGTGGGAATGTTCTCTGGGGTTAAAAGCTTTTGTTCTAAACGAAAAAAAATAAAAGGAGAGAAAAAAAATAAAGAAATTGAGAAAAAAGAAAAAAGTGTGCCCAAAATCCCCACAATTGATTTCAGGAGATCTTCAATGTGGTCCCCGTTTAACCTGACCAAGATGTCCTTTTGACCTGCTTTGACCGTATATCATATTCCCTGTTAACCAATCAGAAAGAAAGAGGGTGTGGTCGGATGGGGTCCACTCACTCTTCTTTCTTTGATGAGATTCCCTTGTAGGCTGTAGCATACAATCATCATAATAACCCCTGCTTCTCCTGCAACACACCTTTTACTTTCCCCAGAATCCACAGCTTCTTTTTCTTCTCTTCAATCCCCTCCGAGACATCTGTGTGTGTGTGACCTTCTGTCTGTGAGACCAAGTGACAGATAAACGTAAAATTTTCTTTTAAAATTTAATTTCTGGTGAATAAACCAGAGAGACTGATATGATAGGCCTATAGTTTTTATTGCGGATACCCTAAGCGTCTAACTACCACCTACATGGAAGACGTCGAGAAAGATGATTCTCCATATTCTAGGGTCTAGGAACAGCTTCTTCTTGATAAGATGAAACACTTGATATCTTTAATTCAATTATTAATAAGCTTTTTTGCTTTATATGTTCTAAAAGTAAGCACCTAAAGTGAAGTGGGGTTTCTGTGTTCCTCTTCTCAAACAACACATCTGAAGCAGGGCCAACAGAAGTAGGGCACTGCTCTTCTGATAGCTAGAACATTGCCAACTGGTTAACTAGAGCTGTCCTTCTTGTTCAACTGAACCCCATTTTCACATTCAGAAAGCAGAACGTGAAACACCTTTTTGGCCTCTCCAATTCAGCACCGCAGGGCTGGTTTCTTATGAACTATCTGAACTCGGAAATAGCTATCTTACAACCCTGTAGCTCAGAGATATACTTCTTTGGGCCTGCGTTAAAATAAAATAAGTTACTTTCAGTTCTACTGTAGTCTTTGAAAATTATTAACGAGATACGCTGGCATTGTAGTAGTAATAGTACCAATCAACCATGTGTTTTCTCAAAGCGGGCGTAAGTTTGAGCCACATAAATTTGCTAAAAGAAATGGCGATATATGAACGCCCCTTCAAATGAACTGGTTTCCACTGAAACCAATCAATAGTTTGTCAATTTGAACTAATTCATGCAACTTATAGCATTATATATAGACAGCGACCAAGCTACTGACACAAGACTTGTTTCTCATGATCACATATTGGATTGTGAGCTACTGAGCTTTGGTTGTGCCTTAGCTTCGGTTCTATTTTGCCCTTTTTCTGGGTAAACTGGTCTTACGAACTGTCCATTAGACGAGTCAGGATCTTCTATTCATTTTATTATGTCTCTATCCTGTCCTATAAATCTCAGTCATCTATTTATGTTAATCTTGCGTAAATTTCGCATAAATAAATGGCTGAAATTTATGAACATGGTAAGGATAGAATATAAAATGGATAGAATAAAATGGACAGACATCCCGTCCCCATTAGACAAGCATGCTACAAGATGGATAGGCAACGTGTAACTCCTAGGTTGTCAAATAAAGCTTCTGACATTACCAAAATTTGGGCTGAAGATTTATGGATTAGTTTCTCAGACAACCACCGTTAGTACGTCTAATTAACTTGACATCGAAGTAAAATGAATCTTAGTGAAGTAATAGACTGAGAGACCATCAATGCTAGGAATTATACCCAACAGCAACTATGATTATATTCTCTGCAAAATGATGTGGATAAAGGTCACATCATCGTAACCTTAACCAAGGATCATGACAAGCGGTAAGAAATCAAGTACCTTGGTTTATACGCGACAAAACCTTAACTCTTTTTGAATTACGGTGCCGCCCTTGTGAACTTCAGGCTTTCGTTAGGCTATTAAGAAGCGCAAGTTAGAACCTGCAAATGTATGTATACCATGGGCTAATACACATGCGAATATGCTTGGCTCCTCATACGCCATCCACGGAGGCCGTCGATACTCCGATGGGCTCTGCAAATGGCATACAGGGAGCCAGGCACATAAGATATGTACGCATGATATCATATGACATTCTTACACGAGCATTTTTACTTATGGATATGGCCATGTTCATATGTAAGACACACGTAAGCAAATGAATAAATGAGAGTTAGATAGATCTTATGCAAGCAAGCTGCCTGTATGCAATAGATGATTCTCTACTACTGCTGCTACTAGTCATCTCTTCTCCCTGGATGATCATTATCTGAGAAAGTTCAGATAGAGTGCAAGTCATTCGACAGGGAAGAGTAAGCATCAGACGTAGGGTAAAGAGACGGAGAGAGAAATAGATAGAAACGGAATGAAGGAGACGGAGAAAAGGAGAAACTTGGTATTTATGGAGGAGAAGAGAGAGATCTATGGCAAACGGAAACCAGGTCATAATCAAATGGGAATTTCAAACCCCACAAAACCATTACGGTTTGGCAAAAAACAGGAACAGCAGTGGCTAAACTCATGGAGGTTTGGCAAAAATTTTCGATGGGTGTTTTTGAGAGGAAAAGTAGGAAAAAGATGTGGGGTTGTGGATGGTTGCGTCCAAGCTTGCAACTAAATATAGACGCTCCCCATGAGAGATAGAGAGAGAGGAAATGAGTATGGGGTTGTGTTACGAACCACCCAATTTCCTAAGGCTAACCCTGTGGTGCTTTGAAATCTCTTTTTCTGGGTCGTAAAGCAAGGGTTGCTTTTCATCTCTGGAGCTCTATTTGTCTGGGAGTGCTTGGAAACACATGGATTCTCTCTACCTCCCTACTTTCTTTCCCTTTATTTAAATAAAGTGAAAAAGGAAAGAAATACTCCATCATTTATATCATGTATCTTTTTTTCTTTATCTTCTCCATCATCACTTCCTTCTTTAATCTTTCTTTCTTTCGTCTTCATACTGTGTCTTTACGTGTATCTACAAATAGATAACTTTACTACATAGTTTAGCAACTAAGATTCTTCCCACTCAACGCTTTCCTCTTTATGTCTAATGAAACATTAACTCGAAGCTTTGCGACCTATCTACCCGGCAATTTCTCCATTTTTGTTTCCCTCTGATGGTTTATACAATTCAGACAAATTCTTGTTATTTATCGAGTGGCCGCCAAAATATATGGTAAAAACAGAATCAAGCTAAAGAGAAAGAAGTTAATTAGTTGGCTGTGGATTAGGACCAGAACATAATATAAATGATCATGCCTGTCAATGAAGTTGAACCTATAGCAAATAAGGTTAATTTTCTCTTCAACATGTACATTTGAGGAACCTGAAGCCCCGTCACTGTCTCGATCAGTTTTGTTTTCTCTTTTGGTTGGATTATCCATCTGGTTCTTACTTCACAGTAACTTTTAGTCTCCATTATGAATGATCGTAGCCAGAACAGTCAATAGCCCCATTTGCACACGACCATGTAACCAAAAATTTTCATTGATGCCTGCAAACTTATTTGAATGTTCTGTGAATAGTCAATGTCTTTGTAAGAATCTTATTTTTTTTCTGCCAAGAAGGGCCACCAATGGCATTTTAGGGTTGACATCAAAAACAAAAGTTGTCAGGTTCGTCTTGGACGTCTCCCTGTCTTTCGTTTGCCTGAAAATGTATATTCTTTTGATAGATTGTGCAAGAAATTAAAAAATCAAGTTGTTTTAGATTCTCATATGGGTTTTTTGCTTTCAATTTGTTAATAATGTCTTGTATTTGTTGCAGTAATGAGATCTTGCTAAATTACTGATTAATATATTACCCCCCAGTTGATTTTAGGGATCCATACCTAGATTATATATAGTACTCCTCTTAATTATTCTGAAAACTAACAAATGTGTGGAAGGAAGTATTAACAAAATGAGTAAGTTCCAAAAAGAAAGAAAAAGAAAGAAACAGGTGACGTCTTCAAATTCGTTTGGGTCTATGCAAAACGCTAAAGTAATTAATAAATAAAATTGTTTGTTACTCTTTCTACAACGTCGTTATCTTACGGGAAGCATACTACCATGGCTACTTTATACAAGAGCAACTATTATTGCTAATTATATCTGGTCACAACAAATTATTGCATGTCATAGGATACACCTAATTACAATTAATTTAGGAAAATCACTTTGATTAGAAAACGTTCGGTTAGCTAGGTGAAACTATGTGCAATTAGATTTGATCTCATTTATATATAACATGACATAGTTGAATTCCATTAGTTGTGGCCACTGGCACAGTTGAATCTTTTTTTTTGGTTGCCCACGAGGTATTTTAGGCGGATCCCAACTATAAGAAGACACTTTTAAGTCATCCACACCTAAACTAATTCTCGCTCGAGCCGGATAAGTCGAGACATAGTTAAATCATGAGCTGAATAGTTATATCTTTATATCTTATCAGTTTGATATCTATGTTGTCCTTGTTAATTCTGTCATTATACCTTAGATTATGTGCGCTTCCATACAGAACAAATTGATGCAACTAAGCATAGCTTTTTTCTTTTTCTTTTTGTTGTTTTCCATTCTTTTCATGGAGTCAAACTCGTCTTTTTATCAACAAGTTGACATTTCTTCGGTCTGGGGTTTACGGATTCAAAACAAACCCCAAAATTAATGATGGAAGCCAAATGAGGAAGATGAAGATTGTGTTACTTTACAAGAGCTGGGGCCCAGTTAAAGTAAATCTTTACTAAAGAAGCTTTTGATTTAGACTATTATATGATTACAAGAAAACGTACCAGGACAGAACAGAAGATGCTTAGAACGTGACATAAGTTAAAACATATGGTACCAAGTTGCCGACCAAATACTAAAGAATGAAATAGGAAGCTGATATGCACTTAGCACAAGTTTTGATCCCTAGCCATCAAACTCCAACGCCCTCAAGTGTAGGTCTATATTAGTATAAGAGACAAAGATACACGCACAAGTCAGATATTCAAGGCCATGAAAGGCATGTCTCCTCATGTAATTAATTTTTTTTGACGGTTCATATATATATAAATAATTATGTACACTTATAGCTTGCTTTTCCTCGATTTCAGTTAATTAACAGCCCACCCAGCTAGTTATAATATTTTACTTCCTAAATCCTTTTAAAGCTAGGACAGGTAGGTTTCCCCTCCGAGAGACTCCAACCAAAGCTTGCATTAATTAGTGGAGTTTAGACCAGTATTGTTGCTAACTTTAGTAGCTTTTTTTTTTTTTGGGTTACAATCAAGAGAAACTAAACTATTTCATAAAAGAAATACTATAAACATCAGCCTATATAATTAAGGAGAGGGCGTTAGAAATATCATCCCAAACCTGAAAATTGAAATCAATACCATAAGTCAATTTAGTCAGACAATCTGCAGTAAAATTACATTCATGAAGTACATGCTTAATATAGCAACTCCAATTTTTAACAAGTAGAGCTTGAATATCCACAATCAAAACAGACAGGGGATATGACGAGATAACTTCACAGGTCACCATCCGCACCGCCTCCATGCTATCAGATTCGATAACAACTTGCTGAAAACTGTGGGCTCACGCAAAAATCAAACTATCTCGAATGGACCATAACTCTCCCACCAAGATAGTTGAAACACCAATTCGAAACGAATATCCCCCTAGCCAACGACCAAGTGAATCTCGCAACAACCCTCCACCACTAGTCAGCTCAGGATTAACAATAGAACTGCCGTCACAATTTAACTTCACCCAACCAGAAGGCGGCGCAGTCCAATCAATCCAACGCCTCACACAATGACACTTCGGTGTTGAAACAGAAGTCAGAGACACATCTATTGTAACTTTAAAGACACAATCATTCAAATTTGCTAAGGAAAGAAACTCCTTGTGAAAGATAAATAAGTTCCGAGCCTTCCACATCCACCAAATACTTACACAAACTTATATAGACGTCTTGCTTCACCAGCACGAGTTTTTATTACTTATGGTACTAAATTAAAATAAGTACGTAAAGCTAATTGATTAATTAGAAAATTTTAGTTGAGACTTGAGCCACCGACGAAGAGCACCAGAACTTTTAGGACCTAAAAATCTCAAAGTTAAACCACAAAAAAATAATCTTGCGTTAGAAATTTTGATTTTTTTTTAAATTTTAACATGTTATTTAATATTATTTTCCAATTATAATAATTCTGAAATATTTTGTATTAGAGCTTGTGATCGTCTTAATCATTTTTTACGATAAATAATATCAGGGCTGTACTCTACATTGAAGAGACACATAATTTTGAGTCGAAATTTCCAGGCAAATAGGATCTGTGTTTTACATTCATGATCAAGTAGTCAAATCTGATACTCTTTCTGCAAGAGATAAATACTGTTGTGCATTAATAATGCCATTTATAAATGTTTTGGCGATGTTGGTCAATGGTCTTGAGTTTCTTTTCTTTTTTCGTTTTTTGACCAATCCTTTATCGTCTCATGACGACAGTATTGGATATATTTCCGTCTGTTGCGAGATATAAGTGAACGGTATTAAATAAATATGAGCCAGAACTGAGCTGCATATATTGGATGTAACGTGGCTTCTTAAATTCATATTTGTCTCATCCAAGCACGCACCTTATCGTAATTAGGATAAATATTATAAATTTTTCGCTTTGGATAGCCATAATTATTTTTCCATCATGCTGTTGGGAAACAATAACATAATTTTATAAAAGATCAACTAAATATCAATAACAAAACCACTCTAACTTCAACCGGTAAATCAGTACAAGAATAAGAAATTTAACAATCAAACGAACACTAAGACTTATATAGAAAACCGAGGGAAAAACTACAGACTAAACTAACGAATAATTCAAATAAAGATTTACAAAGTTTGATCTTTTACCCTACAACAACAAATTGTTTTACAAGATTTTAGGATTGAAAATAAAATTGATATAACAATCAGTAAATTCTCAAACCAATCTCAAAAACAATAAAAAAGGATAGAATATAACACTACTTGTCCTATTTCTGTTTTTCCTATTTTTGGACGTTACGGCTGCATTCTTATGAAAACCTACATATTTTCTCTTTTATATCACGAAATAGGTTTTTCTACATCGTATACAGTCACATACACAGCCTTGTAAGAGACCATGTCTCTTTAACACTGTCTCTCTTGCAGATGTACATGGTCATTGAGAGATACTTGGTTGTCACACACAACCTTGTATGTCATGAACATGGGTATGTACACGACCGTGTGTGTTTTCAATCTTAATGTCCTTCTTCATAAGGTTCTAAAGACTTATACAATTGATCCACATGGTCATGTAAGTAAAGATATATGTGTGTGTCACTCTACACGGGCTTGTATGCTTAAACGATTGATATACACGGTTGTGTAAGTTAAGGACATCGACATATAGCACACTACTTGGCCATTTCTCTTCCTAAAAGAACTTCATCCATCTTGTTTTCACTTTTTCGTTATCCCAGGAACCATAAAGGAGTCTATAATCATTGAAAGGATCAAAATAAGGCTAGATACTTAACAATCTTCCCCTTTAGCCCAATTATAGGGAAGACACGTTATTCTTCAATAGCTACTTAAGAGATATCTTAAGAAGCTTACTAGATAGCTCATGTTTGCTTATGGGAATATCTTTAGTCAATATATCTATTATGATGGCTACAATCTAAAGGAATTATATCGACAAATAAAGCAGATAGAAAATAACACCCAAATAACGCCCAACAGAAGTGAGAATTTTAATGCAAGCACAAGTAAAATGGACACAGGAACTTAAGAGGAAAATCCCAACACAGGGAAAAACCTCGGGTGGCAAGCTAGAAAAATCTTCACTATGAAGGAGGAGTACAAAAGCTCTCTTATAAATAAGGTGGTTAAACACTTATATTACTGGCCTTCACCAAGTAGTAACTTATATCTAAAAGCCACCACTAGACTTCTTATATAGGAGTTAAAGACAAAAAGCTTATATTGTATAGCTAATATGGGATAAGGACCATATATATAAGAGACCAAAGACTTGAGGCATATTTCCACAAACTATGTGGGATGAAGGCTAACTTACAAAATTAGGAAAAATATAACAATATCAACACCATTAATGTTTGTATGAATCTTCTTCAACACAAATTATTGCTCCCTAATCATAAACCTTAAACCAACGATATTTCACATCAATATGTTTTACGCGAGAATGATACATAATATTCTTGCTCAAGTTAATAATACTTTGACTATCACAAAATACTACATAGTATTTTTGTTTCACATCCAATTCTCGAAGCAACCTTTTCAACCAGAGCATCTCCTTACAAGCTTCCACTATAGCTACGTACTCTACTTCAGTCATAGATAAAGCCATACACTTTTGTAGCTTAGATTTCCATGAGATGGCTCCCCTAATAAACTTGAATAGAAAATTTAAAGTGAATTTTCTTCCATTAAGATGTCCAATCATATCTGCATCGATAAAACCTTCTAGAGTTGGCTCACTATTACCAAAACACAAACTCCACTTTGACGTGTCTCTCAAGTATCTCATAATCTATTTCACCACTTCCTGGTGAACCTTCCCTAAATTTGACAATAATCTTCTCACCATTCTAACAATTTGTGTAATATTTAACCTTGTGTACATCATTACATACATCAAAGACTCTATTATAGATGAGTATGGAACAGAGAACAACATCATCTTTATACTTTTTTGTTGAGGGAAATGCACACTTACTCAACTTAAAGTGAGGTGTCAATGGCTTGTTAACTGGCTTGGCATGCTTCATATTGAACCTTTCTAGCACCCTTCAATATATCTCTCCTGAGATAACCACAATCTCTTACTCTTCTATCCCAAGTTATCTTCATGCCTAAAATCTGCTTTATAGGTCCCAAATCTTTGATACCAAAAGATTTAGACAAATCTTACTTTATGTTTTATATTCTTCCAATAGCTTGACCCATAATTAGCATATCATTAATATATAGATGAAGAATGATGAAGTTCTCACTTGTGAACTTCTTGAAATAGACATAAGCGTCAACATAAGTTTATTTGTAATTATGATTCTTCATAAAAGAATCAAACTTTTGATACCACTATCCTAGAGCTTGATTTAGCCCATATAAACTTTTCTTTAACTTATAGACTATATTTTCCTTATCTTTAGCTTTGAAAGCTTTTGGGTACTCCATGTATACCTCCTCTTCCATATCTTCATACAAGAAGGTTGTTTTAACATCCAATTGTTTGAGTTCAAGATCCAAACAGGTAGCTAGCCCAAAACTGCTTGAATTGAGGTCATTTTGAATACTAGTGAGAGGATTTCATCAAAATCTATACTCTTTTTCTGAGTGAACCCTCCCACCACTAGCCTTGCTTTGCCTTGTGCTTTACTAGCTTGTCACCGTCTTTCTTTATCTTGAACACCCACTTATTCTTCAGTGCCTTTTTGCCTTTTGGAAGCTTCACAAGCTCATATATATCATTCTTCTTAATATAATCCATCTTTTTGTTCATATTTGTGAGCAAGAAATATTTGTCTTCACAAGATACAACCGCTTACAAATTATCAGGCTCCCCCTCAACTGTGATCAATAGGTATTCTGAACTTGGATACTTGTTAGAAGGGTTTTTCTCCCTTGTCGACCTTCAAAGTTGTATGTCACTAGTTATTGAATCCAAGTGCTCCCCTTACTTATTATCCTCAACAACTTCATCTTCATCATTATCCGGATGTGGTTTGTGTAGCTCATCATTATGAAGTTGTATTTGATCATCATCAACATGTTTTTGGTCACAAACTTCTTCTCCTTCACCTGTAGATTGCTCAATAGTAGAAGAAATTGGTGAAGAATTAACAATGCTATATAATGAGCTATTTTATGATGACTTATCTCTACTCTCTCGTGCTCCTAGAATACCACATTCCTGCTCCTAACTACCTTTTACTTAGAGTCTGATTCCAAATTGGCGACCATCATATCACATAAAAGCAAGGTATCACCTTTAAGTCAAGCTTCTTTCTTTTATCCTTAAGTATGTGTTTAAATACCTTGCCATTGAAAACTCTCAAATGATGATATATGGGATCTTTACTAGTTCACATTATCTCGAGAATCTCAAAATCTAATGGAACTAAGGGAGATCGATTAGTTGGGTAGACTATAGTTTAGACTACTTCACCCCAAAACTCTCCAGTGTAGAGAGAAAAATCACAAGTCAAACTGACAAGCAAATTTACTAAACTTAAAAAAGGATTTACAAAGTTTGATCTCTCACCCCATAAGAACAAGTTGTCTTACAAAGTTTCAGGATTAAAATCAAAGTTGAAGTAACAACCAACAAACTCTTAAACCAATCCCAAAAACAATAAAAAGGATGAAAATACAACACTACTTGCCTTCTCTTTTTTTGTCACTTTTGGATGTTATAACATCACTCTTATGCAAAATCTACATATTTTCCCCTTTTATATCATGAAATAGGTTTACTGTATACAGTAATATACACAACCATGTAAGGGACCATGTCTCTTTAGCATCGACTTACTCGCAAATGTGTACGGTCACAGAGAGATACACTATCATCACACACGACTGTGTATGTCATGAATACGAACGTGTACACAAACCTGTTTTTTTTTCTCTTCACGTCTTTCTTCACACGATTTTAGACACTTACACGATTGATCTATAAGGTCTACGAGTGAAGACATGGGTGTGTGTCACTCTACACAAGCGTGTGTGCTTATATGATTGATATACACGAACATGTAAATTAAGGACACGACTGTGTAACACCTTATACAGTCATGTCTCTCCCCAAAAAAGTTTCATCTATCTTGTCTTTACTTATTTTTCATCCTCACGAACTGTAAAGGCATCTACTATCACTGAAATTCTCAAAATAGGACAAGGCACTTATCAGGCACTTAACACATGAGTCCGGATTCTCTGTCTAAGTTTACCCTGTTTTATTCTGTCCAGTGTCAAAACGGCGTCGATTTCGTATAAATTTGGAGAGGCGTGCGTCCATCCCTGTACTGACACCATTTTTAAAGCCAATTTCTAACGTAAGCCAAAGCCAGTTTTATAAGAAGAAATGTTATCGGTATTCTCAAATGACTTTACATAATAAAGGATAAACATATATTTTTATCCATTTATGATTAATATAATAATAATAATAATATTAATAATAATAATATTATTATTATTATTGGAATTATTATTATTATTGATTTAGGAAGATTTTACTGTATATTAGTTTTTATTAATAAATGT
>JANKOE010000206.1:30015904-30029009 GCA_026284465.1 Erythroxylum citrifolium | reverse complement strand
ATTATCATTAAATAAAATACATGTATAATTAAACATTACAATTTATCAAACTCAATCTCAATTCTCAAATTCAATTGTTCAAACTCAAATTTAATTTCATTGATCAATGATTCAACAATTCAATATTAATACAATAATAAATCACAAGCCAATTTTCACCATTCAATAATCAATAAACCACCATTTCAAATTTAATTTTTAATTGGCTTCTCATATATTTATATCATGTATCAATATAGAAGCAAGGTACAAGAAACTAGAGACATAAATCATACTAATGACTAACGTTCTATTTCATCAATTATTATTAGCCAAACAAAATTGAGAACATATCAATGTTCTGTTTCATCAATTATTATTACCCAAAAAAATTGAGAACATATTCTCAAATATTAAAAGAAAATTATTTTTAAAATTAAATAAAATACTTTTACATTTAATTAATTAGGAATCAATATAATTATTAATCTAAATCAAATTAAGAAAAATAATTATCTTAATTTTAGAATTAAATAGACAAATTAATTTAATTTAATATCCCATTTCTTTGAAAAAATAAATTAAAATTTAAAATAATCCTAAGGAGCATCATTAAACGACAACACAAGCAGGGCAGAAAGGGCAGAAACGAATGAGGGCTAGGTTTTAATGCTTGGAGGTTTTAATTGGGTGAGGAACAAATCACATCACGAAAACAGTGAGGGAGAGCTACAGGCGTGAACACCAGAGGCGACCACCATCGTCCTCCCACCCACCATCGTCCTCCCACCCACCACCTCAACCCACACCACAAATTTCTCACCTTCAACACCCACCGCAACCACAACCTCATTCACTACATGATATGGCGTTCGGAGTTGGAAATGTCATCGTCGAGGCCCCCCCACTGTCGGTTCTTACGCCAGCGATTTACAAGGGGAAGGAGGGGCTGTTTTTGTCCGACGCCTTTCCTGCCTTGCCGTCGTCCCTTGTGCCGCCGCCGGTAGCTGCGCCATCGCCTGATCCACCGACGTTTCCTACTTTGGCCGTTGCTGGTCTCGCCGGCGCGGAGCTGCTCCAAAGATTTTTTTAGGGTTGAATTTTGAATTTTTGCAAAATGGTCCCTCGTTTTTTTATTTTTTACGAAATGGTCCCGGAAATTTCGGAATTGGCGATTCCGACCGGTACCGACCGGAATCGGCCGGTACCGACCGGAATTCATGGCCGGTACCCTTATGGCCGTTCCGGTACCGGTTTCTGGCCGGAACGGTACGAAATTCATACCATTGGGTAAAACAATAAGATGATTTTTTATAATTTTATTTATTAAAAGTAAAACCAAAATAACTATTAATTACTTATCTAAAATAAGTTATAAATTAAATAAGAAATTGATCATATTATTTATCAATTTTATTAATTAATAGAATACTTAATTTACTATCTTATTAAATGATTAACATGTAATTAATTGTTAATAAAATACAATTAAAAATTATTAGTTATTAATAAAATAAATAATATTTATTTATACTCTTTTTTTTATGGAAGTAAAAGTCTCAATCTAAGGGTATGTTTGTTTTTTATTTTATTTTTGTTTCCAAAATTAATAAAAATATTGTTTTGTTTGAATTTTTTAATTTTTAACTTTAATTTTAATTTCTTTCTGTTTTTAAATTTGTGAAAATTATAAAAAAATAATTTTTATTTTTATAATTTAATTTCCTATCAACTAAATAAATATAATTTTAAATAATTTAATTTTAAATCTTTCACTTTTCTCACTGTTAAGCATTGATTCTTTCAAAAAAAAATGTTAAGCATTGATCTTTTATTCCTCTCATCTTGCTGAGTAAATAAATATAGTTCTCCTCTTTCCATCCGCATCTTCTTTTCATCCTAATTGATTCTCCCTCTAAGGTCTTCCCACTTGTCGATTGGCTTTCCACTGAAATTTGACTTTCACGTTTTGGAAATGTAAAGAGAGAAGCTGCGAGATTGTTCTAAGCAGGAGCTCACGTTTTGTGTTTTGTGTCTGTTTACTCGTGTTCCTTATTTCTGCTACTGTGTTTGTCTATCCTTGCGATTTTTTGTCTGCGTTTTGCATCTATTTTATTGGGTTTTGTGATTAAACTCACCAGTGGTTTGAGAGCCACCGGTGGAGTGTCTTAGTTCGCCGCAGGTGATGGTTAAATGGCGACGCTGCTATTGGTAAGATCACGATGGGCTATTAAACGCCCATGGATGACGCAGCAGACGAAGCGATGGGAAGCGACGATGGAGACCAGTCGGCAGCAGGGAGGAGAAAAACAGAGATAAATATAACGAGGGCAAAACGAAGATTTGGCTGAAAAAATATCAGCTGATCGGACAAAACGCTCCTAAGAGCAGCTGGTTGAAAATCAGCTGGTTGGGTTGAATCAGCCAACCCAACCAGCTCTTCACCAAACAAACTTTTTAGCTTTTTCTTAAAGTCAACAAGCTAAAGAGTATTGACCAGCTAAAAAAGAGCTGAAAAGCTCTCTACCAAACATGGCCTATGTAATTAACAAGAATTTTTAGAATTTTTGATAATTCTTAATATGGGTAAAGTGTAGAGCCTGTTAATAAGAATTGTACTTGGATCAACTATTACTAAAATGACTAAAACTAGTTATTTAAATTATTGACTCTTACCATTTATAAACCCTTTAACAGTTTCATACTTAGTCAATGTGAAATACTCTAACACTTTCCTTCAAGTGCAACTGAGACTGGACATCCAGTTGTCACTTGAAATAAACGTAGCGAAAATCGGACCGGGTTGTTGAGATTGAACATCTAGACGTACAACCGAGAAATTAATAATTCTGATCACCTGCTTTGATACCATATTAAAATTTTTAATATGAGTAGAGTGTAGAGTCCATTAATAAGAATTGAGCTTTGATCAATCATTGTCAAAATGACTAGAACTAGTCATTTAGATAGTTGGTTCTTACCACTTATAAACTCTTTAACAATTTCATGTTTAATCAATACGGGATACTCTAACAAGAATCTCCCTTAATGTAAACAAGGCAACACGATGCAGCTTAATTTATTAGGGCTTAGGATGATAGTCAAGTGGGTTATATTGCATACCTCCGAGAGATAAGGAAATGTAAGTAGTTTTTTAAATAACATTTTTAGTTGGAGGGAAGACTGCATACTATAGAATCTCCTCAAACTCTGCATGTTAGCAAGATTTTTACTGAGTGTCTTATTGTTGTTGTTGTTAAAGGTATTTCTTGAATTCAATTGTCTAAGTTATTAGATATCATATATGAATTTGAAGAAATATATTAATCAGCAGCAGTCTGTTCACAAGCAGCTGACTTAAGTATTATCTAATGATTCTAATCTTGAAAAAGAAGTGGTATTTATTAAGTTACCATCGACTACATCAGTATACAATTAGTGAAAATATGGAAGCAAATGAAAATGCTGTGGTATATATGTGTCCAGAGTATTTATATGGTGTCTGATGCTCGTTACTCCTCGAATCTAACCAAGGACAAAAGTGCTTGTCAGTAATATTTGTACCCTTCGCCTGTATATATATATATATATATATATGTGTGTGTGTGACCGGTTGCTCTCTTTTTGAGAAAGACGCATGCATTGTTAATATAATCCCAGCCGTTTTTCTTAACTCTTTTCTAGTGTATGTTTAAAAGCCTACTTGGTTCTTTGCTACCCATCTGTCTGGACTAGAAGCATTGGGGATTGGTATTTGGTCATATCAATGCCCAAACCCTTGCTAGCTAGCTAGCTTAGTTTTTTGGATTATTATGGTTTTAAGACAAAATTGTTTGCAACTGAGAGATGATAACCAAATTGTACCCTTGATTGAACTGCTCTACAGATAACTATCATCGGGCTTGATGTTGTCGTATTTTCGGTTCTTACGAAGAAAGGGTAATGTTTTTTTTAGAAGTATGAAGAAAGGGCAGTTGAGAAACAATCCTAACTCGTAGATTCCTTGTAAATAATTACCTGAAACAATTTTTGTATTCGAGTTTTCGATCGTGTATAAAATGTGGTTAAAACGACCAATGTTGCTTCACACATGCTTTAATTTATTAGTCAGATGTTCCCATCGACGTTACCTCCGATGAAATCTTAATTCATACGAGGAAGAAATTTATCGCATGAAATTCTTTACGGACCTTGCTATATCTGTTAGAATTAAATTAACGGAACGAAACATAATCACAAAGATCATGTAAAATAGGATCATTTTATATGCATATAACAAAAATTACATACTTGAATTTTTGTTGTAGTTTCACTAATTAAAGAACTTTGCTTTAAACTTTTTCCTCCAGAGAACTTTTCCTTCCTTCAGTTGTTCTTTGTCTAAAAGACCATCACCCGTTTTTTTTCAACCATGAGGGGTTTTTAAGTCATTAATATCTAATTACAAGTGTCCTAGATTAATAAACTTTAGTTTGGTCAACTAATGTTAGTTCTCTAATTTTATGTTCTACTTCTGTTTTTTGTTGTAGGTTTTAGTTTTCGTTTTCAGTTCTTTGTTTTCGTTTTTCTTTCAAATAAAAATAAAAACCTTTTTGGTTGTTAGTTTTAATGTAGTTATATTTTTATCATTGATAACAATTACATATTAGATAAAACTTAAAGATAAATTATTTTTAATTAAATACATTTATTTAATGTCTTATATAATATTTATTAACAAATTATTAATAAAATTATGTTATTTTAATAAATTAAATAATTAAAAAATCAAAATTTTATTTATAAATTAATATTTATTTGAATATATTTTAATTATTACATCAAATTTTATTTTAATATTTATATATTTAAAATTTAATTATATTTATTAATAATTATTAAATTTTAATTACATATAATTTAATTATAAAATTTAAATTATTAAAAAATTTATTGATAATTAATTTTAATTTATTAAATATATAATGTTGAATTAATTTATTCATAATTTTTATTAAATATTAAATATTAAATAATGTATATTTAAATGATAGTAAATCAGATTATTAAAAAAACAAGAAACAAAAACTACGCTTTTATGGTTTTTTCATAATTTTTGAAAACCGGAAGAAATCAAAACCAAAAACCGAAATTAAAAATTCAATCAAACATGTTTTTTTACTCAATTTGAAAACAAAAACAAAAAATCAAAAATAAAAATGGAAACAAACACCCCCTTAATATTTCAAGTTAATAAAAAATTATGATTATTATTTGTTTTATTTTTCCTTAGTTTTCAATTCATTATTGTCTAAGTTCTTATTCTTCTTTCCTTTTTGATCTAATTGGGTTTTGTAGAGCTTAATTTCTTGTTCTTGAGTCTTCATGTTTTCTTGGCCTCTAGCTATGTTTCTTTGTTTTAGATTTTCATCCAATTTGCTTCTTTGGAAGTTATTTGACAAAAGGGGAAGATTTAAATTAGCTTTATTAATTTATATTATCTATTTTGTAAAGAACATTTGTTCAAAACTTTATGTTGTGAGTAGAGTGAACTTTGAGAGAAACATATAAGGAAGTACTTTTGGTACTAACAGTTTCTTATAGGTAAAACTTAAAACAAAAACTTGTCCAAATATAAAGAAGTAAGGAGAAAATAACAGGTATAGAATAGGATTTCATCATAAACATAATATGAGGTTAACACATAGGTGAAGGGATGAGTTTGAAAAATGTAAAGCTGCTATATCTAGATTACAATCTATTGGAGAGTGAAGAGGATGTGGAAGATGATATGTCTAGCTTAGAGGATAGTAGTGAAAATGAGTGCATTAAGAGGCTCGAAGAGGGGAGGATGTTGATCATTAGGAGGGTATTAAGTAAAAATATAGGAAAGAATGATGTGAACAAATAGTAAGACAATCTCTTTCATAAAATTTGTTCCATAAAGGATTTAATTTGTAGTGTAATCATCTATAGAGGAAGTTATGCAAATGTAGATAGTATGATGTTAATGGAGAAGTTAGGATTGCCATCCACCAAACACCTTAAATTGTACAATTTATAATGGTTGAATGAGATTTGAAAGGTTAGGGTAATTAGGTAAATGTTGGTTTCTATATCAATTAGGAGGTACAAGGATGAGACCCAATTACTTTGTAAGATTGATTATCATGGTTGAAATAAAAATTAACATAATGTATCTATGTCCTCTCTTGTGACATATACAGATATTTAACTAGGCAATTATCACCTTTTGATGTGTAATTTAATCCAATCAGACTCATTAAAACCCTAGGTGTCCCTAGTGGAGAAGTCATACTCTCCTAAAGGTTTACTAAAATGATACCCATGAATATTAACATACATACAATAGTTATCTAAACATTTAATAACATACATATATATATGTATGTATGTATATATATATATAAACATACATATATGTATGTATGTGTACACACACACACACACACATACATATATGTATAAATTTAAAGTGTATAATATTTCTTAAATGAATCACTATACAAGAAGTTGCTAAGGGAATCAACATACATATTTGTTTTTGCTAAAGTTAAGAAGTTGTAGGAAAAATATAAGGGAATCAACACACTAATGTACTTGCTTGTGTACTTTAACATAGCCACGTTTCAAGCAAGACAGGCTTTTAAAAAATATTAGAGAGTTACACGATCATGAACATGCACATATACTTGCCTATATACTTTAATATAGCCATGTTTCTCACAAGAAAAATTATTTTAGAAGTTCCAGAGAGTTATATAGCTATGAACAGAGCTATATTGGAGATGAATAAGCATTCGTACTTGCTCAAATTCATATTTTAAGCTCACATTTTCTTTGGATTCAAGGATATTATGATCTTTTAAACTATATGGTCATCAACATGCCTTGTACATGCTTGTGTACTACCAAAAATCTAATTTTCAAACTATAAAATTTAAAGTTAAAGGGAAAAGTAAGGGAAAAGCTTGAGACACAATTAGAAACCTAAAAAAGGCCAAAAAAAAATGAAGAACAACCAAGGAGACCCTTTGGAGTGAATTTTCATTGATCTAAAGTGATTTTCTTGAAGATTAAAAGGAATTTCATCATATATCCTTTGATTTTTTGTTTTCCATTTAGTTTTGATATTATGTTTGATATGATTTGGAACTAAAACCCTTTATGGTATCTAGATAAAATGAACCCTAGGTTGAACTTGTAATGATTTTATTTTATTCTTTAGTTTTATTGAGATTCAATTATGTATTCTATATTATTATTAAATTAGCATTACCTATATGTTAATTTATGTTTGAATTCATGCAATTAAGATTGAGAAATTCTTTATATGAATGGATCTAGCATAACTAAAAGGAGTTACATGCAAACCTAGAGATAAATCAATATAAATCTTCTAGTTCATGGTTAAAGCCACTAAAGGAACCATAGATCTTCGATTGATCAACCTTTGATTAGTTGTTAATAATCTTGAGAAAATTATTAGCATAATGTAGGAATTTCCATGTATAATGAAATTTTGATTAAAGTGATATGTGAAATCTTAATTGCATGAAAAGTCTTATGGGGATTCAAAATCTAGATATTGCTTTCTTCAATGATTGTTTCTTAGTTTAATCTTTATTCTAGTTAATTAATTATATTGATTTATTTCAGTTTATTATTTTAATTTTTAATTTAATCAATATCTATCACATTAATTTGTTGGACTAGATCATAAAAAGACAGTTAGTACTAGTATCTAATCCTCAAGGAATTAACACATGCTCATTAATGTTAAATACAGCTACATCATATATATACAGTAAAATAAATCAGTCAAGTTTTTAACATCATTATTAGAGACTATAATATTATGAAAACCTTATTTTTATTAATATAGTCAACTTTCTTTATTTTAGGTAGTTTTTGTTTCTTTTCTTTTTATGCTTATTTCTTTAGCCTCAGAACTCTCTTTCATGATCTTATATTGATGGATTATTTTTAGGATTTGGGTATTCATTACTATAGCTACTAAACACAATGTTAAAATGGAGAGGATGATATTCTTTAGGTGATTATAATATATCAACACTTATGCCAACATTGGAATAAGAGGTATAGTAATAAGTATTTGGATGCTCAATTGGTATTCGTCAAGTATTATGACATTTGTGGTGGTGCCCACCCTAATCATGAATGTCAAGTATAAGAATACATGTGGGAGAATCCAATTCATATGGGACACTGGCCTTAAAACATCCCCTATAGTGATACTTACAATCTGGGGTGGAGCACCTATCTTAACCTTTAATGGAATAATCAAAATTTACCTAGATTTCTATAAAAATAGTACCAAGAGGATGATTAACATCTCAAGGAGCTACTTTTGAAAGCCATTGCTACAACTGAGTTTGCCATCTATGAAACTAAAGAGTTATTTGCCTCTTTCCCAATATTGGACTTCTGACTAGATAACTCATTGAGCTAGTTTCTAAAGAACAACTAACTCATTGAGCTAGTTTCTAAAGAACAAATAGGTTTTTTATCTGGATACACCAGGATAAATTTGATGGGATAAGTGAATATGATAACTTCAAGGATTATAGAGGAGATAGAGATTGAAGAAAAAGAGGAAGTTGTTATTCAATAAGAGAAGGAAGAAGGGTAAGAGGAAGATGAAAAGGGGGAGTTAAATAAGGGGGTTATCAAGGAATTGTCAATAGCATTTTAGGTATAAAGGGCGCCTACTTCTTACAAAACAAACTATCATAATCAATTGATGATCCAGGCAGTTTTATTATTTTTTATATTGATTGTTTGTTACTAAAAAGGGCATTAACTAATTTACTTGGTCTTACTAATTTGATACCATATATTCTTATTATATTGCAGCATGCGATCTATATTATGGGTGAAGAAGGGCTGGTTGAGAAGTCTAGTTAAAAGACTCATAAAGAAGCGTTAGTTAGGAGATAAACTAACAATTAGGTGTTTTTGTTTTTATTGAGTAGTTTGTAGGAATTTCATTAGTAGTTTAGTTTGTTTTCAAGTTTTAGTCTTATGGTTCTAATTTTGTTACTTGAGATTCGATATAGTTTCACAGGTTGTGAAGACTATGTCAACCTGTTGTGTTAGATTAGAGAAGACTTCACTGGCAATAGATGAATGACATTGGACAAGGCTATAAATCTTTTACTATTAGGGGAGTCGTAGTTATCCCTTTGTCAATTTTATTATAATTAACTTCATAATGGAAATTTTGAAATGTTCTTTTAAAGGATATTGATTAAGATGATTCATTATGAGTTTGGATGTGATTGTAAGTTTATTTGGTTAGGCAAATAGTTATGAGTTTTGATGATTAAGTTGATTTCAATTTAGTTCATTAATTTTAAGAATGGATACTTAATTTGCATTATAATACTTTGATAAGTGCTTAATTGTTCATATGTTTAGGTTTATATTTATTATATTTCACTTATTTATTTGAGTGTTCTAATTATTTATGGAACTTAATTTATTCATACTTTATTTTTAGTTTTTAATTCACTTATTTGGAGTAAAAGGAAAAAATTTGGATAAGTTTAAAGTGATTTGGAGATATTTTGATGAAGTTATAAAGTTGCAGGAAAATTTCATAGGCGGCAATATGTTTATATACTTGCCTGTGTACTTCACTATGACTATGTTTCATATTAAAGTTTCAAAGGGTTACAAATCCATGAACACATCTATGTTGAAGAAGTACATGACTTTGTCAACATGGCCATATTTCATGCAAGAGTTATTTTTTTTAAAGTTTCAAAGAGTTATAAGGCCACAAACATGCTTGAACACACTCGTTTACTTGCTTATATTCACATTTTAAGCTTGTGTTTGCTTAGAAATGACATATCACGTGATATTTTAAAGTACGCCACTATCAAAACTTTATGTAAAAGCCCATGTATCACCCAAAAACCTAATTTTTAGATCATAAAATGTAAAATTGAAGGGCAAAGTAAGAGAAAAGCTTAGGAGATATAATTGAAAGCCCTAAGATGGTAAAAAGAATAGATACCCTTTTTGATTAAATTTTTTAAAGATTAAAAGTGATTTCATCATGTTTCCTTTGATTTTCTATTTTTCCTTTAGTTTTGATGTTACATTTAATATGATTAGGAAATATATCCTTTATGGTACTTAGATAAGATGAATCCCAAGATGGATTTTGTAGTGAATTTATTTTATTTTAATTTATTATTTAGTTTAATTGAGATTCAATTAAGTGTTCTTTATTATTCCTGAATTAATATTGTTAGTATGTTAATTCATGTTTAATTTCATACAATTGACACTGAGGAGTTTTTGTATGAATTGATCAGGCATAATTTAAAGCAGTTGCATGGCTTAAAGATAGGTTGATATAAATCTTCTGAATAATGTCAAGCCTAATAGTGAAATTTGTAAATCGATTGATGCAATTTTAATTAGAAAGAGATTGTGATTAATTAACCTAGATTTGGTTGTTCTAGGAGAAGGGGTCTTACTTTGTTAGCCAAGCTTTTTAACGTGATTCTTAAGTCTACCAAAATGTCAGATGCGTGGAGATTTAGTACACTAATCCATCTTTACAAGAAAAAAGGGGACATCCAAAGCTATAATAACTATAGAGGAATTAAACTATTTAGTCACATCATGAAGTTATGGGAGAGGATGTTTTATAAGAGAGTAAGAAAGGGTGAACCTATCTTAGAGAACCAATTCAGTTTCTTACCAGAAAGCTCTATGACAGAACCTATACACCTCCTTAGACAATTAATGGAACATTATAGGAAAAGACAACAGGATCTATATATATTTTTCACTGAATTAGAGAAGGCTTATGACAGGGTAACTAGGCCAGTTATATAGAGGTGTTTATAAGTTAAGTTTATAGCCTATATATAGGTTGTTAGTGATATGTTTAAAGGTGTTAAGACTAAAGTAAGGATGACAAGAGGAGATACAAAGCATTTCTCTATCGATATTAGGCTACACCAAGGATCCTCATTGAGTCCCTTCCTATTTTCAGTAATGATGGATGAGCTCACCAATAATACTTAAAGGGATGTGCCTTGTTATTTTAGTGGATGAGATAAAAGAGGGTGCCAATGTTAAGCTAGAATGCTGGAGGGATACACTAGAGTCGAAGAGCTTTAAATTGAGTAGGACTAAGAATGAGTATATAGAGTAACGTTTTAGGCCATAGGGTGGAATTTGATGTGGAGATAAAGGTTAGTTCAAAAGTTATACCACAAAAATATTGTTTTAAGGATCTTGTATTTATCATCTAAATCAATAATGAGATAGATGAAGACATAATTCACTATATCAAATCAGGGTGGCTTAAAATAGAAGTGAGCATTAGGAGTTTTACATGACAAGAAAATACCTCTCAATCTAAAAGGTAAATTTTATTATTTAGCAATTAGATCGACCATGATCTATGGACAGAGTGTTGACCTATCAAATAGGTGCATAGTCATAAGTTAATGGTATAGGAGATAAGGATGCTCTGTTAGTTGTATAACCTTATTAGAAGAGATAAGGTCAGGAAGGTAGTAGTAAGAGACAAATTAAGGTGGATAACATTGATGGTAAATTAAAGGAGACAAGGCTTAGGTGGTTCGTATTTGTTAAGAGGAGACATCCTAATTCCCTAGTGAGAAGATGCAAGAAGATTGTACTTAGGAACTATAAGGGAAAACAAAGGAAGATCCAAGAAGAGCTGTGGGAAGGTGATTAGGAATGATATAACTTTGCTAGAGCGTCTCAAAGAATTGGCTGTCAATAGAAATCTTTGGCAAAATAAGATATGAGTAAAGGATCAATTCCTTTTCCCATAGGTCTATTGAAAATAACATCTCTATTAGTTAGGGGTAAGGCGTTGGAAATCTAAACCAGATCAGAGAATCACTAGTGCTGTCGATGTCCTTCATTTTGCTAATAAATCAATCATCCTAGATGATTTCCCATTCCTTCCCTACATATATCTGGACCTCCCCAGACCCTGCATCTTAATAGGATTTCTACTGAGATGTTGTTATTATTGTTGTAACATATGATTAGTTATTAATAATCTTGAGAAAGATATTAGCATAATTGATGAATTCACATGGTTTAATAAATTTTATTTTAAACTAATGTGTGAAATCTTGATAATATGAGGAGTCCTAGTAGAGATTCGAATTACAAGCACTATTGTCTTTGTTGATTGTTTCTTAGTTCGATCTTCATTCTAGTTAATCAATTGTGTTGATTTATTTTAGTTTATTTTTTAAAATTTTGAGTTAAATCAATTTCGATCACTATAATTTGTTATACTAAATAATAGAAAGATAACTATCACTAATAATTCTAGTCTTCGTGGGATTGACCCGTATTTGTCAGTGTTAGCTGTAACTACATCTTATGCTTGTAGTAAAATAAATCAATCATACACTTAAAATCTTCTTATGAAATTGAACTTACCATATGCTTTAAAATTATCTAATCTTTAATACTCCAATATATATACAAGCAAAAATCAAAATGTCTTTCAATTTGGTTATAATGAGGCTAAATGATAAGTAGATTAACCAAGAAAAGGGATATGAAAAAGAAAAATATATTCACAATTAATAGAGCAAGTCAAGAATATGATTAAAAATCACCACTAACTCTTCATATCTTACCAAAATCTACTTTTGTTTCATTTTTTTCAAGTATAGAAAATCATGCCAATTAATTTTCAAATATTTTCTTTTTTCATTTGATTTGGCATGAATATTCTTTTTTTAATATTTTTTTGCTCACTATACATAATATTAAATCATAGTAAAAGCTCTACTAATCATGAATTAGGGCATAATTCATTTACGCTCAAGGTTCTTTGGGAAAGGTTACAAAGAAAAGGCTAAAATTTTGTATAAGGTACAAAGGGCTACAAAAGGTAGGGAATTTAAATAAAAAAAATTGTTGGATTCGATTCCAAAACCCAACTCTTGCTCTGATACCACTCATGTTGGATCCTGTTTCCGGAACCCAACCTCTTGCTTTGATACCTGTTAGTGTAAGTCGACTTGTACATGATGTAAGTCGACTTATGTAGTCACGATACCCATAAGGCGACTTGTATAGT
>JANKOE010000206.1:30000865-30015804 GCA_026284465.1 Erythroxylum citrifolium | reverse complement strand
TAGGAACTCAAAATTTATTAGTATCTTCGTCTTTGAGTTAGCTTCGATACGAGACTTGAATCATGGGATTTCGACATCTGAGTCAAAAGTTATGGCCGAAACATTGTCGATAGGTCATTCTGGCGCTCCAACATATGACGTGAATTTTCGTTAATTTATTTCTCTTCTATTCCAGCTCCAAAAAATCTACAATTGGTTCTAAAAAATCCGTCAATGAGTCTAGAATTTACATATAAAATTTCAGAATTTTTGGCTTAACCAAACTTGAGATAAAAATCCCACAATGACTAGAGGTCAAGTATGCCGAAAACTCAAAAACAGTGCAATTCAAGTCTATTTGTATCATTTATGTATTTTACGTCAATGGACCTCAAATAATGATAAAACATGATAAACCAACCATAGATAAACATAAAATGAATATAAAAGACTATGAATTAAGTCCTAAACATATGTGAAAATATGAGCGTATCACTAAGATTAAGAAAACCTTTCCCTATATATAAAATCACAAAATTAAACAAAAAATGGGTTTTTTAATTTAATGAAATATCTTTTGTAATTCCTCTAGGATACTTAACTGACCTATTTTCTAATTAAATGATCATCCTAGTTAGTCTAAGTTCACCCAATCCTAATCTCTTAAACATATCATACAAAATCAAATTAATACAAGCTCCAAATTCCACAGATCTAGAAATTCTTTTCGGACAATTGAACCTTCTCAAATTGTTTTTTAAGAACTAAAAAGATTTGTGCCAAAATAACAGATGCCAAAAAGAGCAAAAGACCTTGGACACGTAATGAGTCTTGAAGTACTATTTTCGCATCCCCCTGACCAAATCCACCCACATTAGGATTACTCGTTAAGAACTTTCGATTAACAAAATCCCAATTTTATAAAGAATATTAAAACTATCTAAATCTTCAACTTTTTGGGGTAGTTTATATTGCAAGATAATGGAGCACTCCTTACCTAAAGTAATCGTCAAAAACTACATGAGCCTTTTTCTTATTAGAAAGGATATCTTTTGAGTATTTGGTAAATTTTGGAATCTATAAAAGAGCTTCAATAAAAGGAATGTTAAGATGCAATTATTTGATAATCTCTTAAAACTTATCAAATTTATCTTCCTATCTTTCTCAAGTATGGTTGAATATGGGATTTTTGGCTGCTCTTTAACTACTTCCTTTTTTGGGCTCCTCCTATTTCTCTTTATCATTCTTTTCATCCTTCTTTTCAAATTAGCAGCCTTTTCCTTCTTTTCCTTCCTCTTTTTCTTTAACTTTAAACTTTTTTCCACTCTTCAAGTCATCATATTTACATGGCCCCCAAATTTTGCTTGATGTTGCCAAGTGCCTTGCTACCTTTTAGAGAAAATCTTAGCAAGATGTCTGATCTAATTTTCTAGGTGATATATGGAGGCATATTGATTTCAAAAAGACACTTCAGTACTCTAGAAACAAGTATCAGATGAAATAATGAATTTTACCATAAGCTCTTCAAAATTACCTTCCCTAGTTGATGTTATTGCTGTAAATATTTGGGTAGAGGACTTTGTCTTTGTTGTCCTTAATTATTATACAAAAAGTTATGATGGTTTGTCTACCTTATATTATAGGAGTTACTATAGGGATTACTTGGAGATAGGTTCACCGTAAAATAACTTGCTCAGTCGGTTATCCCATACTATAAAGTGTCTAACATTTATGATTATCTTTTCCCTACTACAAATTTTTTTGAAAATTAAAAGAAGTTTCATTAATAAAGAATGGAATTACATTCTAAAAAGAAAGCTTAAAGGGAGTACTCTTTAACATGAAAGAGATGTAGTAGTTCTACCTAGTTAATAGATAAAGTTTAAGTTGTAATAAAAGTTAAAAATTCAGGGAATGTTGAAGCTACAAGTTATATTTCCCAACACCTACTACAAATGTTATAACTCCTCACTTATGCTAATTAAGCTACAAATCCTATACTATTATTTTACATGTTCATTGCTTCCAACTTTGCCTCTAAAGTTCTCACTATATATCTATATTACGAATGTAACCTAATTTTGGTTTAAGCCTCAAATTGCCTTATTAGTAATTATTCATTACAATATTTTCAATAAGCTATTATAAATCCTCAAAAGTTTAAAAGTTGTTAGTTCTACCTAAAGATGCATTGATCATCTTCATGGATTTATAACTCAATATACTATAAAATATTTGCTATTTTAATTCGAAATCAAGTCCATAATGTGGAATCTTTCTCAATAGCTCCTTTTATCTCTCCCATATTATAAACAATGTCTCACTCTCTAAAAATTAAAATGAGAAGATGTTATGCCTAAGTGTTTTTATTCATTCTAGATGAAAATATTTAGCTAAAAACTTTTCATCAATCTATTTTAGGTGTAATGGATTAAAGAAACAAATACTTCAATCACAATTTTAACATTTTCCTTAATATAAAGACCTTAGTTGAATAGCATCGTTTTAAGTTCTATTAATCTTAAAAGCATTTCAAACAACCAAAAAGTTGGTGATGTGTTCATTTAGATACTTATTAGGAAATCCATCAAACTATATAAGTTATTAAACCATGTAAATCATATTAGGCTTGAGCTTAAAGTTATTAACATCTACTCTTAGCCTAGTATCGATGGAATCTATCCTAGTGAGCAATGATTTCTTCTATAATGCATTTTACTCTTGATCCTATCATTATTTTTAGTAATTATAGCCCTAAAACTTGTAGTTATCTTCGAATACTTAAGTTTTCCTCTTTTAAATTTTGAAGCAAAGTTTTTTCAATCTATAGATTTGGTTTAAGCAATAGTTCGAGACTACTTTTGGTCATAAAATAAGGTACCTAAATCTTAAAATTCAATTAACAAACATGAAATTAAAAAAGTTCTAAGACAAATATTGAAAAAAAAACACATTAAGATATTTATAATATGAAATCCAATCTTTGGAGATGGATAAAAGAAGTTATTTAGCCCAAAGATATCAATAAGAAACCTCGTGCAAAAATGGAAATTAATGGAATATAAGCTTAAATAGGAATTTAAGGATCTGAATTTCTTCTTCCTCTTTTATCTTATAGAAGGAGGATTAAATCGATATTTTCTTTAATGATTTCCATGTCTTCTAGTCTCCAAAGCCATTTTGAATGTAAGGCTTACAGTTAATACCTGTTCTTCAGTTATACTTGAATTCCCTTTGACGATTTAGCAATGAGTATTTCAATTGCTAAAAAAAATGAAAAAAATGATTAGGTTAATAAAAATAAATAATTCTTAATATCGTAGTTCCTAATAATTATGCCAAAAATTTGATAAGATAAACCCAAACTAAAATAATACTAACTATCACAAGGTACTGTCTTCATTTACTACAAAGTAAGGAAGGGATGCACGGTTGTGCATCAAACCGTGCATAACTAAAACTACCAAAATTTTCAAAAATGCAATGTCTAGGAGTAGTGCATGGTCTGTTGCACAGCCATACATCCCTTCTTTGCTTCCAATCTTAGTTTGATACAGTGTTTCCTTCTAAATTCTTCTCCTTTTAGTCCACAAAAGCAATTACTCTCTGTAAGCACACTTAAAGTGAATAAAGTACCAAATATGCAATAAAAGTATAAAATATCAAGCAAAAATATATCAAATATAAGGTAAAAATATAATTAATTATCCATCTATCAAATATCCCCACACTTAAACATTTTCTTGTCCTCAAGCAAATCGTAATCAAAATTATAAATCTATAATATCAATTCATCATCAATCTCAATATATCCATTCATACTATACATCATCATATCTTATTGAATCTAGTTAACATACAATTAGAGTCAAGTTATCCTAAAATTAACTTCTTAAGAAATATTAATAGTAATCACATCTTATTGAAATCAAAAGCATATATCTTTACTCCCTTACAAAAATGTTAGTCAGTGAACTCATATGTTTATGGTGAAAAGTATCAAAACTCTCAATCAATGCATAGTATAATTCTTACCATATGCTTGTAGTAAAATCACATCTACACCACGTATATATAAACTAGAAACAAAAATCAAAAAGTCTTTCTACAGGTTGTAATGGGGATTAGGTACTGTATGGTTGGGGAAATAAAAGGGTTAAAGTGAAGGAAATTTACGAAAGGAAACATTACAATACTTGTTTAAAAACATATAGGTCTTTTCAGCATAACTTTATTAGTACTATATTTTTTCTTCTTTTCTCATTTTATGCTCTTTTTTATTGAATCAATCATAACAAAACAATTTGAGCATTTAGTACCAAAATTTAAAAAATAATGGACCTTTCAATAATTTCAAGTCTCAAAAAGTTATGCAATGTAAATAACCTACAAGGTTCAAAACAATAAAAAGGTCTTCAAAGAAAAATAGGATAAAGGTCAATATATGAGTTTAATCAAAGAAAAAGGCTACAACTTAACTTGGCTATACCTAAAAGATAATTTTAAAGGTATGGTAATTTTCAAAGAAACAGGCTTAAGCAAGTTGTTAATTCTAAATGCCTTTATCATGTCAATGCTTCTAATTTAACAAATATGATTTCAATATGCATAATCAAAGCAAGTTTTTATAATCATTCTACTACATAAGGATATCACACATGAAAGAATGGAAAGAGCTGATAAATTTTCAAATTTTGCTCTTAGGCTCAAAAGCTCATGAAAAAGATCGGTATATATGTGTGTGTAAATAATATGCAATGTCATTAAACTTGATCATCTCAATGAATACGAAAAATATAACTTAGAAAATTAATTTCATTCTAACCATCATCCTTTGTGTACCAAATCAAATCAATATTCAATAATGAAACACAGTATCAATGGATAGATTCAACTAAGTCATAATATTAGTTAATAAGATTCATAATCAGGTTTATAATAAACTTGAAGAAATTAGTTAAAAATTCATTCAACCCATCCTAAAAGATGTACATTGTCCTTAATGTACATATTATATGCATATATGAAAGTGAGAGAGTTAAGTTGGTACTTTCTTGAATAAGACAATTTTCTGATTTTAGATCCGTCCAATGTTAAACTACATCCTTGCAAAATATAAGAAAAAGGATAAAACTAATAAAAGAAATAAAAATAATACTATCGAAAATAACAAAATAAGAGCATCATTAATTATAATGTTAAAGAGGATAAAATAATTATTAAAAAGAAAATTAAAAGCATACATAAAAGATAACGAAAAAGAAAGAAGATAAAAATTTAAGCATCTCCTATAGTGTGTGATCCTGACTGATCCAAGGAAAACGGGTGCTCCTAGTGATGATCCTGGCTAGGTGGAGGAGCTGCAGATGAGGTCCCCTTGCCGGATAGTAGAGGTTGAACATTAAAGCCCCAAATGGCTCGCGATCGATCCCATAAGCTCTCCTTTCCATGCTACTTAAGTCTCGAGCATGCTCATCCACTCCACCAATTCTGCCTGTTGTCTCTCTAACTAGGCTATTATCAGCTGGTCTGGATTAAACTGCTCCAGTTCTATCCCTCCCATTTCGGATGGCGATAACTATGCCTGCAGTTGTTCCTCCCGAAGTCCTCCTAATGTTGCTAGCTCATCAAGCTCCCTAATAAGTTTGTAAATATCTTTTGTAGGACCCCGATGTTGATGTACCCTATGCATGTGATGCATTACTACCAAGTTGAGTGCTTCTATGGTCATCATTTGCAACTTTAGAGGTAGTCGATCAAACATACCCATTCTTATGCCAATCGAGTCACATAAGATCCAACACATATTCTACCAGCCTTCTGGATAACTAGACAAGTGCATGTCCTAGGTGTATAGCCATCCACTCTCTTATGCTCCAGAGAAAGTACATGTCGGTGTTCTTGATGACTCCCCAGTTGTCTCCTCGACCATTTGAAGTGTGGCTCAGAATACCGTGTATGTATCTGAGTATTGGACTACACAAGGTTGAGGCTTTTGACATATGTTGGTTGTTGCTGTTGTCAGTGCCAAGCTGACTCTAGAAGTGCTACAGTGATAACCAGTATGGAAGATCGATCCATAGTGCTTTGTACTCTGGTGTCCCAGTATACTCCCTGTTGTCAAAACCCATGGTAATGGAGAACTATGTATAACTCATCTGATGCATCTCACCCATCATCCGGAACTGAACTATATTAGGGCAATCCCCATCATAACACCCTTTCTCCACCAAAAATGTGGAGAGGACCTCTATAATGAGATTTTTATAAGATTGCTCCATAATTTCAAAGAATTGGGACCATGCTCATACACTTACGAACTCTCAAACCTGTTGGGCTAAGCCAACCTGCTCTAAAGCTTCCTAGTCGATGTACGGATTGACCCCAAACTTCTTATCCTTTAATCTTTGATATTGTTCTTCTTGAGTCCCAACATTGAATAGCAGTATTCATGGCCTTTCTGGGTGTTGGAGTGTTGTAGAGGACTTGCCCCGATGCCTGTTTCTAATAGTCTCTTTCTCTCACCATGATCGTGTCATTTTGCCTGAAACTTTTAGACAAGTATGATGATACTAACATCTTGATCCCTAAAGTATGCTTTTCCCCACACTTAATTTTGATTATGCTCAATACTTATTAATTGCAAAAAACAAACAAAATAAGAAAATTTTAACAATTATGAAAATTTAAAAACGTAACACACTTGAATAAATAAACAATTAAAAATTTTACTTAGAAAATCGGTTAAAATTAATTAATTTCAAAATTAAAAATTAGAAATTATGCACTTAACAAATTAAACTAAATTGTTAAATTACAATTGTAACCCTAAAGTTGAAATTAAAACCCTAAAATCAAAATTACACAAAATTGATGCAAGTAAACACGACACTCATGCAACTAAACTCAAACCCAGTCATAGTTAACGTCAAACTTAACTAATTGACTTAATTAAACATAAAGATATCACAATTGAAACATGTAATGAGCAAAATCTCAAAGTTCTGCAATTAAAGTCAAATTTAAACCTTATTCATGTGTAATTAATCAAATTGATTGATAAAATCAATCAGGTAAAGATTAACTCCAACTATTAGACAATGATGAAGCAAACAATCAAACAAATTCTTCATATAGAATGAATTTGGTACATTTATGACATGATTTTATGATTGATTTCATATGCATCATATTACCATACACACATGAATTGTGATTTAGACAAATTGCACTCCATTGACATATTATGGGGTATGAAACTAGAATGAATGTGACATGAATGTGCATTTCCAATGTCTTGTACTTTGGTTTACTAATGAGAAGAATTGATGGATTATAAATTGGAATTAATTGTTACAAATGGGTGATTGATGAAGTGATATATGCATTTAGTCTAGGAAAAATGTTGAATGGCAAGATAAATTGATACATGGAAATTTGCGTTGGTTAGGCCTATGAAATGGTGATACGTGGCATTGAAAGTGAGTGACAAATGGCTTAGTTAGTTGATTGACAAATGGCTAGAATCAATGAGTGACAAGTGGTGGTGTAGCTGAGTGACAAATGGACCAAACATAAAGTGACAATTGGTAGTTAAAGGATGAGACATATGCTTTGGATCTTAGCATAACAAGTGTCATGACATGTGTCCCACTCCCTCACCATACACCTACACCTACGATTCTTACACATGAAAGACCACCTTTTCTCTTGTTCTTGTTACTTGCTACCTTCTTCTTCCTTCTCACCATTGGCACATCCGCACAATCCCCATAACCCTGAATTTTGCCAAAATTTTGCACTTTGCCACTTCAAAATCTTGTTGCCTTCATCTTGTGATTGAAACCATTTTTATTCCACGTTATTCTTGGAGTATGCTTTATGCTTGCATGTTTGAAGGGATAAGTTAGCTTGATGATTGAGGAGGTTTAGAGTTAAACAAGTAAATGATTTGTTTACCTATTGCAATATATGTTAGCATAACATTCATGATGATTAAATTAAGATGAATTGCATGTAGGGTTAAAGATGAAGTGTGCTGGAAATTTAATGAATAGATAAGTTGTTATATGGATGAATTAGATTGAGAATTGAAGTATAATGAAGGTGAATTTATGCTAAAGAAAAGTGCTAGTGAAATGTTCTTGAAATGAGAAAGAATTTAGACTATATGTATAATCAAATGAATGATAGTTTCTATTTTGATTTTGATGCATGAAAGATCATAAATTGTGAGCAACCAAATGAATGATTTTGAATTGTAATTTGAGATGAATTGATGAGGAATTGAAGTATCTTTAAGTTATAATTGATGGACTATCATGATGGTGTTAAAATTTAGAAGAAAAGTTGAATGAAAGTGAAGGTGAACTTTCAGTTCATCTATCCCACAATCATGGGAATTGTATTAGTTCCTTCCCACGATCGTCGTAATGCTTTGAAGTAACAAAATGTGTTTTGTTTGATGGTTATACCATATAAGGGTAAGTTGGTTTTACTTTAGTGCACTAGGATATGATTGGGGCTTAAAATAAACCTAGAAAGTTGCTTGATTAAGTGATTAAGTGTTTGATAAGATTAAGTAGTTAATTGAGGTTATAAATTAAGGAATGACTTGTTAGATATCAATGTATATGAATTTGGGAAGTATGATTTGTTAATGGTATAAAGTGTTCTTATGAATGCAAATGTGATTCAAAGGATATGAACAACGTGAATTGGTATAAATGAATGAGAATTGGGAAATTGTGTGAATGTATAATGCTAGAAAAGGATTGGTGAATGTAAGATTGATGAATTGAGAATAATCAAGTTTAATTAAAGTATAAACCTAATTGCAAACTAGATGTGTACAAGCTATAATGTATGAATGATCAAGACTTGTGATTAAGGATATATACCTAGGAAAGTCAATTGAGCATGCATTGAACATGACATGTATATATATATGCGCAAATGATTAAATAATCATATGATTGATCAACTTATTAATGTGTCAAATATGTGTGTATTGCATGAAGATACATACATAAGTTGATCGCCAACATCCCGACATTGCCAGATCATCAAGGCAATAGCTTACGGCAACGTACTATGAGTGAACTAAATGTTTTCTCACTATGTTTGAGTTTTTTTTTATTAACTGTCAGATATTCAATTGCTATTGATATAAATGTGATAATTTTGGACTTTGTTGGTCTGAGGAGTTTGATATTCAGCCATGTATTGGAAGTGCTTTATAATTGTATGTGAATATAGAATATGTGACCAATTGAATGATGAATGCCAGACTTGGATCCGAAGAATTTGATATGTGATTTTAGGACACCAAATGAGAAATACTAAATGCATACTATGTAATTTGTTGTATCTCATTACATTGAAATGCATGAATAAATAAAGGAGTTGTGACCGAAGTAGCCACCCTCTGAAAAAGAGCTTTAAGCTCAGAAATGTGATAAAAAGCCTCAGGGCCAGATATAATGAGCCTGGTATCCACAATGGGTACAGGACATAAATGAGCTTGGTATCCATGACGGGTACGAGACAGTATAGGCGCTTGGTCACAACAAAGTAAAAATGAATTAGAGTCATATGTCCATTTGCATATGCATCCTTACATATTAAATGATCAAATTGACATGCCTTATTGAACTGACGTGAATTATTGAATTGTCTAAATGTATGAAGAATGTAACATGAAATTTAATACTGAATTATATGAAATAGTTGTTGAAATGAGATATTTTTTGGCTATGTGTTTCTGACCTAAGTGAAAACATCAATGATGGTCCATTCACTGAGTTCGCAAAACTCATCAAACTTACAACGCTGATTTTCAGGTTCAGAGGAGATCTAGTCAAACTAATTGGAGTTAGCTACTGCAATTGGACATGAGTTAGTGGTCGGGATCAGTTGTACTTACAGATGTCTCTAGTCATTATGCACCAAGAACAACATTTCTCAACTGTTGTACAATGTACATGTGAATTTTATAAGTGTAATGAAATTTGAGACTTTATATTTTTGTGAATAAAGATGGAAAAATGATTATTGGAATGTTTTATGATATGTGTGATGGTTTAAAATGTGTAATGAATTGATTTGATCATCTTAACGTGCCATTCTTATAGGGTATGTTGTCGAATATCCTTCGGTATGTCAGGCATATGCTCTATGGGAATGGTATGTTACACTTGATCAAGAAGGTAAGTTAGTTTGTGTGTTAAGGAAGCACAAGAAGGCAATTGGGTGGATAATTGCTACTATTAAAGGAATAAGCCCTTTTATATGTATAAATCAAAGTATGATTAAGGAATATGACAAATTAACTAGGTAGGCATAACGTAAGCTAAATCCTCTAATGATCGAAGTTGTGAAAAAGGAAGCTCTTAAACTTTTTAATGTTTATCCTATTTCAAACAGTAAGTGGGTAAGTATAGTGCAAGTGGTTCTAAAAAAATCTGAAATTATAGTAGCAACAAATCAAGATGGTGAGTTTATTCTCACTTATTTGAAAACTAGGTGATGAGTTTGATTAAAGGAAATAAAATTCCACAACTCATAAAGACCACTTACCCTTCTACTTATTGATTAGATGCTTGAGAGACTTGCTGAACATGATTATTACTACTTTTTATATGGCTTTTCAATTTATTTTCATATTCCTATTCCACTGGAGGATTAACAAAAGATGACTTTCATATGCCCATTTGGAACATTTGCTTACCAAAGAATGCCTTTCAATTTATGTAATAGTTCTACCACTATCTAAATATATATGTTGAGCATATTTGTTCTATATCTTGAGAAGATAATAGAGATGTTTATAGAATATTTTAGTATCTATGGTTCTTCTTTTGGTAATTGCATAGAGAATCTTGCATTTATTTTAGAAAGATGCATTGAAAATAACCTAATGATTAATTGAGAAATTGTCATTTTGTAGTTGATCAAGGTATAGTTTTAGGGTGAATTGTCTCTTTTATGGGTATAGAGGTTAATAAGTCTAAGATTGATCTTATTTCTACTTTACCTTACCCTATAAATTTATGGGAATTTCATCCCTTTCTTATCCATGTGAGTTTTTATTGCAAATTTATCAAGGATTTCTCAGAATATAACTTTCTTTTTATGCAAGTTATTGCAATAAGATGTTCCTTTGAGTTTGATAACAAGTGCAAAGACCAATTTGACAAGTTGAAGGAGCTTTTGACATCTCCATTAGTGATTCAACCTCCGAATTGGAGCCTCCCCTTTGAGATTATGTATGATGTAGGCAATTATGCAATAGACCGGTTCCAAGACAAAGAGTGGGAAAAGTTGCAAATGTAATTTATTATGCCTTAAAAACTTTAAATTCAAACTAGCTGAATTATTCCACAACTAAAAAGAGCTTCTATTTACGATTTTTTCTTTAGATTTTTTTTCATATTTGTTACGTGCTAAAGTTATTGTTTATTAAGATCATGGAACTTTAAATTACTTGCTCACTAAGAAAGAAGCAAAGTTGAGACTAATTAGGTGGATTCTCCTCCTTCAAGAGTTTAATTTAGAAATAAGAGATAAAAATAGGTAGAGAATGTTGTTGCTAATCACCTTAGTCGTTTGGTATAAAAGGAAAATGAAGTCCCTTTGAAAGAAACATGAACAATTACTTTATGCTTGCTTAACACTTCTATGGTATGCAAATATTGTGAATTTTGTAGTTTCTAATAAGTTGTCTGTAGGTTTGTCAAAGGCTTAAGGGGACAAGCTTAAGAGTGAAGCTAGGTACAATGTGTTTGATAATCCCTATCTTTAGAAGCATTGTGTGAACCACGTGATAAGAAAGTATGCTCTTAAGAGTGAGATGTTAAGTTAAATGACTTTACGTTTAAATAATTTTGATGAAGACCAAATAATGAGACGAAAGAAATGAGACGAAGAATATGAGAGGGAAGGATATGAGACGGAAAAATATGAGACGAAAGCAAATATAAGACGGAAGAAAAAATAAGACGGAAGACAAAAATGAGATGGAAGCTAAAGTAAAAAATGAGACGGAAGCGAAAATGGGACGAAACAAAAATGAGACAGAAACCAACGCTGAAAATGAGACGGAAGACCTGATACCACGTCGGATGATTATCAGTTTGAGTTGGTTACAGAACTCAACTGAATAATCTTCCGACGTGGTATCGGGTCTTCCATCTCAGTTTATATAACTCAACTGAATAACTGATTCTTCAAAGATCAAGAAACAAGAAGAAAGAAGCAGTTATCAAGAAGCAGTTGAAGATGAAGGCTATAAATACGAGTCGAAGTCAAAGACTACAGAAGTTAGAGAAAAATTCAAAAGAGTTAGAGATTTAAAAGCTAGAAATTTTACTCTGTGTGCTAAACTTAGAGCTACTACTGTCTGTAACAAAGCTCGAAACATCTTTCCGTAGAAAGAACAAAAGCAAATAGCCTGAAGAGGTTAAGTGTGAAAAGAATACTTGCTGTAAGAGACCTGAAGAGGCTCGGAGGAAAGAATACTTGTATCCTTGTGAAGTATAGTGAAATCTCAGAAAGGATTCTGAGGACTAGACGTAGCCCACGGTTTGGGGTAAACCAGTATAAATCTGCTGTGTCGATTCTCACTCTCAACTCTCAAACATTTATTCTTACTGTCTTACACACACATTCACGAATAAATTGCAATACTTCATAATATTGATTTTCATTAGTTTTAAGAAAAAGCAAGTTTTTCAAGAAGTTCATATAAAAGGGGATTACCGAAAAAGAATACACAATTCAACCCCCCCTTTCTTGTGCATTTTGTATATTGAATATTAAGTCTATACTAACGTGTGATTTACTTCAATTGGTATTAGAGCTCGGTGTCCAAGAACCACCGTAACAAATTGTGGATAAAGATCCATGGTGGAATCACACGTATACATAACTGAAGGTGCCTCCGTTACTAGACATCCTGCATTCAATGGAGAAGACTATCATTATAGGAAAGACAGGATGCAGCTTTTCATCGAATCTACTCATATCGATCTTTGGGATATAATAGAAAATGGACCGTATACACTAGTAGATGAAGAAGGAAATCTTATTCCACAAGTCAGATGGTCTGTAGAACAAAAAGCAAGATTCCAGCTGCATTCGAAGGCCAAGTTCTTTTTAAGTTGTGCCTTAAGCAGAAGTGAGTACGATAAAGTTCACAGATGCGACAATGCAAAGGAGATGTGGGATACGCTATCCATCACACACGAAGGTACAAATCAAGTAAAGGAGTCCAAGATAAGTATTGTTGTACACCAGTATGAGCTGTTCAAGATGAAGGATGAAGAGTCCATTGATCAGATGTTTGGAAGACTTCAAACAATCATCAATAGACTTAAAGCTCTCGACAAAACTTACGACAATCAAGATAACGTTAGAAAGATCTTAAGAAGTCTACCGAAGAGATGGAGACTAAAAGTCACAGTTGTAAAAAAAGTCAAAGATTTGAGTGTGCTGAAGCTTAATGAATTGCTTGGATCCCTGAAGATACATGAAGTTGAACTCAATGCTGAAGACAAGACTAAATGGGATAAACCGATAGCATTGAAGGCCAGATAGAAGAATCACAAGATTTCAAGGAAGAGGAGTTCATTGTCGAAAGTGCTAAAGATAGAGGAAGTCAAGAATGGCGATTCCAATGAATCAAATCAAGATTCGAGCGATGAAGATGATGAGTTATCCTTTATCTCGAGAAAGATCAGACGTATGTGGAAGAAAAAGTCTAAAGGAAATAAAGAGTTCTCCTTCAAAAAGAATAGCAAAGATGATGGGAAGAATGAGAAGACATCCATCATATGCTACGAATGCAATAAACCGAGACATTACAAGTCCAAATGTCCATTGCTGAAAAGAAAGCCAAAGAAGAGTAGAGAAGGCAAGAAAAGCATGATGGCAACCTGGGAAGATCTAGATTCGTCCAAATCAGATACTAACTCAGAGGCATCGGTGCAAGAAAATATTTGTCTAGTAGCCGAAGAAGATAGTGATGAGGAGGTAACCTTAAAATTTAGTGAATTATAAGATGCATACTCAGAACTATTAGAAGATTCACATGCAATTCTGAAGCAGTGTAAGCTATTAAAGAAAAAGTACGTAGAAAGTTTGAAAAACACGCAAGAGTTAGAAAAAGAGAACGTATGCTTAAAGAAGCAAGTAGACGAGATGAAGAAAAAGGGAGTTATAGATAGATCTGAAGAGATCAATCAGCTGAAGCAAAGGATTAACAGTCTTTCAGCTGATCTATCAACTTTTACAGATAGCACTAGAAAAATGAATGACATGTTAGGAAAATACAGATATCCTAATGACTAAACTAGATTAGGGTTTGCTAAAAACCATATTCAGCAGAAAAAGAATTTTGTTCCTCATAAAAAGAAATTTCATCAGCCACATTATCATCAGAAATTTCATAAGTCGCATCATCATCATACTATGAGATATGCTAGAACTAACCCCAAAGGACCCAAAAAAATATGGGTACCTAAGAAACAAATAATATCTCTTGTAGATATCCTTCCTTGGAAGAGGGAGCAAGCACCATTGGTACTTGGACAGTGGATGCTCGTGACACATGACAGGAAGAAGGTCTATCTTCCTAGATCTTTATTATAAGAAAGGAGGATCAGTTACTTTTGGAGACAACCAGCAGGGCAAGATAATAGGAATCAGTAAAATCGGTAAAGATTCCTTTGCATGTATTGTTAATGTGCTACTAGTTGATGGTCTAAAACACAATTTGATTAGTGTCAGTCAATTATGTGATTCTAGTTTTGAAGTGTCTTTCAATCAAAATTCTTGTGAAGTCAAAAACAGGACTGGTCTATATTCTTTTCCGCCAAAAGACGAAAAATCAATTTAGAAGATTTTCAAAATCAAAATATTTCTTGTTTTATATCAACTGAAGAAGAAAAACTGATTTGGCA
>JANKOE010000206.1:29971114-29989010 GCA_026284465.1 Erythroxylum citrifolium | reverse complement strand
TATATGTTAATGCAATGTAATTCATTAACTGCCAAAATGTTTAAGTAATATGTTACTGCAATGTAATTCATTATGTGAGAAATTGTTAAGTATATATGAGTAATGAATTATGGAGTTTTGGAATTTGAAGGCTTTGAATTTCTGAGAAATGTATTTCTGGGAATTTGTGGGAAACATTTTCAATATGTGGGAAACTCGCACGGCCGTGCATGTTTAAATTTTTTTTATGGGCTTATAAATTTGTTAATCAAAATGTTTATAATTTTTACTTTTCTTTTGCACCTTAAAAATTAGCCCATGATAAGAATCAAAGTTTGGTTTATTTAACAGTAAGTAGAAAATTAATAATAATAGGAATAATAAATTTAATAATAAGAAGAAGATAATTAATAATAATAAGGAACTAATATTAAATGCCTTTTCCTTATTAATTTCCTTCTTATTATTAATAAATCCCTTCTATTATTTTTAATAAATCCCTTCATACGTAAATATATAAATTAAGTTCTATGTTTCTTGTTGAGTAATCACATACACAGAATGATAGAAACAAAATTTGAACACAGAACTCCTAATACACTGTCCTTCATCTGCACAATACATTGGCATCCAAATTCTATACGTCTGGATAGTGGCACCATTCAATCAGGTCTACCACATCCACGTATACAAATCTCATAGTTGCACTATTCAGGAAGCTTGTGGAGATGACGAAGGTGATGGGGTTGGAGATGGCACGTAGAGTCCTTGCATCTCCCAAGACTTGTGCATTTTGTCACTCACGTATTGCAGATCGTCGGATATCCGCTGTATTTGTCGTTTCATCCGATTAAGCTGCTGATTCGTTTCATTCAGGTACCATGAGTGTGTGAACTATGGCCCAACTAGGTTGCTACTATTGTTGTGGTTGCTTTTATTCCTCCTCACTTGATGAAAAATCATCTACAAGTTGAAGTCTAGAACTTGAAGTTGCACTTGAAAACCTGTGCTTCACTGCTGTACGTGTCCGAGGATCTCGGAGCTGCATGTTGTTGTGTTCTATGATCTTCGAATGTTTTAAGTACGCTCCATCAAAATACTCGTAATCCACAAAGGTAAGTTCACTAAGATCAATCTGAAAATGTTGAGCCAAAGCAGTGGGTAAATAACCCATTCCTAAACTGTTTCCCTTTCTTCCCACTAATTGGATCAAAGTTTGAGAAAAATGAGAGAACATGTTAGGCTTATGCCTTTCATCGATGCACCATAATAAAAATAGCTCCTTCGCAGAGCATTTATTACTTTTCCTTTTCCCAAACACAACATAACACATGAATTTATGCATAAGCAACCATTCCGGACTAAGAATGTTTGCATTTGATGTAATATGAGGATTATACTCTTCCAAATTAGTTAAATATTTCCAATAACCAGTACATGAGAATAATTGATGGCCATCTTCTACCTGTTTTTGTGCAAAACCAAATAGTTGCCGTGACAAATTCTCATCCAAACAATAAGCCTGGGCTCGTAATCTAAACCATAATTTCTTAGGTTTGCTTGGCTCAAACCTCAAAAAAGTGAAAAACTCTAGTGTCAGTTCAGGGTAAATAGGGTAACTAATACGCACAAATTGTTCCCATTTACCTCTCTCACAGAATCTCAAGAATTTATCTTTCAGCCCTATTTGTTCTAGCACATCAAAATTAAAATATGTAGGTACTTCAATGCTTTTAGTCCTCATAATACTGTACCCTCTAACCTCAGCTACGATGGTTTCCTCAAATTTTCTAGATCTTCGAGCCATAATGACGTTAAATGGTGCAAAATTCAGAAAACAACCCACTACTAATCGGCAACGACCCAACTCGAGTGGTGTAAGCCTCAACTTTAGATGTGAAGAAGTCGAAAATTCACGCACAAATAGAAGAAGTAGTCGTTCATTGGAGAACAAATCTGAGTCCCAGGAGAAGATGAGAGAACGATGGTCAAAAAGGAAGAAACGAAGAAGAAAACCTAACTTCTACTACTACTACTACTACTCCGACTACTACTGCTACTACTCCTCCTACTACTACTACTGTTACCACTACTCCTCCTCCTCCTCCTCCTCCTACTGCTGCTGCTACTACTGCTACTACTACTGCTGCTGCTACTACTACTACTACTCCTCCTACTACTGCTACTACTACTACTGTTACTACTATTACTCCTCCTCCTCCTACTACTACTGCTACTGCTACTACTACTGCTACTACTAATGCTACTACTGCTACTATGACTATTACTACTACTACTACCACCACCACCACCACCACCACTACTACTACTACCACTACCACCACCACCACTACTACTACTACTAATGAATTTATTAATTTCTACAGAATTTATTAATATTGTATTTTTTAATTTGTTCATTGTCATTTTAATTCCTTAATACAATTTAATAATAAATTTGTATTTTATTTTTTATTAAAAGTTAATTATATAATAAGAAGAAGACAATTTAATTATATAATTATTTAAATATAAAATTAAATTAATAATAATAAGGAATTTAATTTGTATAAGAAGAAAATTTATAATAATACGGAATTTATTAATAATAATAATAATAATAATAATAATGACAAAAATATATATGCTTACATGTCATGGGTGTGCAATATATATATATATATATATATACCAAACAATTATATAATAATAAATATAATTAATAAAATCAATAAAATTAAAAATAATAAGGAATTTAATAATAAAAATTAATATAATAAATATAAAATTAATAATGTAAGTATATATACTAAAGTAGAAAATTAACAATAATAACAATAAAGTAGAAAGTCGCGATCGCGACGAACGTTCAGCAAAGTCGAGATTGCAACTCCCGCCATCGCAAACGCGATCCTTCAAAGCCTTCATTTATATAATGTATTTAATAAATTATTTATTTATTTATTTTTCATTTATGTACATCATTAACTATTTGTCTTTATTCTAAAAGCGCCTTAATTTTTGTTTGTTCGCTAAATTCTTTTTATCTTAATGATGACTGTAAACATATATTTTTATTATTATTAAAAACAAAATTAATAATAAGAAGAAATTTAATAATATTATTTAATATAATTAATAATTAAATAATTAAATAATAGTAATAAGAATAATAGTAAGTAGAAAATTTATAATTATCATAATTTAAAACAATTAAATTAATAAGAATAATTAAAGAAACATAATAATAATTGTTAACAGTAAGACGAAGATTAATAAAAATAATTAATAAGAATAAGCATATTTATATTTCGTTAGTATATATTATTCATTTATGATTAATATAATAATATTAATAATATTAATATAATAATTTATTATTATTATTAAAGTATTTCTAATATTATTATTAATAAAATATTTCTATTATTAAAATAAATAAATAATTTACTATATACATTATATAAATAAATTATGTATCAATAATTAATAAAAATATGATTTATCATAATAACGTTTATAACTTAACCAAACGATGTCGTTTTGGTTAAGCTACAAATGTTATAGCTTCATCCAAAAAACGACATCGTTTGGTTAAGTTATCCAAAACGACGTCATTTTGGGATAACCAAACAATGTCGTTTTCTTTGATTTCAAAGACGACGAATTACATATATAATTACCGACGGAATTTACCAACAAAATTTATCCCGCTACTAAATTTTATTTCCAAATCGACGCTACCGACATATATGTTTTTCCGCCGATAATTACCGACGGAAATATTTCAGTCCATAAACTTCTGTCGCTATTTTGTTCTTTTCTTGTAGTGCAATCAGCTGGTCAAATTAGCTGATAGAATTAGCTATCAGCTAACAGCTAATGCAATCAGCTGTTTGCCAAATAAGGTTATATTTTCTTTCACGCAAAAGCTTAAGCAAGTTGATCGTTTAACAGATGACAGCAAAATCAATATAGGAACATGGTATGAAGATGATCAGGACGAAAGATCCGAGTTACATCAGGAGATTAGAAAACACACAAGGAAAAAAGTTTGAGGAGAAAATGCATAAGGCGGCTTCGAGCAATGAATGACAGAAAAAAGGATAACGACTATCAAGGAGATTGACACACTCAAACGACATTTTTTGTGTATATAAGGAAAATGGTCATATTATTAGTTTTGAAGAATATCAGACAGTTTCAAATAGGCATAAAAAAGAAGTAAGCAGACTTGGATTCTTAGAAAGCACTGACAAGTGTTCGAATATCATTGTTTGGCGTCCATCATATCGCCAATACAAAGCAGTGTTAACAACTCTAATTAGAAGGCTAGCTTGAGATCACCAGTTTTGAGTACAAACTCTCTCTGCGCGATCCCGCAGTATAAAAGGTCCAGAGATACCCGTATCACATAACTAGTTACGTATTATAATATAAATTTTCCACTACAAATAACGCTTTTCTGTTTAAAAGTTATTTCTATGTCAAAGAAATTTCACACTCAATTTCCTTAAATAAAGTAGGATGCTTAGACAAAAGCCAGTTGATTTTCATATGGAACAAAATCATAAGTTAGCATTAGTAAAGGGACCAGAAGTTGTAGACCAAGGAATGTATAGGTTCTTGATAAGGCACTTTATATATTTCACCATCATGCGACTAGAACTAAGCTACTTGATGCTCGTTCTCTCATAGCTTGCACAAGATGTATAGAGGGAGAATTTGGGTGCAGCCTATCATGCGCTTCGTTACCTGAAGAAGAATCTAGGCTACGGAATTCTACTTGAGAGAAATAGTGACTTACAACTAAGAGCAATTATGAAATGGATTGGACAAGTTGTCCTATTATAAGGTGGTCTATCACAAGATATTTTGTTATGTTACGGATGTCTCCAATATCTTGGAAGATAAAGAAACAGAGCATATATAGTTTCATGTTTGTCAATCTAGGCAAAGTATAAGGCTTGGCTATGGCCACAAAGACAAGCAAGCTCATGTACTTGAGGACATTTTTAAAAGAATTGAGAATTGTTTATAATGAACCCATGCAGTTATATTACGACACTCAAGTCGCTTTACGCATAGTGAGTGAACCCTTTTTTATAGAAAACCAAACAAATTGAGATTAACTATTAAAGATCACGTATGGGAAGAAAAATATCATCACGATGTATGCGAAGTCAAAGGAACAATTAGTTTATATTTTCATAAAGGTATTATGAAGGCAATACTTCCAATATCTCCTTAGCAAATTAGACATTCATAACCTTGTGTACCAACTTGAGATGGAGTGTTAAATTAGTAAGAAAATAATTTTGTATATATTATGTATATTAGATAGGAGAAAGAAGAAAGTTTAAGGATTTGATAAAGATAAGTAAAAATTTAAGGAATTAACAAAGATAAGATATGAGAAAATTTTGTGATTTGATAAGTTATGATAGGATAGTCTATAAGGTTAATTGTATAAAAACATTACAAACTTTCAAACTTTAAAAATGTACAATAAAACATTCAAAGTTTTAAATTTTTATGAAAATAGCCCACCGTTAGACTTCACATTAACAATGTTGACATGATAAGCATGTCAGCTAATATATTTGTCACGTGAATGACATATAGACTACAATTTTACGTTAGTAAATTAATTTATAAAAATTAAAAATAAAATACAAAATACCTAAATCTCTACTTTTTCTTATTTTTCTCTCGCATTTATTCCTCCTAGACTAATACCTCCTTGCACCCAGTTTAGCTTTCTATTCCTCTTACACTAACATTTTTTGCTTTATCATTATATTTTTTTTATCATTATGAAAAAATATTGTATGCTAATACTTAATTTTCTGTCAAATATATGTTGCTTCAAGAATAATGAGAAGTTAGGCAAAAATGCCAACCTTAACCAAGTTAATTGCAATATGGATAAAAAATTTTCCAATGAAAATGAATATAGCTATTCCTAATTCAAAATTAGATTATATTCTTAACTGATTCTTTCATTTCTAGACTATAAAGGTAGATGATGTGTTGTAATAGTATCAACTCGAAATGCCTTTAAAAGGTACTTAATTGTAGCTGAGGTGAGATTATGATATTAATTTGAAGAGTATTGAAAGAAAATCATCCTTAACCTCTTATAAGGACAAGATTTCTACCATTCTAACTTAAGACACACCTTTTGTGTAGTATTAAGAGGATTCATAAGTACTTATAAATTGCTTTTTAATACAATCTCAATCATATAATAGTACCAAACTTTAAATGAATTGCACCTTTTGTGGTCTAAGGAAGAATCAGCTCTACATATAAAAATGTCTTTTTAATACAATCTAAAGTACACAATATTATCGAAAATGAAAGGAATTTGATACGCTTAGAAGGTCTTTAAAGGTGCCATGAAATAATTCAAAATATTTATATTGGTCTTGAATTGATAAGGATTGTTATCTTGAGTTGATAATGTTTGATAAAGTCATACATTGAATGCTTGCTAAAGATTAGTTCTAGGAGTATTTATTTAAACTCAATAATATTGTTGTTAAGAGTGATTAAGTATTCCCACTATCTTTCGAGATCCTAGTTTTTAGGGAAAGTAGTTATGTTTTCTTTGTATATATTCTCATTCGATGGAGTAAAAAAAGGCAAGTTTATTCAACAAAATTTCTGTGGTCTTTCTCACTTTAAGAAGAAAACTTTTTTTTATTTCTTAAAAGTTCTGATTGGGACTTATCATTGGTATTGGAGCTTAACAAAATTCCAGGGTAGAACACTATGGCAACTAATAAAGGACGGATTGAGACTCTTGAGGTAGGACTTGGTGCTTTGCAAGATAGTTTTTCTCGCTTAGAACTTAGCATGGTTGATCGACTGCACAGTTTGGAGGGTGCCATTAGCAAGATGTCTAAATTCCTACTTTCAATGCAGGAGACGCCATTCGAAAACATCAATGAACATTGCGAGAACTCTTACAATGGTCGATTTCACAACTCAAAAGACGACACTAGGGATACTTCGAATGGTGGGCGTCCTCAGTTCTCTTCTAACCTTACCAAACTCAAATGTTCCAGATATTCTAATGATGACCCCACTGAATGCTTCATAAACAATTCTTTGAATATGAAAATATCTAGGAGATGCAAAAAGTTTTTTTTGGCTTCCTTCCACTTAGAGTGTAAAGTCAATCAATGGTGGTAATGACTTTGTTGAGCTTATAAGGAAGAAAGCAAGGAGCTAACATAGTAGTTTCACAAATTGTGAGGACTTCAATGAAGCCTTATCCAAAATAAGGCAAGTCAGATGCTTATGGGATTACTAGAAAGAATTCGAGCGACTAGGTAACCTAGTACATGGTTAGACACAAAAGGCACTATTAAGGACATTCATTGGTGGACTCAAGGTAGAAATCACGAATGGCATTCAGGTGTTCAAAATGAAATCTTTGAAGGAAACAACTAGCCTCGCAAGGATTAGGGATGATTAAGTGAGCCAATAGCGAAAATTCACCAAGCCAATCACTTGAGCAACAGCTGACTCTCTTTTCTCAACACTAGTCAATAATTCAACCCCAATGAAATAATGAACTTAGGATGAAATGCAGAAAAGATGAGCACATAGTCTTTGCTTTATTTGTGACGAAAGTTTACTCCTAGTTATAAATGTCGAAGACCTCAACTTCTAGTGTTGGAAGGCAGTCATGCTCTTTTAGATGATAAACTAAAGTTGGATACTCAATCTAAAATATCTTTACGTTCTTTTTTTGGGATGGTTGGAAAAATAGACGATACGAGTGATGGCTAAATTTAGACACTATGAAATGGTGGCGCTCATTGATAATGACTCTACTGATAATTTCATCAATCAAAAAATGGCCAATTTGATGTACCTGTAATTCCTATAGAACCTTTCAATGTTAAGGTGGCTAATGAAGAGCCATTAAAATGTCAAGGGCGATTTAAGAATGTTTCTATTTTGATTAAAGGTATTCCTTTTGTCCTTACCATTTATGCCTTACTCTTATATGGATTGGATTTGGTGTTAGGTGTCCGTTGGTTGGAACAATTGGGTATTGTATCATGCAATTCGAAACAATTGACCATGGAATTCACGTGAGGAAATATCATTCACAAGTTACAAGGCATTGATAACCAAAAAATCCAGTTCACATCCTTGGAAGCCATTTCCAGGGACATTCGATATGGAAGTGTAGTTTTTGCCTTGTTTCTTCAAACCATAGTTGAGCAATCACCATCACCAAACCCATCCCCATCCGAAATGCAACAATTATTGCATAAATTTTAAGACATCTTTTAAGAGACCAAGCAATTACCATCAATTACAGCTGTGGATCATCATATTAATTTGCAAAAAGGGACAAAGCCTATCAATGTAAGACCATATAGATATGCCTATTTTCAAAAGGCTAAATTGAAAAAAAAAAGTTCATGACATGTGGACCTAGTATTAGTCCTTTTTATCCCCCGTTTTGTTGGTTAAGTAAAAAGATGGGACATGGCAATTTTGTACCGATTATCGAGCACTTAATGAAGTAACCATCAAAGATCGATTCCCTATTCCCATTGTTGATGATATGCTTGATAAGCCCTATGGCGCTTTCTATTTCACTAAACTTGATTTGCAGGCTATATTCCATTAGGTACGAATTCACCCTCCTTATATCCACAAAACTACATTTCTCACCCATAATGACCATTATGAATATTTAATCATACCTACCTCTAAAGAAATTATAAACTCTATATTTCGCCCTTTCCTTCAAAAATTTGTGTTTGTATTCTTTGATGACATTTTTATTTATAGCCCTAATTGGACCATTCATTTTGAACATATTCATACAGCTTTTGAATTATTAAGGCAGCATTAGTTTTTTTTGTTAAACTGAGCAAGTGTGTATTTGGTTGTCAAGAGTTAGAGTATTTGGAACACATTGTTACTCCGCAAGGAGTTAAAGTGGATCTGGATAAAATTAAAGCTATGTTTAGTTAGCATCATTCTACTAATGGCTCTAAGTTACGTAGATTTTTAGGCCTCATAGGTTACTATCGAAAATTTTTCCATAACTATGACATCATAGTTTGTCCCCTCACTAATCTTTTAAAAAAGAGACAATATGAGTGGACAAATGAAGCGAAGCTTGCTTTTAAGAATCTTAAACAAGACATGACCACTACTCCAACACTTTCCATGCCAAAATTCAATACACCCTTCATCAATGAAGCTGATGCCTCAAGAGATGGCATAGAAGTTGTCCTTACTCAATAGGGGAGACCAATTACATTTATGAGCAGAGCATTTGGCACTGCCAAACGAATGTGGTCCACTTTGGCTAAAGAGATGTTAGCAATCATTCAAGCTATCCAATCTTGGAGACCTTATCTTCATTAAAATTGACCACCAAAGTCTCAAACATCTGCTTGAACAACAGATAACAACACTAGAGCAACATAAATGGATCAATAAACTACTTGGTTATGATTATGAAATCATTTATAAACCGAGTGAAGAGAATCATGAAGCAGATGCCTTGTCACAGGTAACAGGTAGTATAAGCCTTGATGCTATCATTGTCTCTCGGAATCATATTTGGACACCATCAAAACCAAAGCCATAGACCATCCTTATATGCAGTGGATCCACAAGTAAGCAAAACAAAAACATAGTAGTCCTTATTCATAGCACAATGACCTACGTTATTATCAAAACTAAGTAATAGTTCCACCCCATTCTATCATCATCCAACAACTGCTATAAAAGTTTCATGATTCCACCATAGAAGGTCATTTAGGTGTATTATGAACTTATAAAAGATTGGCTCAACAATTTTATTGACATTCCATGTACAAGAAAGTAAAAAACTATGTTGCTTCTTACCAAGTTTGCCACACCATCTAGACTCCTACAACCATTACACATTCCATGTTAGGTATGAACTAATATAACAATGGACTTTATTGAGGTTCTTCCACCTTCTAATGGAAATCATGCTATTTTGGTCGTCGTTGATAGATTATGCAAGTTAGCACATTTTTTAGCTCTGTCCTATCCTTTTACTGTGAAAGTAGTAGCTGAGTAGTTTATTGAAGGAGTTGTTAAATTACATAGAATGCCTCAGTCCATCATTAATGATCGAGACCCGATTTTCATTAGTAATTTTTGGCGAGAATTCTTTAAGCTATCGAGAATGCAATTAAAGATAAGTTTCGTATATCACCCTCAAATGGATTGCCAGTCAGAAGTGGTAAACTATTGTATGGAATAATATCTTCGGTGCTTTGCTCATTATCAACCATGCAAATGGCATTCTTTCTTACCTTGGGCTGAATTTCAATACAACGCCACCTATCATTCAGTCATCAAGATGACTCCCTTTCAAGGTCTTTAAGGTCATCCAACATCGACAATTATGCAGTATCTTAAAGGAACCTCCTCAGTCCATGAACTTGATCAAAGCCTAGTTACTAAAGATGCCTTACTGCAATAACTCAAGAGTAATCTTAACGCCACCAATAATTGCATGAAGCAAAGGGCGAACTCAAAGAGGAGGGATATAGAGTTTGAAGTAAGAGATATGGTATTTTTCAAACTCCATCCTTATCACCAACAATCGGTGTTTAAACAGGCCTACTAAAAGCTTGCCAATCTATTTTATGGGATGTATCTCGTGGAGGAAAGAATTGGTAAAGTCACATTTAGGCTCATGCTTCATCCTGGTTTTACCATACATCCAGTCTTTCACATATCACTGCTTAAGAAACATATGGTTAAGGGTAAGAAACATATAGGCTCATGCTTCAAGAAACGTTTAGGCTCATGATTCATCCTAGTTTTACCATACATCTGTCTTGTCGTCAATTTTTTATGGTGGCAATTTCATCTTAGAGTCGGAAGCAATTTTGAACTCACGGTGGGTACAAAGAGGGTCGAAGTTCATAGAAGAAAGCTTAGTTAAGTGGAAGAGGCTTCTGGCAGAATATTCAACTTGGGAAAAATTCTTAGAATATGCAGGATCAATTCATGAACCTTAAGGGCAAGGTTCAGCTGAAAAGGGAAGGGTAATGATATACCTAGAAGATTCTTAAGGGTGCCATGAAATAATCCAAAATATTTGGATTGGTCTTGAGTTAATAAGTATTAACAAAGTCATATCTTGAATCCTTCTTGAAGATTAGGTCTAGGATTACTTATTAAAACTTAATAATATTCTTATTGATAGCGATTAGGTATTCTCACTATCTTTTGAGATCCTAGTTTTTAGGAAAAATAATTGTGTTTCCTTTGTATTTATTCTCATTCGATGGAATATAAAAAGGCAAGTTTATTCAACAAAATTGTTATGGTCATTTTCACCTTAAGTGGAAAACTTTTCTTTTATTTCTTAGAAGTTATGATTAGGACCTATCAGAATTGCAGATTTCCTTTACTTAATTTCTTCATTGGCTTAAGCAATAGCCCGAGTTGTAAATTATATGTAAATGATAGTGCATCATATACTAATGATTTAGATGATCTTTTTTTTAAAACATTAGAACAAGTTAAGTAATTGTTGATAAAAAGTGGTGAATTAGAAGTTAATGAGGTAAAGTGAGTGTGGGGAGGAATAGGTTTTGAGAGGAACAAAATCGAAAGCAAAGGAAGGTGATGTAGGGATTTAAGTTTTTTTTTATAACTTGTAATTTACCCAATTTTTATAAGTTAATTTACTTATGTAGAAATTATAATTCATTTGTCATATACGTGATAAATATATTAGCTAATGTAACGTGCCACAATGATATTGTTAATAAGAACTCTAAGAATGTGTTAATTTTATAAAAAAATTTAAAAATTAAATATTTTATTATCACTTTTTAAAGTTCGAGTTAAAATTGTAAAATAATTTTTAAATTCTTATGCTTGTAAAATATTTCGATAAATTTTGGGAGAACTGCATTATAAATTTCTAACGTATAAAAATAAACAAAGATTAACTATAAATTATATTTTAAATATGCTAGTATATATACAAGCCGGAATTCATTCTTTAAGGAATAAATGTTTCTTTCGTGCGGCTTTGAGTAGTTCGTAAAGAGTCTTACGTCTGATTCGGTGGGTGTTAAGCCCAACCCCAAGATCACATCCAGCCATTGGTCATCCAACACGTGGGCGCATCCTACTATTGCCACCTACATGGGAGTGAGAAAAACGAGAGAGCCAAAAATCACACACGTTACTCCCATTGCTGGTCCTCCTCCACTACACTCTCATGCGAAACTTGATTGGCGTTCTTTTTGTGGAGCGCAAATGGCTACGGTGGCGGTTGCTTCCACGGCGTCTGTGTTGCCTTCGCGCACAATACCTAAGAGGCGACAGGTGACGGCGATGGGGAATTTTAGCCACTTCGGAGATGTGGTTCTCAAAGATTTCGACTTCTTGAAGAAAACAATCGGTAGAGGAGTCGATTGGGCGAATCAAGCCTTTCGCATTCCGCAAGTTCTCAAAACTCTAGATGATACCCTCTGGTTGCGCCATCTTGAGGACCCTACCGCTCCTCCTCTTCAGCCTCAATCTTGGCCTCAGCCGTACTATCCAGGTCAGGTCATTAATTAATAGAAATTACATGTGTATCTTGGAGTTGTTTGTTTCCTCCTTGCTTAGTAGCTGAGATTGTAAGGGAAGGCGTCTGATGTGCTTGCAGAACTTTCTTCTGTGGATTTACTAATGGCTGACCTCAAAGCCTTGCAAGCTTATGCCACCTATTTCTACTATCTTTCTAAGCTTTGGTCCAAGCCGCTTCCCGAAGCTTACGACCCCCAAGATGTTGCTGACTACTTCAATTGCAGGCCTCATGTAGTTGCGTCTCGGTTTATTGAGGTGCACTTGACAACGTGATCATTTCTATTTGCGAAACTTGCATATATTAGTTACAAAAAGCCACATTCTCCGAGCTTTTCCCTACCTTAACTGTGCACTTATATATATAAAGAGGATGCTTGTATATATTTTTGGGATCAAATTCCTTTACATTGCGAGCTGCGCTTGTCTTTGGCCTAACCTCGAAAGTGATCTCTTGTTATATATAAATATTCTGAACTTGACATAATGGCATTTCTACTAATTTGACGATTAGCACTGACGCTGGAATGCTTATTTAACATTCTTCTGACGTCAGGTCCTGCGGTGTTCTGATGATGCATGTTGTACTGTCTCAAGCATCTCTACTTGTTTATATCTCACTCATTTTTCTTCCTTGAAAAGCTGTTGTCTTCTTATTTTTTTCTCATCAAGTTTGAATTTTGTGCTCTGGAAGGTTTTTCTTGCCTTTACGTCGGCTGTAATTAAAATCCGAACTTCGAACATCAGAAAGAGTTTTGGTTCTAGTTCAGATAAAGATGCAGATGAAAGTATCTTTCAGTACAATTTTGGGACTGTCTTAAAGGAAACGGTGCTACATTTAGGTCCCACCTTTATTAAAGGTAAATATTCTAATCCGATGAATCAAAAGTTGGAATTATTCTTTCGCAAATTGTCTTTAACTAACTCTGCGACACAAATCCCCGCTCCATGGCCCACAGCATGTAAAAAAAAAGAAGAAGCTTTTTATATTGCTCTTACAGCATGGTATGGGCTTCTATTAGGTCAAAAGATTAGTAATACATCTCTCTTTGATTTCTCATGCAGTTGGTCAGTCCCTTTCTACAAGGCCAGATATAATTGGTCCTGAAATTTCTAAGGTAAAATGCGAGCCCCAATCCGGTAGAAATTCACAGGCATACGTTGATCCTTAAATTGGATATTAGGTCTCAGGTCAGATCTAAGCTGCATATAGAATTTTAACCCATCATATCTAGCTTTTTTTTTATTTTAATTCCATGTTTCTGGCCAATGTGGATGCTTGAAACAGACCCCATTTGGTGATATTGATGATAAAGAGTAGCATTGCTACGATGTACAGTAGAATTTTACAAAAGTATCCTAATATCATCCCAAAATTATGATCAAGTTAATCACTAGTCCGCTTAACAGTTATGCATTCACTTAATTTCCTGATTTAAGTATTCAAGATTTTTATTTTGTTTTGACTCTTGTGCCAGTTACTTCCTTTCTGTTGATGCACAATCTTCAGTGCTCTGTACACTAAGATCTGTTGTTGGATTCCTTTACCTTCTCTTTTTCTCTCTTTTTTCTCCAGAACATGTGATTTTATTTCATGATTGCAGGCCCTTTCTGAGCTACATGATCAAATCCCTTCTTTTTCTAGAGCTATGGCTATGAAAATCATCGAAGAGGAATTGGGTTCACCAGTTGAGTCATTTTTTAGCTATATTTCTGAGGAGCCAGTTGCTGCAGCATCATTTGGCCAGGTTGCATACTTGATCTAATTGTTCTGTATTTTTGATTAAGCAACTCTAATCGTACAAATGAATCAAACATTCAGACATATCCCAATAAGCTTCATTCATCAGGATTGTGTGGCTTGCTTATTGTCAACTTATTTCACATGCATTGTAGGTGTACCGTGGAAATACACTAGATGGTCGTACTGTTGCTGTCAAAGTTCAGCGTCCTAATCTCCGTCACGTGGTAGTTCGAGACATTTATATACTTCGTCTTGGGGTTTGTATTACCAACATGCGTTTTGTTCTCCTCTTCTTCTGGTATCCAGTTGTTGAATAGCTTAGTTATCACTTCTCAGCTGGGACTGTTGCAAAAAGTTGCAAAGAGGAAAAGTGATCTTCGTCTCTATGCTGATGAGCTTGGCAAAGGTTTACTTGGAGAGCTGGATTACAACTTAGAGGCTGCCAATGCCTACAAGTTTCTGGTATTTACTGCTTCTTGAAAGAGATATACTGCTATTAGTTCCATAACATTATTGAAAAAGACATGTTTATGAAAACATGAATTTCTCATTACATTGTGGACTCATTATATGTTCAATATACATTTAGCATGGAAGTTGCTTATTTATTGGATATCTGTCCTACCTGCATCCTGCATGCACTCTGCTGCTAGGCGGAGCAGATTTAAAAATTCAAAATAATTTGGATATCAGGGTGTGGGAGATACTTGTTTATGTGGAGAGGCAGAAAATCTGTTTCTCTGTGAGGGGTGACAAAAGGAAAGAAAGCACTACTACAAGAGTTTAAGCTTTGAACAAGTTCAGATTCCTTAAAAAGTAGCTTAGTGCCAGCTTCTATTGGTGTTGACTCAAAAGCTTAGCCTTGGCAGTGAAATAACAAGTTTATATTTGGAGGGAGAGACTCTTCCTTTCTCTTGACTAAACCTACTTTATTTGCAGGAAGCTCATTCAGCATTTTCATTTATTCATGTACCGAAAGTACTTCAACATTTGACTCGAAGGAGGGTTCTGACTATGGACTGGGTTGTTGGCGACAGTCCAACTGCTTTATACTCTATATCTACTAGTAACACAGGTGATAGTGGGTTTATATATTCAGAGAGACAGAAAATTGAGGCAAGACGGCGTCTACTTGACCTGGTCTGTCATAAATCATGGTCTTCACCTATTTGTTATGGATTTTCTTGAGTCCCAACTACTGTACATACTTTTATTTTGGATTGATCAGGGACTTTTAAAAAGTTATTATTATGATGTCTAGTCTTCATGCAATTTACAAAAGATTTTGTTTTTGCACAATTGTTCCAGGTTAACAAAGGAGTGGAAGCATCACTAGTTCAACTGCTTGAAACAGGACTATTGCATGCTGATCCTCATCCTGGAAATCTGCGTTATACATCATCAGGAAAGATTGGGTAACTTCTTGGGTTTCATTTTAGAGCATCTGCTCATTGTCATTGTCCTGATCCTCGAACAGACTCCTAAATGTCGATCTATAATCTATATCAGAAGTACCTAGAACCCACTTAAAGTCACAGCTCTTCAAACTGTGATGTAATTTTTTGTTGCAGGTTCCTGGATTTTGGATTAGTTTGCCAAATGGAAAGGAAGCATCAGTTTGCTATGTTGGCATCTATAGTGCACATTGTTAATGGTGATTGGATGTCCCTTGTTCACTCCCTTATTGAAATGGATGTTGTAAGGCCAGGAACCAATATCCGCCGTGTCACAATGGTATTGTCTGTACTTCCATACTGGATTTTTGTCTCGGTATATTTGCCATGGAGTGAAATTTTGGGGATGTAAATGAGATGCTGCATTTATATATGAATACAGTATTTGTAATCAAAATATCGTTCTGCGATTTACTTCTCAGCTGTTAATTCCTTATGATATCACTAATATCGTACTGCGATTTACTTCTCAGCAGTTAATTCCTTATGATACCACTAACTTCTAGCCAATGCAGGAACTTGAAGATGCCATGGGAGAGGTAGAATTTAGCGATGGAGTTCCTGATGTGAAGTTCAGTAATGTAAGAAATCTTCTATTTTAAACATTCTATAGACAAAAATTAAACTATTCTTCAGAAGAAACTTTGTGATATGGTAACCCTTTATCATTCTTGAGACAAAGTTTACCTTGTTTCGGTGATTGATATTTGCATTTGATTATTTTGGTAAGCCATTGGGTATTCTTTAGAATCTCTAAAATAAACTTTTAAAAACTAATCATTTGAGTTTCTTTTCTCCTTTTCTTTGAATGATGAAATGACAATCCTACTCTGCCAATACTTTCCTATCTACTTTGCCAAAACTCTTTTGAATGTTGAAATAGATGGTACTCTGCACTGAAGGATGGATTCTCTTTAGTTCTCTAGTTTCTCATTTCAGCTTGTCCTGAAACAAAATTTTGTTAAATTCTGGAACACTTCTCAGTTTTTTAATCCTTTGTTCTTTTCTTTATTACTGTCCTTATGTTGCTTTATTCTTAGTAGTGGCTAATCTTGCCACAAATTTTGAAGGTTCTGAGCAAAATATGGTCTGTGGCCCTCAAGTATCACTTCCGCATGCCTCCATACTATACACTTGTTCTCCGTTCTCTAGCATCCCTGGAAGGTAAGTTATTGAGTACCAAGTTCCTAATTATCTTCTAAGGAAATATGCATGTTCTTAAAATGGAGATGTGGGAATGACACTCATGATACTGTTGAAATTTATACAGTTTATATTATTATGCTTTTTATTTTCATAATTGAGATTTTACAAAACCAGATCAACTGTTACTGCTATTGGCCTTGGTGCTGCATATCGTTCCATTTCAAAATTTGATTCCAAAGTCCATGCTAATACAGCAAGTGACTAAGTACCAGATCCCTTTAGAAGTTCATCCATGAAACTGTGGAGGTTACATATGGGCAGAGTGCTTATATTTTTGACATGGGAATGAATAAGAGCTGATTGTAATTAAAGTAAAAGATGCACGGGTTCAGGTCTTGTTGAGAGAGAGAGAGAGATTCCAATGTCTCATACTCATACTTGTAAAGGTCTTATATTGTAATTTCTAGAAGCAGGAGCCTTTTTGTAGAGGCATGGTAACTTTTAGAGATTCCAATGTCTCATACTCATACTTGTAAAGGTCTTATATTGTAAGCTTGTCTACCATGCTTCCAGTTGGATTAGACATCTTTCTGACATTGGTGTGTCGTTTTGCAGTTAAGTGTCAGCATTAATATTCCTGATCAAGAGGAGTACCATTTTCAACCTCGTTTATTTGGGAAGGTTTTACATTAAACTTATGCTGCTTCAAAGCTCTTTGTATGTGTGTGTGAGAGTAGGCTGTTAATTTCTTGGCATTTACTTGTCCCATAAGAAACGAAAGGTCGAGCAATATGTTTTTCCCATTTGATTTTTTCAAGATCTTTAAGAAATTACTTATTCACAATCGTGCTTCACCATTCATAGTGCTCTTTTTCAACCTGTTGCTAATTCCACCTGTGTCTCACTAGAACCCCTTGTGATTATTGCATTGTATTCTTGACCATTTCTTTACTGCTAA
>JANKOE010000206.1:29957316-29971014 GCA_026284465.1 Erythroxylum citrifolium | reverse complement strand
CTGTGATTTGTAATCTCTTTGCATTATCTAAATCAATCTGATGGAGAACTTGGGCAATGGGGAAAGAAAAGGGCATGTGCAGAGTTTGGATCTTTGCAATTTAAATAGGAAGGGGAAAGTTTCATAGGCTTGTTCCAAAATGATTTGTGATTAGATTTTGCTATTTAAATGGGGTCCATAAGCAGATGGGAATCTGAGTAGTTGCGTGTTGTTTTTCTTTTTGTTCATCGGTTTTGATTTGTGTATAAAAAAATCATACTATCTAGGTTTTGAATTTTCTCGATTGTCAGAAATAGCATTTCTCTCAACTTGCAATATGGGTGTTCTAATATGTTTTATGTTCTGTTTGGAATGTTTGGTCATAAATGTTGTTGCTTTCTGGGGTTTACGGGGGGCGACTTCTAAACGGGAAATAATAAAATTTTCGGAAATTTAATTTAAAGAAACCATCTTTAGAATTATATTCTTTGTTTATGCAACATTATGCAGGCTTAAACGTTAGTCACCACATGATGTTCCACAACCATAACCAGGAAACCCCTTTCATGCATGAGAGGACAAAAAATGTTCCTGATTCAGTTGATTGGAGGAAGAAAGGAGCCGTCAATGATATTAAGGACCAAGTAAATTGTTGTAAGTATGACGGATGTTTCTGTTATTAGTTCCATATTCCTTCGTCTAGGAAAAATATAGTTCTTGAAACCATATATATGTAACTATTTGCTTCACTTACGTGCAGTCATAACCATACTAATTATTAATATTGATATTGTTGCAGATAGCTGCTGGGCATTTTTAGCTGTTGCTGCAGTATAAGGTATCAATAAAATTAAAATGGGCCAGTTGGTCTCCTTATCTGAGCAACGGTTGGTGGACTGTAACACTGTCAATTATGGCTGTAATGGAAGATGGATAGAAGAAGCATTCAAGTACATTGAGCAAGCCGGTGGATTGACAACAGAGAGTAACTATCCTTATTTAGCTAAAGATGGTTCCTGCAATTCTACCAAAGTAATTTAATTAATCGCCATGAGATTTCATGTTAGATACTTGTCAAATTTATATTTCTATTCCTGCTGTAGATCATTGCTCCTATCATGACCATCAATGGATATGAAAAGGTTCCCCGAAATGGTGAGAATGCACTTATGAAAGTTGTTGTAAACCAACCCATATCAGTTGCAATAATTTTCATAGTATTGAAAGTCCTTTACTTACCTTTTCATAGTATTGAAAATGAAAGCCCTTGCTAGCATCTATTGCAACTGATATGGGTTGGTTTACAACAGCTTTCATGAGTGCATTTTCATCATTTCGGGGAACCTTTTCATATCCATTGATGGTCACGCTGGGGGCAATGATCTACAGCAGGAATAGAAATATAAATTTGACAAGTATCTAACATGAAATCTCCTGGCGATTATTTAAATTACCTTGGCAGAATCGCAGGAACCATCTTTAGCTAAATAAGGATAGTTACTATCTGTTGTCAATCCACCGGTTTGCTCAATGTACTTAAATGCTTCTTCTATCCATCCTCCATTATAGCCATAATTGACAGTGTTGTAGTCCACCAAACGTTGCTCAGATAAGGAGACCAACTGGCCCGTTTTAATTTTATTGATACCTTATACTGCAGCAACAGCTGAAAATGTTCAGCAGCTATCTGCAACAATATCAATATTAATAATTAGTATAGTTATGACTGCACGTAAGTGAAGAAAATAGTTACATATATATGATTTCAATAACTATATTCTTCCTAGACGAAGGAATATGGAACTAATAACAGAGACATCTATCATACTTACAACAATTTACTTGGTCCTTAATATCATTGATGTTCCTGCACTGGTGTGTCAATTTGTCGTGCTGCCACATGTCTGGACACTGGTGTGTCAATTTGCCGTGCACCCATTTGACATATTGAAGGTAATTTTAGAACTGTAATTTTATCAGAAACTTATTCTTTGGTTCTGAGATGAAGAGCTTACAAAGCTATAGCTTCAGTCTGCTCTAATTCTGGAATACTACTATTTTTTCATTCACTTATTTGGCTTTTGATGCAACTGTAGGAATCAGCTTTGGCTTCTGGAATGCTGCGTTATTTACCTCGTGGTGTTATACAAGCTAGTTCAGATTTGGAGTTGAAACCTCTGTGGTCAACTAGCAGCTCAAAGGTCAGTTTCGATTCCCTGTTTTCTGGCTTCTGTTTAAGAGCGTGTGTTTGAAAAAACATTCATAATTTTGGTAGTGTGGCAATATTTTAGTGATTTTAAATTGTAGTTGGCTATTATTCCATTCTGCCAATGTTTGTTTTCTGAAATGTGTTGTGTTCGTGTTATTCACGACATGTTTGTTGACATCAAGTGCAGGTTGAACTTGAGGGAGCAATATCACGACATGTTCGTGTTATTCACTAACAACGGATATGAGGGAGCAATATCAAAGAGTTGAACTTAATATGATATTCTAAATGAAACTAAAACCACTTAGGTTAATCTCTATGAGTTTCATAAAAGGGGCGATGAGAGTTGTTGGTTGTATGTCTCATGGTTTTACTTTGTAAGCTAAGGTGGAAAAGATAAAAGAAAAGAGACTGTTACTGAAGCTTTAGCGGCTATACAATATGCTTGTAGAGTTTGAATCTACAAAAGGTGGCCAGAGACGTGGATTTTGGAATGAATACTTCACTTCATCTTACTGTTTCAACTTCCAGAGCTGCACTTATGCTCTGTCTTAATCTTGTACATATATAAATCTGACGTACGTGCATTCTTACTATAGAACTTACAGTTCAAATTGTGGTTCAGCTGTAGTTTTGATAGAATTAAATCCTTTTACTTCTCAATGAACATTTGTTCTTACATGAACCGTTATTATGCAAGACAACTCATGTTTGTTGAGTGTGATGTTAATATGTTCCAATTTGCCTAGAGTTGCATGATAACATCAACCTCTTTTGTTGTGCTAGGAACAATATTGCTACCATCCTCAATGAGTACGTAAATGTTCTAAACTTCAAGTTCATCCAGTCCTGCCAATTGCCTCTATATTTTTTACTTATTTGTTGCTTATGTTGTTGAAAATTTTACTACCATCTTTGCAGCATGAGAGACACGCCTGGCATGATGAGTCAAATGGCGATTCTGTGTTTTAGTGTCTTCAGTATTGTTTATTGTTCAATAAATTCATCATCTTTGTTTGATTATCTCAAAAAATAAAATTTCATTTTTGCTCTGTTTCTGCTATTGGATACTCATTTGGACTTTTCTGGACTGGATACTACCTTAAGTTCTTTAAATTTCTAAATTTAAACTGAAAAGCAGGTTGTGCTTACTGGTGTTTTTGCTTACTTCTGTGGTCTCAGGAATAAGCGCTACAGCTGAGCATCTTCTGGAACAGAATGCTCAAGCTTTTTGCCAAATTACGGCTAACCTTTCTATGTTTAAGGTGAACATGCATTGCTTATTTGCTAAAATTGTATCTAGGAAGCATCAGTTTGCTATGTAGGCATCTATAGTGCACATTGTTAATGGTGATTGGATGTCCCTTGTTCACTCCCTTATTGAAATGGTTGTTGTAAGGCCAGGAACCAATATCCGCCGTGTCACAATGGTATTGTCTGTACTTCTGTACTGGATTTTTGTCTCAGTATATTTGCCATGTAGTGAAATTTTGGGGATGTAAATGAGATGCTGCATTTATATATGAATACAGTATTTGTAATCAAAATATCCTACTGCGATTTACTTCTCAGCTGTTAATTCCTTATGATATCACTAACTTCTAGCCAATGCAGGAAAATGAAGATGCCACGGGAGAGAATTTAGTGATGGAGTTATTGATGTGAAGTTCAGTAATGTAAGAAATCTTCTATTTTGAATGTTCTATAGACAAAAAGTAAACTATTCTTCAGAAGGAACTTTGTGATATGGTAACCCTTTATCATTCTTGAGACAAAGTTTACCATGTTTAAGTGATTGATATTTGCATTTGATTATTTTGGTAAGCCATTGTGTATTCTTTAGAATCTCTAAAATAAACTTTTAAAAACTAATCATTTGAGTTTCATTTCTCCTTTTCTTTGAATGAGGAAATGACAATCCTACTCTGCCGATACTTTCCTATCTAGTAATGCCCTTTTGAATGCTGAAATAGATGGTACTCTGCACTGAAGGATGGATTCTCATTAGTTCTTTAGTTTCTCATTTGAGCTTGTCCTGAAACAAAATTTTGTTAAATTCCGGAACACTTCTAAGTTTGTTAATCCTTTGTTCTTTTCTTTATTGCTGTCCCTATGTTGCTTTATTGTCAGTAGTGGTTAATCTTGCCACAAATTTTGAAGGTTCTGAACAAAATATGGTCTGTGGCCCTCAAGTATCACTTCCGCATGCCTCCATTCTATACACTTGTTCTCCGTTCTCTAGCATCCCTGGAAGGTAAGTTATTGAGTACCATGTATCTAATTATCTTCCAAGGAAATATGCATGTTCTTAAAATGTAGATATGGGAATGACACTCATGATACTGTTGAAATTTATACAGTTTATATTATTATACTTTTTATTTTCATAATTGAGATTTTACAAAACCAGATCAACTGTTACTGCTATTGGTCTTGCTGCTGAATATCGTTCCATTTCAAAATTTGATTCCAAAGTCCATGCTAATACAACAAGTGATCTAAGTACCAGATTCCTTTAGAAGTTCATCCGTGAAACTGTGGAGGTAAAAAGAAATACATATGGGCAGAGGGCTTATATTTTTGACATGGGAATGAATAAGAGCTTATTGTAATTAAAGTAAAAGATGCACTGGTTCAGGTCTTGTTGAGAGAGAGAGAGAGAGATTCCAATGTCTCATACTCAATACTTGTAAAGGTCTTATATTGTAATTTCTAGAAGCAGGAGCCTTTTTGTAGAGGTATAGTAAATTGAGCCAATTCTGTTTGCTGCCATTTTCTTTTTCAGGTTTGGCAATAGCTGCAGACCCTAACTTTAAGACCTTTGAAGATGCATACCCATATGTTGTGAAGAAACTACTCACTGAGAATTTAGCTGAAACAAGGAAAATCCTATATTCGGTATAGAAAATGTGGATATTACATGTTGCAGTTAATATTAGAAATTTAAAATATCAAAATGAATCATTAGTTAGGGGTTCACTTTTGATGAATAGAGATGATATCTTCAAGATTATGATTTGATTGCATGGCTTTGATAGATGGTCAAACATTGACAATGTCACAGTTCATTTTCCTTAATGTAATGTCCTGCGCATCGACTGCTTTTACTTTCAAATTCAGGTTGTCCTTAACAGAAGGAAAGAATTACAGTGGAGTAGGCTTTCTCTTTTCGTAAGAGTAGGTTCAACTAGGTAAATGAAGATCAACCTTTACTTGATATAGCATTATCTAGGACTTTGTCTCTTTTCTGATTGACTATTAGTGGGAAACATAATTGCTTTAACTTGTATGACATAGAAGATATGTTGATGCAAAAAATGGTCCTTTCAGATTCCAAGTTGGCCTTTTCCATTGTTACCCATTTCAGAGTCTCACTTCATTTGTGGTCCACTGATGTTCATGCAATCACCAATTTTCTGCAGGAAAGCCTTGAGCCCAGTGACAATATCGAAAAGTGAAAGTTCTGTTGATTGTTTGCCAAATAAGTCCAGTGGTGTTCTCGACATTGCAAACTTGATCTTGCGGATTTTAACATCTAGAGATGGTATTGTGCTGAGGAAACTTCTGATGACTGCAGTGAGTGTCTTTTGAACTATAATCTTTTATTTTAATGTCCTGTTATTGTTGCTTCACATTTGTTTTGCTGGATTCTAGGTTAATTTGGGAGTGAAGAGATAGTGCATTTCCTCTTGTTGGGCTTTTTCTGAACTAGATTATGGACCTGTAGATTATGTTTCTTCTGACCTCAAATGGATTTATTTTGCATCTCATTGAACAGGATGGAGCTTCATTGGTCCGAGCAATGGTTTCCAAGGATGCAATTATTTTCAGGAAGCAAATTTGCCAGGCCATTGCTGATATACTATCGCAGTGGATAATTCAAACTCTTGGACTAGGCACTGCGAGGACCCATGACAGTGTCCCAATAAAACACAATATTGAGCCTGGAAACGAAGAGCAGGGCCAATCTGTTGGACTCTCAACAAATTTATATGATTTTCAATCTATTTTGAGAGATCGACGGCTGAAAGTGATATTTACCAGGATACTAAATTCTGCAAGGAAAGATCCCATGCTGATGCTCAAATTTTATTGGACCTCTTTTGTTATTTTTGTCAGAGCTACAGCATTGGCTTGTTATCGGGTTATTCTCTCTTTTTCGGAAGCCTATATTGGCCCCTTAATTCTTTCTCCCAAGAGAGTGGCAATTAGTGTCTGAATTACTTCACTCATGAGCCTCATCAGTAGAAGATGTAGCTGAATTAGAATTGTTCCCATCAACTTGAAGATCTCAAAGTCCAGATTTTATCGAGGTCTTCGAAATTTGCTTATACTTAATTTTGGCAGTGGAATGCATGGCAAGCTGTGGACGGGACAATTTACTGATTCAGGGATTCATGGCAGAGTGTGGAAAGTATATACCCTAGCTGTTCTGTACATAGCTGCCGCTGTTGCCACTGCTGACGTGAAATCCATATTTGATTTACCGAACGTGTAAGCTTGTAAGTGCTGACGGATTATACAAGCATTTTGTTTTTGTATTATTCGGGATACTGTTGTATAGGAAGCTGATGTAGAGAATTGTAGATTAGTTAATAATTTAGTACACCTTTGTATTTACATGAACTGAAACAAAAAGAAAGCTGAAAATCCAGTTCATTCCTTTCTATCTATGCGTTGAAAATGTATTGGGTCTTGAGTGAACTACAAAAATCACAGGCCGGTCTTCTCTTCATTATTTTTAAGTATTTATGTTTTTGGAGTTAGCTGATTCTTGAAGTTTGTAGGGAGCATATAAGGTGCTAATTGTTCAGAAGTTGTGTGTTAGGCCACGTAGAGGGGCCATAAGTCAAATCCCAAATATATGGGATAAAGTAGGACATAAGTTGCATACAGTAGGCATCATTTATTTCAGTTAGTTATGCTCTGTTTTACGTGGAGTTATGCTCTGTTTTACGTGGGTCATGTTCCAACTAGTAGTTGTAAGTTTTCCTTATCTTTCAGTTTGTTTGTTCATGGCTGTGCTTATTTAAGCGGCCAATAGTGTCGTCAATGGATATCAAGTATTACATTTCTTAAAAACTGTGGTTCATTTCTCACCCAAAGAGAAAGTTGTTAACGTTAACGTCAGTCGCAGCTGTTGGGACCTATCATTGTGAGATGGATCTGTACATGCTTGACATTTACCTAAGAAAGTGTACTTAAAGTTTTCCACTGATGATCAACCACCTACGATGAGAGTGGAATTGCAAGAGATGAAAATGGAGATCTCCATAACTCGGATTATCCTGAAATGTTGCTGGTCAGTGATCTACTTATAGGTGCAAAATCAGAGAGCACTTTTATTTTTCTTACTTTGACAGAAAATACATACACAAATAAATAGGTAATACCTCAACCTAGAATAGAAAACACAATCGATAATTTCCTATTTCACAACTTCCTATTTTATCACTTACTAAAAACATCCAACGCACCCTACATAAAATTCGGCCTATATACATTCTTCCTAACAGCTTATATACAAAACACTCCCCACAAGCTAAAGCATATAAATCATATGTATCAAGCTTGTTACATATAAAGTCAACATGAGAACCTATGAGAGATTTGGTCAAGATATTTGCTAGTTGATTGGTTGAACTGACATGACATTAGATAAAATTCTCTCTAAGTAACAATCGATTTCTATATGTTTGGTTGTTAGAAGCAATATGGAGAACAACTTGATTATCACAAAATAACTTCTTCTGTGATACTTTTGCAAACTCCAACTCTTAAACTAATTGCTTCAGCTAAGCAATCTTCCTCATACGTTGCTTCGATAGCTTATTCGGGTAATTCCAGAGCATGCCTCACTTAGTCTTTCCCTTGGGTAGTTGATTTTGGTGCTTATGATCGTATTTCTGTTAACTATCGTATTTCTGTTAACCCACTTTTACTCTCTCACTTTACTAGTACTACACCTTTTCCTCCTGTTACTTTAGCTAATAGGACTCAAACAGTTATTAAGGCTATGAGTTCTGCTCAACCACTTCCATCCTTGCGTTTAGATTATGTTCTTTATATTCCTAATTGCCCCTGTAATCTTGTATCTGTCAATAAACTTACACGATCTTTAAATTGTTCTATCACCTTTAATGAAAATTTTGTTATTATACAGGATCGCAACACGGGATAGATGATTGGCACAGAAGATGAGTCACAGGGTCTTTATCATTTAAATCTACCTCCTTCACCTATAGTATGTACTATTTCAGAGTCCAATTCTAATTCATAATTGTTTAGGTCATCCTAGTTTGTTGAAGCTTCAGAAGATGGTGCCTAGTTTACCTATTTTATCTTCTTTAGATTGTGAATCTTGTTAGCTTCGAAAGCATTCTTGAAGTTCCTTTCCAAAGTGTGTTAATAAAGGACCCGCATCCCTTTTTGAGTTAGTTCATTCAGACATTTGGGGTCCTTGTTATGTCTTTTCTATTTTGGGATTTCAATATTTTGTTACATTTATTGACGATTATTCTCGTTGCATTTGGTTATTTTTAATGAAAGCTCTGATACCATGTAAAAATTAGGGAAGAACACTTTTATTCTTCTTACTTTGAAAGAAAACACATACATAAATAAATAGTTGATACTTCAACCTAGAATAGGAAACAATCAATAACTTCGTATTTTATCATTTACTAAAAACATCGAATGCACCCTACATAAGAATCAACCTATATACATTATTCCTAACAGCTTATATACAACTCAACAATAGGTAAGTAACAACTATCTATTTTGGAGTAGATCCATGAGTTATATTTGTGTGTGAAAGTTAAACATAGATTTGTAATTGGAAGTGTTCAATGCTTAATGAAATTTTTGTTGAATATGGAAAATGGAAAAGAATTGAACGGTATAGTAATATCTTAGATCCTTAAAATCTATCTTAAAGGAGTTCGTTAAGGCATTTCTTTATACATCCACCCGGAAGGAACTTTGGAAAGAATTGTAGCATTTAGGGATGACAATGGGCTAGGCTCAACTGATCCAACCCAAGGCAACATGTTAAGATTAAACCCAACTTAAGATTGAATAATAAATTTTAGATAATCTACAATAGAAGGATTTAGAGGGAAAGAGACATAATAGAAGGTTGAAAAGAGAGAGAGAGAGAGAGAGAGGAATTTCTCTATTGATTAATTATGATGTTCTCATATAAAGATATTTTGTTACATAATAAAGGGAATAAAACAATGATTAGCTGTACTAGAGGATAAGGGAGCAAAATCTTTCTGCCAATATTTCTGGCTAACAACTTTTTTGTCCATAAGCTAATATTAGAAAAAACTACAAAGAGTAATAGAAAATAACATAATTAACTGTTGGAAAAATTACTTTAATACCCTTCTATATGTATACTTAACAAACCCCCGTCTTATCCCCAATAATGGATAAACTATGGAAACTGGTGCTTTATATAGTTTAGGTCTTCCTATGTAGAGTTTGGGATCAATAGCTGTTGAACATAAGTGTCACCCACTAGCAGAGTTTTAGTAGTAAGAACCTTCTTAGGTTGGATTAGAAATTCACCATCTACTAAGTAAGGAAGTTTGGAAGAAATGAGGATGTGATCCCTAACCTTTTTCTTCAGAAAGGAGGTATGAAAAATTGGGTGTATCTTATATTCAGAAGGGAGTTGGAGGCGGTAGGCAACTTTGTCAATCTTCTCGATGATATGATAGGGGATTATAGTACTTTGGAGAAAGCTTCAAGGAGTTTTTGATAGCTAGGCAGAGTTGTCGTAGGGTTGGAGTTTGAGATAAACCAACTCACATTGTAAATCATCTGGGAGTTTTGTGTTTGTCAGCAGTCTACTTCATTTTATTATGGGTTTCTGTTGATTGTTCCTTGAGATAAGCATTCCTTCTTCTCAAGATTGGATAAATTCCTCCACTGTGGCAACTGATGAAGGAAGGGAAGGGAGGACTGGTAGTGGAGGAGGGAAACCATAAACAGCTTGGAAGGGATTGAGATTAATGGCAGAGTGGTGGCTTGCGTTATACTAGTACTCTACCAAGCTGAGCCATTTAAAGCAACGCTTTGGTTTATGAAAAGTCATACACCTGAGATAAGTTTCCAGGCACTTGTGAGATTAGTCATCAGTTTAAGGGTAGTAAGTAGTGTTAAACTTAAGTTGAGTGTCCAGTAATTTAAAAAATTATTGTCAAAGTTTCCAGTGAAACCTTGTCCCTATCAAAAATAATGGTGTGAGGCTTGCCATAGAGTTTGAAGATTTGATCGAGGAAAGCTTGGGCAACAATAGCTGCATTAAATGGGTGAGATAGAGGGATAAATGTGTCATCTTTGAAAACCTATCAATTACAACCAAGATTGTGTCATAGCCTTCAAACTTTGGAAATTTCTTAATGAAATCCATTGTAACATCAGTCCAAATATGGGAGGGAATAGGGAGTGGTTAAAGGAGGCCAGAAGAAGCCACTATTTTCGGTTGGCACCTCTGACAAGTGTCATAACTAGAGATCCAATCCATAACTTGTTTCTGCCTTATCCTTGAGTGATCACCTAGTGGAGAGTCATGGAATAAGGAAATGAGTTGCTACCTTAGTGAAGCAGTAGCCCCTATGAAAATATATTTTTGTATTTAAGCATGCCTTTGGTCAGGGAGTGATTAGGAAAGGAGTTAAGTGATGTGGACAGAGAAGCAATGAGATTTTGTATTGTAAAGTCCCCTGATAAGAGTGAAGGACTTCTTAGACCAAGATAGGAGGTAGATATGTTGATGGCTAGCATATGGCTATTTGTGGAGGAGTTCCTTCTCAATTTCCTGGAGAGGGCATCTGCTACTTTGTTGTTTGCCCCCTTTTTATATTGTATGTTGTAATCCAATCCTAAAAGCTTGTTAATTCACCTCATTTAAATATAATTATGTAACCTTTGCTCCAATAGGTGCTTAATACTTTCGTGGTATGTTTTGATGATGAAATAGCCTTACTCCAAATAGTATCCCCACTTGGTTACAACAAATATGTTTGCTAATAACTCCCTCTTATAGGCAGATAGTTATTAGTTCCTAGGACTTAGGGGACTGTAAATATAGGAAATTAGCCTACCTTCTTGTATTAGTACAACCCCAATTCTTGTGTTACTAGCATCATATTCCAAAATAAAAGGTTGATCAATGTATAGGAGTCTTGGTCATTAGGCCATTAAGTTTTTCAAAGGCTTGTTAAGCTTCTGTGTTCCACTTGAACTAGTCATTCTTTAGGAGATCAGTAAGTGGCTTGCTAATGACTCCATAACCAGTGATGAACCTTCTGTAGTAAATTGCTAACCCTAGGAACCCTCTTAATCCTTTTAGGTTTCTAGGAATGGGTTAAGAAACCATGGCCTCTATTTTGCTTGGGTTTGTGGACACTCCTTTTGTTGAGATAAGATGACCAAAATAAGAGATTTGGCTCTACCCAAACTCATATTTTGATTCCTTAGCATAATGCTAGTGTTCCCTAAGCAACTCTAGAACTGTTTCTAGGTGATGAATGTGTGATACCATGGAAGAGCTATAAACTAATATGTCATCGAAAAAAACTAGCACAAATTTCCTCAAATAGGGTTTGAATATGATAATCTGAGTGATTGGAAAGTTGTAGGTGCATTGGTGAGCCCAATGGGCATCACTAGGAATTCATAGTATCCTAAATGGGTTCAGAAAGCAGTCTTGTGAGTGTCCCCTAAACTCATTCTGATATGGAAATATCTGGATCTTAAATCTATTTTGGTAAAGACTACTGACTCATGTAATTCATCCAACAAAATTTCAATAAAGGGTATTGGAAACTTATCCGTAACAGTGAACTTGTTAAGCTATCTGGAGTCCACACAAAATCTCCAACTTCCATCGTTCTTTTTGAATAGAAGTATAGGTGATGCATAAAGGCTATGGTTGGGTTAGATAACTGAAGTGGCTAGCATCTCCTCCACCAGCTTTTTAATCTCATTCTTTTGGTGATGAGAGTACCTGTAGGGTCTGACATTAACAGGTTCTAAGTGGGGCTTTAAAGGTATATAGTGGTCATGAGATTTAAGGGGTGGTAGACCCTTTGGCATTTGGAAGACATTGGCATAGGACTCAAACAATTGTTGTACCTCTAGGGTTATCTATGTAGTTTTTTGTTTCTAGTTTGGGGTTGCTAGTTGGTTGAGGGTGATTAGGAAAATTCTGGAATTAATTACCCTCCATCGATTAAGCACTAGCTTATTGATGGTCTTGACAGTAATAAGCTTAAGTGTAGTTTTCTCACTAAGCCCTCTAAGCTCTAGTTCATTACCCTCCTTCTTTATCTTCATCTTATTCTCAACAAAATCAAAGTTGATTGGAGAGTGACAATTCATCCAATCTGCCCCTAAGATGAGGTCATAGTCTCATAATTTGAACACTCTCAAGTTAAACACAAACTTGTTACCTTGCATATTGCAGTGACACTGATTGCATTTGTCCTACATAATTATTCTTCTTCCATCAACCATAGTTATCGTAGCTAAGGAGGCTTTGGTTAACTAGAGTTTAAGTTCCTTGGTCAGTTAGAAATCCACAAAGTTGTAAGTGCTGCCACTGTCGATAAGGATTATAATTGATTTCCTACTAAGTTGTTCCTTCAGCTTAAATATATTGTAACCTAGCCCTCCATCCACAACATTAAGGGAAAGCGAGATTTGCTTTATTTTAGTAGGTTGATCTTGAAAATTAGACTCAGCAACATCGTGCCATTTCTCCTTTTCTTCCCCACCTGATCCTTCAGTTGTTTGAATTGCCATCAGCTTCTTTTGATTACACTAGTGACTTAGAAAATATCTATCTCCACACTTATAACAAGCTTCAAAGTTTCTCTTTGGTGGTGCAATATTTTGTTTTGAATTGGTTTGGAAGGATTCGTTCTTAACATTGGTAGCCATTTTGTTCTGGTAAGCTTTTAAGGGAATATGAGGTGCATTAGGAGTTGGATTCTAGAGTTTAGACTAGGTTTGAGGCTTGTAGGTAAATCTGGATCTGTTAGCCTCTAAGTGATTCTCCTGCAACCTGGCTTGTTGATCGCGGCTCTATCGTTCGATCCGAAAATCGACCTTGAAAAACGGTCAAAATAATTAAATTCCAAGATTGCAGCAAGCTGAACCCAGGTCGTCTCTCTTGTTGGAACCGATGAAAAATGATTTTTAAACCTAGCCTAGGTCAAAATTATGCAATTCAAAGCTGATAAAAGCGGGGGTTTGGGTTCGTTGCTTTAAACTCGTAAAAATAATTAAAAATGAAATTAAAGTATAAACGAATCTTTTTGGATTTTTGGGAACTGAAATAAATGGAGACTTGATTGAAATTCTAATTGATAAAAGTCCTCTTGAAAATGCGCTCGGCTATCACTGTTCAAAATAAATTTCCAGGGATAATTCCACTAAGTTTCGAAAAATCAACCTTAAGGGACCCCTTAAGTCCAAGGAATTAATCAAAC
>JANKOE010000206.1:29944725-29957216 GCA_026284465.1 Erythroxylum citrifolium | reverse complement strand
CTTAGACCTTCACCAACCAAGTGATAACTTGGTTCAAAATGAAGCTTGGAGTATTCTCCACCTTTTTAACTCTTGGATCTTCTCTCAACTCTTCCTTAATCACTTGGAAAATGAAGACCTAGGGTAGACTTCTTTTCCTCTTCTCTTCTTCTCCCACGCAACTCTCTCCCTCTGTCTTTTTCTCTCAATTTCGTATAACACTTCTCCACACACTAACTCACTTAATTTCTTCCTTCTTATATACTCCTCTCTTCATTTATTCAAGCCCAAAGGCCCAAAGCCCATCCTCTTCATTTAATCTTCATTTCTTCTCATTTCACTAACATACTTAGGCCCATTTTCTCTACTCAAGTCCATTTCTTTCCTTTAGGCCCAATGCTCTTTTCTCTTTTCATTTCCTTTGGGCTCAAAGCCCAACTAACACATTAATGCTACTTGACACATTAAACTCTAACTAACTCATTTAATAACATTTATTTAGTATCTAACATATTTAACTCCTTAACTAACTTCATTAATTATCATATTTAATGCATGATCATTTAATTCATCTAACTCATTATCACATGCCATTTAATCATCATTTAATTCTATCATCATTAATCAAGTTTATTAAGGCTTTAAATTCACTAGTCATGCTTAATAATCATAAAAAAAAATTTTGGGGCTAACAGTAGTCATCCTAAGCTTATGGAATTCTTCCGCTACATTATCCTCCCTTAATTCTCTGAACCTCTTACATAAGGCTTCAGAAAATTCTTCCCAACCTATATCTGCATTACCTCCGCTCCAATTTAGAAACCATAATTTAGTTCATTGTTGCAAAAATAAGCTAGCAAAGATCCTTATTAACCAATTTCATTGGGTTTAGCAGAATCCCCTTATCAGATCTAAGAGACTCAATATTAAAAACTTGAGGATTGAATGTATACCCATATGTTGGTTAGGTTTGGGTGATGGCTGGAGCATTGAATGTATTAGGAAGCTAGAGTCCCTAGATAAGTTAGGCTAGGTATGCCACGAACTTCTAACTCTCCTACCTGAGCTCAAGCTTTAGGATGCTTTGCTCTTACATCAGATTTTCTATTTTCTGGTAACGCTCCAGTTGAAAGTCATTAAACCCGGTCTCCATGTTGCAAAACTTAGATTCCATCTGAAGAAGGTAAGCTTCTCTATGCTCTTTAACTCTTAAGCTGAGAGATTTGAGTTGCTTCTCTAGTTCCTTAATGAAGGATGAACTCTTCGGGTTGTTTGGATTCTTGCTTATGCTACAACGGAATGGATCGAAGGGAGCTTTGATGCCAATTGTTTAGTTTAAACCCATCTTAAGATTGAATAGTAAATTTTAGATAATCCAGAATAGATGGATTTAGAGGGAAAGAGACATAATAGAAGATTGAGAAGAGAGAGAGAGAGGGAGAGAGAGAGGAATTTTTTTGTTGATTAATCATGGTGATCCCTTATGGGAGATTTTGTTACATAAAAAAGGGGAAAAAACGATGATTAGCTATACTAAAGAACAAGGAAGAAGAATCTACTCTGCAAATATAGCTGGCTGACAACTTTTTTTTTCCATAAGCTAATAATAGCAAAAACTACAAAGAGCAACAGAAAATAACAGAATTAATTGCTAACAAAAAATTACTTTAATATCCTTTTATGTGTATACTTAACACAACCCATCCTGGGTCTGAATTGTTTTGTTCTTTAATTTAGAGGTTACATGCCGGGCTTTTGGTCGAGCTCGAGCTCTTTTGCCACCTTTAATTTAGATAAAGTAGTAAATATTAGTTACAAAGAGAAATTAGGGGGGAGTAACTAGCTTATTTTATGTAATCTGTGTTGGAAAATAGAGAAAGGTGTGTGCTTTGGAATGTGTGAACATGAGAATACATTGTTAATAAACAAATGTATAAAAAATGGTGGTAAAAAGGAAGTAGTAAGAAAAATATGTTATTGTGAACATTATAAGGTAAAGGCGCTTGCTTCAAGTTGCATGGTTACCTTGATTGGTATAAGGAATATAAATAACAAAAGGATTATTTTTCGTAGTTCAAAATGATTTGCAATTATCAGCATATTCAAATGCTGATTAGGGAGCTTGTTTAAGCTCCAGAAGGTCATTAACTAGACATTATTTATTGCTTTGGTAGCGAGGAAAAAGTAGGGACCAAACTTCAAGGAGACCTTTTTCACAGTCAATGGTAGAGATCAATTTATAGATTTATTTACTAAATCTCTTCCTTTTTAAACATCTAACATTTCCTTTCCAAGATGGGCCTTGCAGATCATCATAAGGCTTCAAGACGAGGAGATGAAAGTATTTTTGGTTGGCGAGTTTTGAATTTTTTTAAAGTCCATTTTAGGTGGGTTTTATTAGGAAATATTTATATTTTTCTAATTAAATTATAGTAGATAAATATACAACAAAATACCCTAGTTTTGAATTAGAAAATTTTTTTAAGAAAAATTTATCCAAAATAGATTTCTGTTATTTAAAATTATAAAATTGTAAAATATAAGAAAAGAATAATTTTATTAAAATAGTTCGTTGATAAAAAAGCCCCAATTAGGGATCAAATCCTTACTTCTCTTAGGTGGTGGTAGGACCCATGACTATCATCTCAAAAACATCCACATCATAAAATTATGACAGGGATTAAATGTTTCTTTAGATTGAGTTGAATTTATAATGGTCATAAAATATTAAGGTTATTTTTTTAACACTTCTAAATATTAAAATTTGAATTATATTTTGATGTAAATTTTAAGTTCAAAATGTCTTACATTGAAATAACACTCCTATTTATAAAATTTAAAAATTTGTACTTATTTTTTTCATTTCTTTCTTTCGTTAATATGTATAGTAATATCATTCTTGCAATTCACATTTTTTATTTCAATCATTTCAAGTTTACAATGATCATGTTATAATAGATCTCTCCCTGATGCTCACAAGAATGGTATCGATATTGACTACTTATTTGCAAATGTTAAGTTCCTCTAAAGGCAAAAAATGTGGTATAATGTTGGTTCCTTTATCATTAACATAGATCTTTTCTAGGTATAAAAACTCGAATCCAATAATATTATGTGTTAATTTACTTTGGCCTTGAGTGAAATGTTACTTTTTTCATCCAAGGAATGGTGTTTGACTATTATAGTATCATTTAGCCCAATTCATGCACAATTTTTTTCATCCATAAGAGTTCTTAACTTGTTTTAATTACTACAATGTATTTTTCCTTAGTTTAATGTATCTTGTAGTCCTAGTTGCTTTTTTTTCTAGTACCTCAATATAGACTTTCTATAGTCTATGTCTTTAGCCATATATGCATATGCATATTTAACCAAAACAAACGTACTGTTACTAAAATATAGACATAATTCAAAAATGCTCTTGAGATACCTGACTATCTATTTCATTACTAGTCATTACTCTTTTTTTTTATTTTAGAATAATCAGCTCATAATGCCAGCTGTATATACAATATTTTCTATTACATATACCATGACATACATTAAGCTACCAATAACTAAAGAGTAGGAAAAAAATTTTATATGACTATCACTTATATGACTAGTAAGATTCAATATCGATTTAAATAAGACTAAAGATCGTTTTACCATGTCAAGTTTGATTCAAGAACATGGACATGAAATTATAAAGAAAGATATAAGTCACCATATTAAAAAAACTAGAGTGATAAGATTCTAAGATTTTAATCGTCACTAGTAAGCTAAATATGATTGTAAATTTTTAAAAATTAAAACAAAAGTTACTCTAAAAGATTGAAAACAATTTCTCCATGGTTTTTGATTTTGTTTATCACAATAATAAGAAATTCTCCTATATTAACCTTAAAATATAGTCATAAAAGGAAATAATATATTAAAGTTACAATATTATAAGAAACTAAAAGTACGAGACTAGTACTTATCTAGGAAACATATTGCCACCAATTTGCTTTTATTTCTCTCATATGCAAAATCAGTATAAGAATGGCGCCTGGCACGAGTATGACTTTGATACTAATTAGGTTTTATTTCCCAACCTCCAAAAGTTAGTGTAAGATTGACTTTGATCACCAATGTGATTATGCTATCAATTAAATTATGTAACCTTCTAATATTTCACGCAAATAATCATTACAGACTTGACTTTAGTCTCTTAAAAAAGTAAAGCTTTACTCCTTATATAAAGATCTATTATTAAGTTTTTTTTGAGAAATTGTTCAAATCAAATTAAGATCTATTATTAAGTTGCTAAGGGTTTCTTTGACCTTCTTTGGCCTACTCGGGGCTCATAATTCTCCAACATTTTTTAATAGATTTCCAGCAACTTTTTTTGCTTACGTAATAAAAGATTGATTCCCATCGTTTCTCTTCCTTCCAAAAGGATTTTTGCTTAAATGGACACCTTCATCTATAAAATTAAGGGCATTTAGTGCTTGGCCAAGAATGTATCTCTGATATTCCTCACTCTCACTGTCAAACTTACTCCTTTCTCTTCATGTTTATCTCAGTCTTTTTTTCTTTGCCCAAAGTGTATAATTTATCTATAATTTTCCCCTCAATCTCTCTTGCTTACTCTTATAAATCTTGATTTGATTTTATAAACTTGTTTGAGTAACAATAGAGCAATAATAATCAATTTTTTTCATGATAAAGGAATTTGTATTTTTGTATACATCATATATAGCTATCTAGTCAAATTACCAAGGACACCCCAGTAAGATGTGGCTAGCTAGTATAGGCACCACATCACATAACACCTCAATCTTGTATCTCAATCGAGAAAGAAACTAGAGCTTGCTTGATTATTGTAAACTTTCTACTCTGATTTCAACAAATTTTGATTTTATGGTTTAGAGTGTTATGTAGTTGGCAATCCTAACTTTTTTTCAAACTATATCAGTATAATTTCCTCTATCTATGGTCATACTATAAACTCAAATTTTGATGGAATATTTTATTTGGAAAAGATTATCCCTATGCTCATTCACATCATCCTCTCTTACATACATACCCAATTCCCTCTTAGTAACTAGCATCCTTTCCTTTTCGAACCTCGCAATGGACTCATCATTACTAGTATTCTCCAAATAAGGCATATCATTATTCGCCCCCTCTTTAATCTCAGACATATGTTATCCATCCCCCCTTATCATTATCACTTTCTTATTATGGAATTATGAAGCTATATGTCCTCTCTTTAAGCATATAAAGCACTTAAAATCTTAATTTCTTTTTGTCGAAGTAAAACTGGTCTTAGCCTTCTCCCTTTTTAAAACTTTCACTTTAGTTTAATTGCTTTATATTTTTTACTTTAGAGATTTACCCTCCTTTTTACTTCATGGATTTTTCCATGATAAAGAGCCTACATTAGAAACACCAAAATGGTTAATAGGCCTCTTTTAAAGATATCTTTCTACCTTTATAGTTGTGTGTACTACATTCTTCAACTCCACAAAATAGTGTAGATCAATAATATTGGTGATTTTTGAATTTAGCCTACATATTGAGGCATTATTGCTTCTCAATCTCCCTCCATATTTGCCTTAAACATGGAAACCTTTATCTCCCTATGGTACTCCTCATACTCTTGAAACCCTGAATCAGTATTTGCAGCCTTTAGTAGAGAACCTTGTAGTAGGAACTTAGTATAAAATGCTTACTCGTCACTATTTTCATCTCCTCCCAAGTCCTGATAGTTAGTTATCAGTTTATTCTTCTAGTAAAAAAATTTTGATCCCACCAATCTATAATATAATCAATAAAACTTATAGATGCTAATTTAACCTTTTTCTCTATTTGAAAGGTGCAACGTTTAAAAACTAGCTCCTAATATTTTTCCTAATTGAAACAAGCATCAGAGTATGTCCTCTCTATAAAAGGTGGTATCTTCATCTTAATACAACCTATATTATTATCCATAATTTCTCACATCCTCTATTATAGACTAAATCAAATGTGACCTTCCTTGTCTTCCCGTTATACCACCTCTTCCCTCTTTTTCTCTTTTATTGTTCCTTAACTTTTTTTCTCTCCCAAGTATTTGGTAGCATTATCACCCTCTCAGATGCCTCAAAAATCACATATCCTAGCAAGTATAGGTGAATTATGTTATAGAATTATTATGGTAGCTTTATGTTTCTCTAACTTTCCCTAACTTTAATGAATTATCAAATAAGTTGCTCATATTCACCTTGTATGGCATTCATGATGGACAGCTAGTCTATCCCCACTCTTTTCTCTTTACTAACTTTTATATCTTTCGATAAGTTTCTGTTTTGGGTTTAGGTCATAATTCACCTACAAGAAAATGTTAGTATAAAAAACACTCACTTACACTTCCTCACATTCACTTTATTCACAATTAAACTCTTGACTAAAGGTTCTTTGCAAACTAAAAAATCTAAATCAAGGAAGTTATTTTAAATCTTTCCCTCTAAATTGGAGAGAAAATCAACAAAAAGAAACATAATTAGAGGCCAAGGAAATAAGAAAACTCAAAATAGGAAATTGGGTTTGATGGAACTTGATTAGACTGATTAGAGAAGAAGAAGAAGAATTCGACAAGAATGAGTTGTAAAAGCTAGAAAAGTATATAAAAAAAGAAAATAGTACATGTGTGAAGTAAGAGTACCTTATTCTTATTAGAGTAGAAACAATAATCCTTAATTATGAAGAATAATGTAATTGACAATCCTTTATGTATGCTTTAGATTAGACTTTTTAAGGCTTTTATTCATAAAATTTTGTTTTTTTCTCTTCTTTTTTGATTAACTTGAAAAATGAAGAAACAAAAAACAAGACTTAAGAATAATTTATTCTTAAAAAAATCTTAATAATGACAAGAGCATAAAAGGAAATTATGTATATCTTAAGAAGACATAAGGATATTGAAATATAATAATAAAATTTCAAAAACAAACCTAAATATAGAAGATGGCTTGCATACCAAATTTTAATACAACCTTCACTAATAGGACTAGTGAGATCCAGTATTAATATAAATAGCACTAAAAACCACTATATGAGATAAGTTTGATCCAAAACATGAGCATGAAATCATAAAGAATGATATAAGTCAGCATACTTATAGAAAAGAAAGGATTAGGAAATATATGATTTAAGGGTTTCAATCACCACTAAACGGCTAGATAAGTTTGCAAGTATTTAGAGAACCTAAAGAAGAGCTACTATAAAAGATTGAATAAAAACTGCCCTTTGATTAGTCAATAATAATGAATAATTTGTCTATTACAAAAATAAGAGAGCCTTTTATATTCACTTAAAACCCTAAAACTAGAGTCCTAAATGGAAATAACATCTTAAAATAATAAAATTCTTAGTAACTAAAACTATAAGATTGACACCTATCATACAAGTCCTGATTTTGTTATTGAACTTTAGATGTACATAATAAAGAAGAGTTTGATGTTAGTTACAAGTTTATCTATATCACTAGTTTTCTTATGTTTCTAGCATCTGTGATATAAGACTGATGTCTAACATTAGTATAGCATTGGCTCTATTTAGATTCTATTTACCAACCTTTAAAAGTCAGTGAAAGATTAGTATTGGTCATAAATGTGACTTTGTTGTTGATTGCATTATGTATCCTTCTAATGATTCTTGCTCCTTCACTTGAACTATCATTATGGGCTTGATTCTAGCCTCTTCAAGAAGTAAAGCTAAACTAAAGATCCATTATTAAGTCATTAAAGGCTTCTTTGGTGTTCTTCTGCTACTTTTAGTCAATGGTCCTCTAGCATTCTTTAATGGATCTTTAACAACTTTTGGTGCTTAAATAATAGATGCTTGATTCTCATTGTTTTCATCTTAATTTATTTTAAATTTTCATTCATAAAACACTATTGATAACTCATTTTAAAATTACTAGTAAATGCAGTACTAATAAGTTTATATTTTCTTATATTGAATCAAGCCAAAACCTTTTAGATACGCTTCTTACAAGATAGGTAGATGTTCCTCTTTCTTTTTAAAATGATGATTGAGCTAACACCTTTTAGTTGTACTTCTCATGAGATATCTAAATCTTTCCATTTTATTTGAAAATGATAATTCCCATAAAGAGATTATACTTTATTGAACCTAAATCCTTCATTGCCAAAGACTTCCTCATTCTGTGTATTTTTTTAACATTATTGCAAATTATTATAACTTGTCATCTATATAAAATAATATATTCATCAAATATCTATTATAGAATTTTTTTATAAATACATAGTGATATACGATATTTCTACTACACCTATTATTAACACTTAATCATCCTAATTAATTTTCAATTTATTTATCTATATGAAAATTTTGTTTATCATACATATCTCTTTTTGTATTATTAAAGTTTAAGTAATTTCATCCAAAAATAACAAATAAAATTATCAAATCAATTATATTTTTAAAATTTTTAATTATCTATAGATTTATACGTCCATTTTGATGAAATTTTCTTTCACTTTTAGGAATGACATTCCATTTTAATAATGTATTTTTATCTCTTTTAATGTTACATTTGTGTTCTAGGAAAAATCAAAGGTTCAACTTTAGAAAAATTAAACTTAATTGAAATTTTTTGGCTAGAAAAGGAGCTAAACTCAAAAATTCAAGGCATTATAGACTAAATAGTGAATAACTTACAAAGAGAGTCCAAGTTGAAACTAGGAAGGACTTATTTGCAAAAGGTAAGAAGAAGAGGTGCTTATTATAGAATAATAAAAACCAAAATGCTTAGGTATGTAAGATAAAATAACTAGAGGCATAAAATGTTTGAATTTCAATACACTAAAGTGAAAAGCATAAAACAATCTAGCATGGAGAATTTAAAACAAAACAACACTAAAGGATGAAACAATAAGCAGGAGCAACAAATGAAGAACAAAATGAAGTCACAAAACTTTTGAAAATGTGACCAAATTACAATGAAATTACTGGAAAATAAATAACGAAAAATACAAATAGAAAATGAAATGATGAGATATGAGGATTTTAAACATAAGAAAATAATGTGCCTAAAAAAGGAGTAAAATGTGGATTGGAAAAAGAAAAATGATTAAATAGAGGAGTAAGATTTAAATTGAAAATGACACATTTTGTAAGTTTATGAGTTGCAATTCTTTAACCATCACCCATTTATATGTTTTGCTATTATTGGGTCCTTATACATGGATTGAGGATTATAACTGTTACAATCCATAGATCTAATAGTAGAGAAGGTGTGTTTTTGCATTTTCTTGTCCCTTTTCCCTTCCTATATGACATATTCATTTTGGTTAATTGCTATTAATGAATCGATAGATAATGGCCATTGATATTTGCATGTGTGGCTCCATCTAAGGAGTTTGTTCAAAATTAATTAATCACCCTAATAATTATGATTATTTATAATATGACCTAACTAAGTTAACCATCAATCTCTAACAAATGCTATCTCAATCATTAATTGTAGATCTAAACATTAGTTGTTGATATATTTAAATCAATGATTTAGGTTTGAAAATCCTATATCAATTTGAGAAATTTAAGATATGTTAATTAAATTGCTCCTCATAGGTATGGTGACTTCTTTGCATTTTTTTCTCTTTTTAGCCTTATTGACTCCGTTTTGTCCATAATTTTTAGATATTGTAATTAATTGAAAACCTTTATAATTTTTTAGCCATTAATACTTTTTAGCCATGGTGTTAGTTATCCATTCCTACATATTTAAACCTCTTTGTTCTCATAAGGGTATGAAAGAAAATCATTGTAGCATAATTTCAAATCATGGAAAACTTTCTCTCTTATTTCTCTATAAAGCTATAAATAATGTTTTTTTATCATTGTAAGGAGATTTATTCTTCTTTGGAGCATTAGTAAGGAGCTACAAAATTTTCTCCTATTACTTTAATCTTTCTATCATTCGTTAGAAAGATGATGATGTTTTTTTTCTTACATAATGTTATTACCTTTTTTAGTTTCCTTGATTATTCTCATCCAACTTTTGTTGTCACTTTCCTCTGTACTATCAAAATCAAAAGAAGAAGAATGGAGCTTGAAGTTCTATGTAGCCAAAGTATAAGCATATGTTTATAATAATAGCCTCTTTCTTCTTTTAGTATTTTTAGGGCTTTTTGTAAGAATCTCACATTTTCTCTTTTTTTTTGGTTTTTTAAGCTTTTATTGTGATAAATTAGTTGTTCATATCCTTTAATTGTCGCATTTGAATATTTCTTTTCTGGTTTATTGACAAGTTTATTTGTCAATGGTTGGTTTAATATATTTTAGATATCTTTCATCTTTTATTTAGGAGTTCAAGTCTTTACCATGGCTTTTTTTAATGTTTTGAAATTGTGATTGTTAATGTTAGTTAAGAATATTTTAGTGATTTATTATTATTTCTTGATTAAAATATTTATGACATTTTAGTATGTGATTTCTAAGGATGTTCTACTCATAACTTCATTTGATCTTATTAAAATATTTAAAATTTATGTTTATTTCTTAGTCCTAGGCCAATATGTGTCAAAGGTGGATATTTAAGTTATTTTTATACTTAGGCTATTGGATCCAAATTGTTTTCTAAACAACTCTTTATTTGATATCTACTTCCTTTCATAGGTGGGAGAGGTTAGGCTTGACCTAGTTTGATACTTATTTTTTGTTATCACCAAATTTGAAGTCTAAAATGTTCAAAATATAAGAGTTTGAAGAGGTTAATTATGAGTGTCAAACCTAAGTCTTGTGTGATAGTGATTTCTATTTTGCTAAATAATTTTATTTATTTCTTTGTTTGGAATTTAATAAAAATCATATTTTTAAGAAGCGATTGTATTGGAAAAAAACTCATATTACACTTTGATTTGAATAAGTCCAAGTGGTTGTTTTACAAATAAATTGGATTATACATTGGTGTAAATATACTCACTAAAAATATTCAAGCTCTAAAACTTATCAAAAATGATATTTTCAATTATCTACTTATATTTTGTTATATTATTGTGTTATCCAATAAAATAAGTAAGAGAGAGAGAGAGAGGGAGAGAGAGAATAATTAATAAAAATCAATTTAAAAAGATGTTGGCAATTAATAAAAGTTTAATGGTCTAAATCCAATTTTTTAATAACACACAAAGAAAAGAATGCATATTAGTTTTAAAGGCCCATCTACTTTTCGATTTAAATCTTTCAAATAGTTTTATTTTAAGTTTTAGAATCGCAAGCTAAAATAAGACAATTCTTTTAGCCCAAGATTTTTTTTCAAAATATATATTAGAGTGACCTTCTTGTTTAAGTTTATATTATTTTAAGAATCATTTTATTTCTAACTTGTCCAAGTTATTTCCATCTTCAAATATCCATAACCTCAAAATTAGTTTCTTAGATTTCCTTTTCTTACCAACCATTGGGTTTTAGGAGTCATTTTAGGAAGAGTAAATTATAAAAAAGATCTTCAACTTTATTCAATTTTATAATACTAGTCTGAACTTTAACAAGTGATATTATAATATCTTCAATTTTTACAAAAATAATATGTCGTTAAACTTTGAATTGACGGTGCTAGCATTGCTTGTCATGTCAACAAGTATACTATACACATGATTAACACATGTCTTACTCGTACCATGTTAGGAAAAAAAATAACAAAATCTGAAAATTTGAAATTTCTAGAACCTAAGATCCTATATACGGATTTTTTCACTAAGCTATCAATTTCAACAACCTTTATGTTTTTAAATTTGAGAACTTTTACCTTTATGAAGCACCCATGAACTTTTTTTAATACTATTTTATTGTTATTTGAACAATGCAATCATAATTAGTTATCCATAGAAATTTCTCTTCCTTATATCTTCCACTTTGAAGCCTTATATGCTACCCATAATCCAGCAAGAACATTTCCAAGATCTCCTGTTACTAGTAGATAGAAAAATCAGAGCAAAAGAAAAAATTTAAAGGCCTTTGAAAATTTAGACGACTAAAAGAAACTTAACAATACAATAAGCACAAAATTAATCATAAGTGTTGACCTTTTAGAGGTCTTGACCCTCTTAGTACAAGATTGTTTCTAGATACTCTAAGTCCTTGTCTTTCAATTTTCACCAATAGATTCATACCCTAATCTCTCTTCGTGCCGTATAAAGATTCGAAGGGGAGAGAGAGAGAGAGAAACATACCTATACAGAGAGAAAGAGAGAAAGTATTGTTGGATCAGAAAAAGAAAGCATGCCATATTTGGAGAACCAGTAGATTTCAAAACTTTTTAAAAATCTTATTTGCAGCGAAACCAATATATCCAAATTATCATGTCAATCTATACATGATATGGTATAAGGATAATAATAAACATAAACAAGATAGTGATTGATGGCGTGTCAAACCGGCAAAAATAAATTCCTACTCTATAACACTTAAACGAGTAAAGTGGTGAATAGGGTCGAACCACAGAGACCAATGAAGTAATTATTTATTTGTGCGAAATC
>JANKOE010000206.1:29812962-29823027 GCA_026284465.1 Erythroxylum citrifolium | reverse complement strand
GTTAATCAAATCAAACCCCCCTTTTTATTGCTTTAATTGCATGCATTATTCAAACATTAGGCTAGTCTTAGAATCAATTGGTGCACTGGTTCTTTGAGAGTCGACCCGAGGTTGCATCCTGTATTGCAATCCTTAGTACAAAATTTTATTTGACCGGTTCCCAAGGGTCAATCTTAGGATTGAACGATAAGCCGCGAGTCACTATCTTACTCTGATGGAGTTTTCCTATAACAATAGTTATCATACTAGTATTGGCATAGCGCCTTATGAAGCCCTATATGGTAGGAAGTGTGTAGAGAAAATTGAAAGGAAATAAAAATTTATATTACCTAGAGAGGTTAAACTTGGAACTACAATGGTTGTTTAATTATCATGTTAAGAGTTTATGAATTGGTATAAAGTTATATTATTGGATTTGATATCAAAATTTCATGATGGTTACGTATCTTATATTTCTGAATTCATTGAGAACATACTTAAGTAAGATGAAATAAATGATAGCGATATATGTGGAAGTCCTCAAGGTTAAGTTAATCAATTATTGTGAGTACACATTTGATAGTGTGGTTACTATGGTGAATGATGTTATTGAGCACATATGTAGTACATATTTGGATATGGTACAGGGAGTAATCTATGACATATTAAATGCTCTTAAGAACTAGACCCCATAGGTAAAATTCTGAGATGAATAAAAGTAGCGCAGTGGAAGCAAAGATTTATGCGAATAAATTGAAATGGTGACTACTAAGGATAGGTAACTTTTGTATGGTCATAGAAAACTTAAATGTTATCTAGAATCAATTGAGGTCAAGGTATCATTAGTTTAATATATTAATTGGTGACTTTTCGAAAATAAACCTCTAGATAAGATGCAATGATCTTAATGGTACATATTAGGGCATAAGGGTAAATGTACATGCCTATTGTTTCACCGAACTTTAATTTATTGAACAATCTGATTATATGAAATATGATGGTAATTTATCTTATTGAGATATTATGAATGGCCGAAAAGCAGCAATGAACATAGTTGACTAATAAGGATTTTGTGAATAGTACAGATCATTGAGGAAAAAAAATTTTATAAGAGAACTTTCACTGAATTGTATCATGTAGACCAAATGTTCCATTTTTAGGAATGGATAAATATTGAACCAATTAGAAGTAAATATTGGAGACGAATAATTATGATACTTACGCACAAGAAGCTACATGGGAAATTGAAGAGAACATAAGACAACATAGCCCACATCCAGTGAATAAGTCAGTTAAGAATTTCAAGGATGAAATTCTTTTAAGGGTGTGAGAAATGTAAGGCCCCAAACTATACCCTAGTAGAAATGTTACATGTCCATGAAAGTATTTGTGTTAGGTGTTAAAATTATGACATGATTATAAGTTGTATATGTTTTTAATTTTGGTTTGATGGACCATAATTAGTAACTTGGAATTAATTTGTATCAATATAAAATTGATGTATTAAAATGTACATTTGGACTAGGAAAAATGTCAAGTGACAAGACAAATTGGTAAATGGAAATTTGTATGACTAAGCCTATACATTTACTGACATTTGGCATAAGTAAATAAGGGAAAATGGTAAAATAGCTTAATGAAATTTGGCAGCATTGATTGAATGACAAATGGCCTGGTAGGATTGTGACATTTGGCAGCTTATGGAGTGGACAAATGGGACACATGCAATGGGGACAAATGATGTGTTGTGAGAGTGACACCTAGCAACTTAGGTGTTAAGCTCTTACAAGGAAGTTTGTGTAGCTCTCATTCTTGCTCTCCAACGAAATCACCCACCCTCATTTAGCTTCCGAATTTTTGTACCAATTATGTCCATAAACTCTCTAAACTCTTTGCCAAATACTGCATCAAGAAAGTTACCATATGCTATCCTCTATGCTGATGTCTTTTTGGTGCTGAGGTCATCCTAATTTCGCCTTGATCTTGGGATGGTGTTTATTTGCTTGGAAGGCTAGTTTAGCTTGTTCTTTGAAGAAGGAACTTAAAGTTAAATAGGTAAAGGAATTCTTAACTTGATAAAATGTATTAATATAAGTTCTATGATGATTAAACTAGCAATGGAATGTGTGTTATGATGATGATAAATGAGTGCTAGAAAAGTGATCCTTGTATGGAAAATTCTGTTTTAGTTTTGATGTATGAAAGATAATGATTTGTGAGTTACCTAATGAATGATTTTTGAATTGGATTTGGACGTGTATTTCATAAAGGATTGAAGCATGAATAAGGTATAATTGAGGTGAAATTGATGGATTTTTGTGAAACTATGTTGGATGGAGTATGAAGGAGTTCAATTTGGAAACAAAATGAAGGTCATAGATCTGACAATTGTGGGAAATGCTTTGGAAGCGTAAAAGGTTCGTTTTGTACATTTTTTGGACTATATAAGGTTAAGACACTTTTTAATGGTGTAATTGGACTTGATTAAGATGTAAAATGAACCTAGTTTGATGTGGAATTAGTTAATTAAAGATTGAATAAGGTTTAGATTATTAATTGAACTAACAACTTAAGGAAGGTGTTATTTGATAACAAAGTATCTAATTTTGGAACTTATAACTTGTTAAAGGAATGAAGTTTACTTACAAATGCTAATGTGATTTAAAAAACATGAGTAATGTGTTAGTTGTGAATGTTTGTGAATTGGGAACTTATGTGAATACATGTAATGTTTCATTACTTAATGTATTCGTTGGTGCATTATTGCAAATGTTTATGTTTATAAGGCATGTTAAGTTTGATCAAATGTGAATGAATATGTTAAATTTGAGAAAATTGGAATAAATTCATATGTTATGCACTACATCACTTACATATGATTCTGAAATTTGAAATGTTTTTTTTAAACTACCAAGTTCTAGTCGTAGTAAATAGGCATACCTAGAAGGGTATACAGCTGCTTCTGTAACTAGACAATAAGGTATCTTTTGTATCTAGACACTTCGGTGTCTTATGTACTTAATACTTTGATGTCTTCTAATCTTAGACACTTCAGTATCTTTTGTTTCAGAGACTTAAGTCTCTCTTGTTTATGAGATACCAATCATATGTATCTTCTGTTCTGGTCTCGTTATCCACTTCTGTAAAAAAGACTAGTAGGCTAATATGTTTTGTGTTTTGATATATATTCTAATATGATACAGATAAGTTATGATCTGATACAAGATAAGTTCTGATTTGATACAAGATATATTCTAATTTGATACAAGTCCTGTTTCTGTTCTAACACAATTATATCCTATTTTGAGACTTATACATTTTGTTATGAAGTAATGATGTTCTGTTCTGATACTTATATGTTTTGTTCTGATGCAAGAATGTTCTATACTAATGAATTACATTATGTTCTGAGACAAATAATGTTTGGATTGCTCTTTAATATGAACAATTAAAGATTGCTTATGATATGACCTGATTCAGGACATGTGAATGTTAGACGACTGTTAGAAACAGTTGCTATTATATATCCTATTTAGTTATTCCCCACAAAGCTATATGCTTAGCAGGGTGGTTTTGCCTCCGTGTAGGTTCTGATAAGAAGACTTAAGGTTGGGACAACCATAGTGGCCAATGAAAGACTTGATATGATTTTGGAAAATGTTATGTTTAAGTTTTAAGTTGTATTTCAATATGTTAAGACATATTGTATTTTGTATAAATGGTTTGTAATAACTTATAAATGGTTTGTAACTGTAATACATGAAGGATTTGTAGGTAAGGCATGTATATGATGAGTACAATATATACATGATGTTTTGTAGATAACTCAGCAAAGTATGAATGTGAAGTATGTTATCTTATTTTCATTGAATTTCTGGAATATCTTAGTATGTTTTAGGATTGTTTTATATGGCCTCTTTATATCCTCTTAAGGGTATTCGGGTGTTACATCAATTCTTAGGTCCATGCCACAATTTCATTCGAATTCTTCTCCTTTTGGTTCGAGAAGGCAATTATCACCTACAATTCACATTAAATATAGGTATATAATTATATTCAAATAAGCATCTATCATGTAGCATAAATTATATGGAGGTAGTTGAGTAACCCTAAAGTAATTAGGAAGAATGTTATGTTGTTCTTGATTATTACTGATTTAGGAAATCTTCGGCCAAGGTAAATGGCATAGAACTAATATAATTAGACTCAAAATAGATTAGATATTAATTTCATATTCTATGTCTAATTGGAACATTATATAATGAAATGAATGAATTATACAAAAAAATTATGCAAGAAAAGATTAGTCAAAACACTTTGATATTCCTAAATATTTGGGTGGTCATGATGTGTTGTTAGATGCCAATCTTAATCTAAAATTGTAAATTGTTTAATTGGAGAATTAAAGATAAATTAAATGCAATTTTAATTTATTTAATTCTAATTTTGAATTATAATTATAATTTATATTCATTTCCAACATATTTGGGAACCTAATGAGTCTCATATAAAGAACGAGTTGAAGAGAGAAAAATTATTTTAAACAAATTGGACTTGATTGTAAAATTATAGAAACTTTATGATTAAATATGAGATATTTAATAAATAAGGATCAATATAGGATATTAGATCTTATTTGGGCATAATTGGTATTTAATTAGAATTATTTATAATTCTAATTAAAGTTTAATTGAAATTAGAATTTAATTTTAGTTAAATTACTAAAATGACCAAAAGTTATTATAAATAGGCTTAAGCTCTAACGAAACTAGTACGTCTAACGTAATCCTTTTTGTAAGAGTTACAATGTTCTCTTAACTTATTATGTGGATACCGTTAGAGGTTGGACTCTCGTGCGGCTACAGTTGTTGAGATGGATCAATTTCAAAAACGGTTTGAAGGATACAACAAGAATATGATCAAGCTTTAGAATAAGGTAAAAATTAAGATTCATGCTTTATTATAAATTTGTTGTTAAATCATTTTATAGAATTAAAGCGATTTTAGTTTTTGAGAAATCAAAATATGGAAAAAGTTTTGTAATTATTCTATTGTGGTTAAGAAAGAATACTGTTTTGATTTCCCAGCAGGTTGAACCAAGGAAGCATTCCAAAGAGTGTTTGGGGTGAAAGGGAACTAATTGCCACTTATTTAGTTTAAGGTTGGTGGAGGGACATTTTAATTCGAGAAGGAGTTGTCCGAGGTCTGTCAAGTTGGAGCATGTCAATGAGTTTTTCTAAACCCCAATTGCCCTTATTTCTGATTTTCCATACTTGATTTATGATTAATTGTTAAATTTTATTTTAGATATGATGTTTTGAGTAATTAGGATGTCATTTTTCTAGATTAATTCAAGTTATTCTGAGAGGATTTAATAGGATGCAATTGTTGGAATTTTTTATTGTGTTTATTCATGTTCTTATTTGATTGGATAAATCTTTGATTATTTGAATATGATAAGTAGAGTTAGTGATTCATTAGAGTTACATGGGCTAGAATTTTGACCTTCATTAGACAAATTTTAATTGTTGATTGTGACTCCTTGTGCTTAACATATTTTGATGTTAAAATTGAGCTTGGTCAATTTCTAAGAGTGAATAGGAACAAGTAGGAACCAGCTAGTTGGTTATCATTGTTCAACATGTTAAATATTTCGGATATGTCAAAATTGTATAACTAAACTAAATTTTGAAACATGCTTGTTCATTTATGAATATTAGATTAGTTTTATATTTGATCTCTTTGATTTCTAGACTTGATTTGAACATTAACTAAATTCATAAGTTTCATCATTTTAAATTTTTTGGTTTCGAATTTTTCCTCATTTCAGCTCATTGATAAAGCTAATCTTAAATGTGAGGTGAATATGAACAACCTAATTAGTTGAAATAATATTGTTTTGAGGCATGATTCCAAGTGTTACGTTTAACAGAGTCAAAATAGGATCATTAATCATATTTTGTAAATTGGAGTTATGCTTTTAATAATCAATTGGATGGTCATTTCTATATCAGTATTAGTTGAATATAATGTTTGATTCTTAATAAAATGAGGAGTTGAAATGAAGAATGATCAAATTTATGTTGATTTCATGCTTTTGTACATATTTCATCTACGTTTCAAATCTTTATTTGAGTAAAATTATGTATGTTTGATCTCGTTTTAACTTGAAAAATAGCATAGCTTAATGTATTTAACACAAAAGAACCATGTATTGGATATTTCATATGAAATATTGATAAAAACGTGATTAATATGCATTATGGTAGATTTGGAATTTTTTCCTTAATAGTTCATTAGTTTATAGAAAATTCGTTTTATTAGTTGAATTATGTTAAGATATGTGTCTTAATTGAATTAGATGTGTAATTGACAACTTAGGATAACTTTAAAAGTAGTACAAGATGAAACAGGGGTTGTCCAACTCAAAATTATGAAGATTTGTCCAGATTTTGTACCTAAATGAAGTGTTAAATACTTTATTCTTGTTCGTGAAAAATTTAGTCAAGTTTGTTTGAGTTTAGGAAGTAAATCAGATATTGAAATATATACTTAAATTGATTTTATAGTTGCTGAAAATTCAAGTTAAACATGAAAATTTGTTTATTTTATATATGCATATTTTAGAGTGAGTTTAGATTACTCCATTTGATGATTATAACTTAACCATAATCAAATGCATGAACGTTGATTAACGAAATGATAATTCAACATGTAGTTACACCAATTCGATTATTATTTCATGTTTACATGAATGATAGAAATAGTTAGTGAGAAAATTGAGATGAAATGTGTTTGGCTTGCCATTAACTTTTTTGACTCTAACTTTTTATCATTTTATCAAAGTTGTTTTAATTTCTTTTACCTACTTTAATCTTGCTTTAAGTGAACATTTAGATCTTAGTTTGGATGGAAATAAATTTAGAAGAGAACTTTCAAGTTTGATTGTAAATAACTGACAAATTGTTTTATTTTAGAAAATCTAGATTTATGAAAGTAATGATTTTGTTTTTATGAGATTGTTTAAATTTGTAAAATCACTTGAAATATGCTTGCATGGAAGATAGGTGATATTAGAAAAAAATAAGGATTATTGTGCCAGTTTTTTTCTCTCTATACTAATTTGATTAATAAATTCAAAGTTAAAATAAGGATTTTTGCTAAATAGAAACAAAGAAAAAGTTGAATTTGGTTCAATGATTATTTGTTCTATTCCTTAAGAATTGGACTTACCCTCTTACATTACTTACAATTTTTTTTGGTAAATCAGAGAAATTAATAAATGAATCAAAAGATATACATAAAAGTTCTATACAAATGTCTCAGAGGACACAAAATGTGCGCTCATAACAGCATATTGACCTAAACCCAGCAGGAAATAAGAGCCTACCTGCAATAAAATAACTAACAGTAACCACAGACAAGACACAAGCAGAAACACCACCAAATATGAAGTAATAGGAACTTCGAGGAAAACTGCAAAAAAGACCACAAATGCATCCAAGGATCGTAGGAATTGAAAGTGTCCAAATCCCTCTGCGTCCTTCAACAGTACGTGTGTAGACAGCTATGATCCATCAAAGTGTGCACAAACAAATCGGGACCTAACTTGCACTAAAAGTGACAGCAACAAGTAGCCAACTAATGAAAAATACATAATTACCTCCTCTCAATGAAAAAGGCTAAGAAGCTCCCTAATGTGGGAGATTACCCTGAGATAAACCCGCTCTGCCTCCTTGGCTTCATTCTTGAAGATTCTTGAATTACGTTCCTGCCAGATTAGGTAAACAGTAGTAGACAGAATGGGGGGAAGGTAAGGTAAGGTCGGGAACCTGGTACGAGAAGAACTGCTATACCAGGAGGAAATGTCGGAAAGGGTATAAAGATTAAAGATAGGCAAGTGGAAGAAATTGAGGCATTGGTCCCAAATACTCTTAGAAAAGGGGCAGGAAAAGAATAAATGATCTATGGATTCATTAGCGGCAAGGCACAGAGAACAGTAATTGGGAATATAGAGGTAGGGCAGTTTGTCCCTAGTTTGCAACTTTTGTAGGAAGGCTAACCATAATGTAAAGGAGCAATGGGGTTTACTATATTTAGACCAAACCAGCTTGTACCACGAAACTTCCGATAAGGGAGGTCTCAAGATTTTGTAGGCTGAAATATTGGTATAACGGTTAGTGGGGCTCGCTAACCATTCCAGACGGTCGGGGAGGGAAGAATTGGGGGTAAACCCTGGTGATTCAAAGAACCTAATGATGTCCAAAGACACCTCATTCAATCTCCAATTATCATTAATTATGACTTCCGTCACTCGAGCTGAGAGAGGGAGCTCCGAGCCGTTGATCGCTCGTGGTGCAGTCAAGGACCTTAAGATACCACCCGGGTGCCAAGGATCCTACCAAAAAAGAGTAGAGATACCATTCCCAATCCGAAATATGAATTGATGACTCAACTTATCCCTAACCGATAAAAGCTTACGCCAACTCCAAGAACTAGTATAAGTGGGTTGTACACTCCAAAAATTATGCCTCCTCAGAATGATAGTGTGTACCCACTCCACCCATAAAGCTTCCTTATCTGTAAACAAATCCCAAATTCTTTTACCTAATAGAACTTGATTCCAAGTAGTTAAATGCTTTATTCCTAATCCCCCTTCCCTCTTACGCCGACAAATATCACTCCACTTTACCTTTACTGATGTTTTAAACTCCGCCTTACCCGCCCATAAAAAGTTTCTAAGCTTTGTTTCTATGTCCTTAAGGATGGATGAGGGAAGAATGAAGTGTGAGGACCAATACACATGGAAGGAAGAGAGGACTTAAATGACCAATTGAATTCTACCCGCATAGGACAGACTCTTATGGGTCCAATGATTAATCCTATTATCAATATGGTCGAGAAGAGAAGCACAATCCCACCTAGTAAGACGACCCATCATGAGAGGAACTCCTAGATACCGAAAAGGGAGAGTACCTTGTTGAAGACCAGAGATGTATCTCATCCTGTGACTAAAATAGCTGACATCCGGGGATAAACAAAACTGACTCTTGTTAGTATTCATTTCCAAACCCGAATACATAGAAAAAGTATACAAGGAATCAAGTAGAAGTTGGGCTGAAAACAAGTCCGCATGACAGAACATTAAGAGATCATCAGCAAAGGGAAGATGGTTGAGTTTCAGACCTTGATAGCGCCAATGGTATTTGAACAGAGAAGCATTTTCTATGGAGACTCATAAATTCCTAGAAAACACCTCCATACAGAGAGTGAAAAGGAAGGGCGATAACGGGTCACCCTGTCTTAGGCCAGATTTACCCTTGAAAAATTGGGTGGGAGACCCATTGACCAAAATGGAGTAAGAAGAGGAGGAGATACATTCTTGAATCCAAACAATAAACCTACCCAGGGGGCCTATTGCTTCAAGAGTATTAAGAAGGAAGTCCCAATGGAAAGAGTCATAGGCTTTGTGGAGGTCAATTTTAAAAGCATAGCGCTTATGAGTATTAGAAATGTGGTAGTTCCTAAAGATCTCTTGCGCTAAAAGAATGTTATCCCCTATTTGACGGTTTTTAATGAAGGCGCTCTGATTAGGGCTAACGATATAGGGGAGAATGAGGCTGAGCCGATTCGCTAAAATTTTAGCAATAACCTTATAGAGCATGTTGCAACAGGAAATAGGCCGAAAATATAAGACTGAGGTTGGATGAGCTGTTTTAGGGATAAGGGAAATGAATGTGGAATTGATCTCCTTGAGTAATTTGCCATGGAGGAAAAAGTTACGAACAGCTTCCGTAACTTCCTCCCCAATAATAGGTCAAGCTTTCTGGTAAAAGTATCCATTGAACCTATCGGGTCCTGGGGCCTTATTGGGATTGAGAGAGTGAAAAGCCTCAAGAATTTCTTGAGGTGTAACCTCAGCAATTAGTTCCTGTGAATGGTTTGCAGCTAGGTGAAAGGGAAAAAGAGTCGCAACAAACTCCTTAAAGGAATGGAAATGCTTGGTAGTCCCAATAGTACCCTGGAAGTAGGCTAGAAATTGAGCTTGGATTTCAGAAAGGCCCACCACCCTGTTGCCATTCCCAA
>JANKOE010000206.1:29792601-29812862 GCA_026284465.1 Erythroxylum citrifolium | reverse complement strand
TTAGGGTCTAATAAAATTGTATTTTCTGAATTTTTGTACAAATGATTAGGTCAAATTTGTAAAGTCAACGGACTGTAGTAATTTGTATTTATGAAAAGGGCCCCCGTGGTCATTGTATTTACCGGTGATTCTGTATGTGCGATTTTCCGTATAGTGTATATTTGTGAGTTAAAAAAATTTATACTGAGTTTTTACTGAGTGATGTAGCACGTCACCCTCGCGGGGCATGGACTCGGATATCACCATCGATGTCGGGTTCGGGTCACGCGGGAGTGGGATGTTACACACAAGGACCTCCAGGTTCCATGCAATGACAATTCTGGCATTTAAGGATTGATCCAAATTGCGACTGCAATCCCATGTAGGAAACAAGAACCTACAAATTTTATTCAAGGAGCTAGAAGACCTAATCCTAGACTCAATAAGACAGACAAAAGAAGCAGCATGAAGCTTAAGCCATGCTCTAACTGCATTCTATTTATTGGGGTGATTCAATCCCTTAACATTAAAAAAAAATGAACTCCGTCAACCAAAAATCAGTTAAGCCACAACCAACTACTTCTGTTTCTTTTTAACTTTCCTAGTTTTCCTAACAGTAAACTCCCCCTCTGTCCCTCCCACAGCCCCTGGAGAAGCTGGTCTCAATTCAGAAAGCGGAGAGGAAGGGGTACCTAACCGAGTTTCGGCAGGGACATTGGCCTCCCCACTGCCTCCACCTAGCTCTTCCAATAGAAGTGGAGATTGTTGAGCATCAGTCAAACATTCTTGCATAGCGACCTCTCCAGCTGTAGCTTCAGTACCCTCCTAGGGAGCAGGATCTGGCCCTTAAGGAAGGTCAGCCTCTGGATAAGTAGGGGAACTCTCATCCGAATGATGAGTGGGTATAGGTTGCCCTAAAGCTGTATTTGGTGGTTGCTCCTTGATGGGCTCCAATTCATGATGAAGACCCGTGGCAAAAAACCTGCTTGTGGGGGTCCAGATCTTCTGCTGGGGCTTCACAGGAGGCATCTATTCATACTCAACAGAAACCTCTCTAAAGAAGAGTTGGCCATCCTCACCATATGTCGTCAGTTGGAACACCGTTGGCCATTGCTGGTGCAAGTCCATCTCAAAGCATAAACGAGCATAATGAATTCTTGACATATGGGTTGTGGGAGTATCCATAATCAACAGGCAACCAACCGCACTAGTAATCCTGCCCAAACCTTCGGTATTCCAGTACTCCAGGGGGATGTTAAAGAACCTAGCCCACACCGGGGCCTTAAGAATCTGTTCATGGTCGTCACCTTGTAAGCTTCACCTACGAAGGAACAAAGGTTTCCCCTGGATGTGCCACGGACCTCGTTCCATCACTGCAGTCATGCCCTGTTCTGAGGCAAAGCGGAAAAGAAACTTGTTGGAGCCTTGAATCGGTACGTCTTGCAAGCCAAACTCAGCCCATGACTTAGCCAGAGCACGGTGCACCACGGGGTACGCTGGTCGTTTACCCAGAAAAAAAAACCAACGAGCGCAGTTTTGAATTTAGACACACCCTGTTGAGCCAGTGCTGGAGGTGGGATCACATAAACCTTGTCATCCCGAACTTTCGGAGGATAGAAGGTGAGCTCCTTGGCGTTAGAGGGGACACCGTTGCCAGCCTCCACAACGGCTTTCTAGGATCTGATAGGGGGGGATGTGAGGTTAGAGGAGGGACCGAGGAAGTTGAGGGAGGGGGGAGGGGTTAGATGGGACGAAAATGGGGCAGGAAAAGGCTTCGATTGGATAGGCTGATCGTGGACAGGGGAAGAAGCCGGAGTGTTTAGGTCGATGTTCTGGTTAGAGATTAAGGATCGGGCGCTAAGGTTAGAGATATCGGATGCAAAGGAAGGGGAGCAAGAGGAGATCGAGGAGTAGGAGAGGAAGAGGAAGAAGCCATAGGGGCAGAGGGAAGCTCGCTGAATCTCCGCCATTAGGAAGATCCTCGCCGGTGAAACTATTGCTCTCTACATATCACTCATCTACATAAGCAAATTTTCAAATTTTCATACTTACAAATTTCCTTCCACCTAGAACTACATTTGGGCTTGACCAACCTCATTGTATGTGTAATCATTACGCAGGAACCAGTTTTACTTGTAATTAGAAGAATAAAGTAAGGATGATAAACAGAAACTATAGCTTTTCAAAATTTAAAGCAGAATTGTAAAGTACATTCAGAAGTGATAAAGTGTAAAGCTAAGAAAGAGAAAAACAAAATAATAGCACGGGTCATTCCATGACTCAGATTATCCCACCCAGCCTATATTGCATTATGGCTCCTCCATAATCCATTACTGTCCGAGAAAAGAATAAACGGTTTCTAGTTTCTCATGGACAAGAAATATTACCCGTTGAAATTTACAGCTTATAAGTCATAACCCCCAAATCATATTAGTCAATCATGTTGTCTTCTAAAAGTGAAGGCAGCCAAATTGACGCCTACTTCGTGTTGAGTACGAATGGAACTAGGGGCTCGAGGGAGGGCCATGGAGCTTGTATCTTGAATTATAATGTTTTGCTCTCTGTACTCAGGACTTTCAATTTGTTGAAGCTCATAGTTTTCAGGGTCATGTACAGAATTCACTGCTTCAGGGTCCCAATGATCAGGTTCATAGTTGTAGTTCCTCGGAGAAGCTTGTAAGCTGTTAGGAGCTGTACTACTTCGGTAGTTTTGTAAGAGATGAACTGGGGACATGCCGTATGTGGGAGTTGCTGGTCTGCTTGACATTGGCGTGTGAGACTCGGAATGTCTGCCGTGCTTGGTGTGCTTTTTAGCAGTTTTGTGCCAGTTTTTGAGTGCTGTAGCCACACGGTCGTTAAACACGGTTGGTCTCATGGAAGAGCCCATCTATAGGATCACCAGAGGAAAATGTCGATTAGTAATCAAGTATAATGCTAGATTCTTAATTTTGCACATTAATCAAATTTGTGGCTCTCTATATTTATCTAATCTCATCCAGTTCCTCACCTGTGTCACTAAAGCATAGAGAGGCATTGTCACGTAACTACAAACAAACTGTATGATCACCCTGAAAAGATCCATGTTGCTTTTGTCAGGAATGTTTGAATTTATCTTGAAGCAGATTTCATAAGGTTACGGGTAAAACTCACCCCATCGTGATTCTAATGACAATATCTTCGATTTTTTTATGGAAGCAAGACCTTATGGTAAATGAGTACTGCAAAACGGGAAGAAAACATGAAGTTAGTAAAGTTCTCATTGCAGGTCACATAGCCAAAATATCTAGCTCTAGAGCTGGATTCGACAGCTCGTGCGAGCTTTTGAAGTAAGCAAAATGCTATTAGAGAAATAAATTATATGTTATGATCTAAGAACTCAGAGTACAGTTGGTATTTGCTTACCACACTCCATATGAAGAAAGCTATTTGAAACGCATTCTGCAGTTGCAAAATGAACACATAAACTATTAGGTTAAAGAGCCAATGTTCGTAATGGAATGAAACAAAGAAAATGAGAAATGTCTGTACCTGAAAGAGAACCAAATGGATTAAGAAGAGAATGAGGCGTGGGCGTCCAAACCAGAAGAGATCATCGCGTGGTTGGACCACTGGAGCACCCTTAACCACATCTCCTCTATCTTGAATCCTCAGTCCTAGCTGCGTTATGATCACTTGGAGCTTAGTCCCCACAACTAAGATTACCTGAAAGGTATGAATCGGAGATATGAGCTCTTGAATCTCACCATATAATGCATTCAGATTAAAAAAGGATTCAGGACTCGGTGCTTACAATTAAGGGGATAAATGGCAGCCATAGATAAGCATACCATCCTGTCGGAATAAAAATAGTAGACAGAAATTAGTCCGTGAACTATACACTTGCAAGTATCATCTGAGAATTCACCAGAAGATAACTTACCGTAAGTATTGGACAGCAGGAATAGTACTGCAATGAACCATAAGACCGGACTGCATATAAAGGATGATGTTAGACCACCAAAAATGGATGATGAATTAATCGATTAAGTACTTGGATAAAAGCAAAACAAACCTGATTCCGACCACTACTTTAAAATCCTCTTCAAGTGATCTTTTGATGTACTTTTGGAAGTCAAATGTGCTTTCACTTCGGGGAGCCATATGTGCCTGAAACAACATATCACGGCGAATCTCGGTGAGATTTTTAATTGCATAGACAATGTCAGGATTTGCCTTGTGATGAAAATATATGCATTATACTCACCATGATAAAACCGTGTCTTAGTGTCAGGTAATCAACCTTGTTAACGGATCCAAAGAATTGTCTGAAGAAACACACCTGAGAATTGAGGTCCAGAAAGAGAGACATGACTAATATGTTTCCAGCAAAACAATTCTGGTTAACCCAACACAACCACAAGTGAGTAGTATTCTTGTCTTATTGCTGTTCCAGACCAAAGCAGAGTTTTCCTTAGAATCTTATAATCACAATTTAGGAGCATCTTTCCATCTATCTGTAGTCTGGTACTTACAATCCAAAGCAAAATGGGTGATCGACTCCATAATTTCAAATGCCTCCTCCCAAATGATGTGTCCCTTGCAAACCTAAACCTCTCAGGATCTGCAGGATAAGAGTCATCCAAGAATCAGTAGAAGAAGAAAAAGCAGTTTATTTTGTTGTCTGAAAAACTAGGAATCATTAGACCAAGGAAAAACGATTAATTTGCAAGTAATGACAACTTACCATTGTGGTACTGATATTCCATTGTCTTTGTCTCGTCCTCCCACTGCTTCCACTTTCTCATCTGGAAATCCCAGCAAATTATTTGACATATATTAAAAGTTGAAAACATCAAGTAAAAGAAGAGGAATCATGGAGACAAGAGAGGTCACTTAAAAGAGCAGAAACAGATCAGTACCTTGAAACTTCCGAAAGCATAGGTGATTATGCAGTACAGAACGTGTGTAATTGCTAACACAAAGATGAATATGTGAAGCTGGTGGATACCATATGCTGACACAAACGCAACTTTTCCCTGAAAACAGTTGCACACTCCTCGTTACAAAATCTTACTGTAGAAACTTTAAGGCTCATAATAGATTTTGAAAATTGTATCTCAAGCAAGTTGTTCAAGATGTGCTTTAACCACCTCAAAGAACCACTAAACATTCCAAAATTATAAAATCAACAAGTTCTTACGCTTTTAGAGCATTTGTCATATTTAGAGGTTGCCAAACTACGCCTAGGAATTGGATCTGAATCTAAGAACTGCAGAAGTCTCCGAAGAGTATTATTCGAATCTTTCTCAGTTGCTTTTTTACTCCCCTCTCCTTTAGGGCATGGATGCCAACTGGATGCTACGCTCTCAGATATACATATATCTGAGATGGGTCCTTGGAATACAGTTAGGAGCAAGGATATGAATCCCAAAAGCATGAGCTCTACAGAAAACAACAACACAGAATGGATTAGTTTTTGGATGATGAGCTTACGCTACGTCAAAATTGGCACAACAAATGATTTTGATCAAACATGGGTCATACCTGCTTTAACCTTCTCAAGCGCTTCCACTAGAGCTGGTCTGTGCCTTCTTTCCAAAAACTATGATGGAAGTAGGAAAACATAATCAGGGAAATTTTACTACATTGATCCAAATGTCCACTTCCGTGGCTTCATATAAAACTGTACATGGGGCAAGTCAAACTAGAAAGAACCTTAGAGACTTAAACTCCACTAGCAGAGTGATTTAAACATGCCATCTTTAGTCAATATATGAAGCATTTTGAGCATGTGTCATGTACCCCAGCATAAACCAACTTTCACACCATTTCCATGGATCAACATACCTTTCCAACGATGTGAATGACATGTTCAATGACAATGGAGATGGCAAGCAACACAAAGCAGACCGCTGCAACAGCCCACGTCGGAGTCTCCTCCAAGGAACGAGCCTTACCAGCATCAGACATGATGACAGCACTTATCAGAGTGCTCAATCTCTTGAAAATGTGGTAGAGAAGTGTTTAATGAAATCAACCAAGAGAAGAGAGAGGAAATGAAGTAAATATGGAGCTAAGTTAAGAGCAATATAATATATTGCAAATTCGGGGGAGAAGCATGCAGAGAGCTACTATTCAACATATGTTTGCGGTTGAATGTGGAAATCTGGAGTTTTGCATATATAAGTGCATCTAGACATTGGATAAGAACAACGAATTTGACTTTGTCAGGGGGATCGGAGAGAGAGAGAGAGCAAGCGTGTTTCATTTACTTCCCCCATGTTTGACCAAGACAGAACAAATTGATAAACATGCAACAATAACAATGACGAAAAGTAGAGAACTAAGACATAGTGAATAATTGACTCCTTACGTCCAGGAACTAAGGTAAAAGAAGGAATAAAGACCCCAAATCATGATTATTTAATATCTAATAGGTAATAATAATTATATTAGGTCTTTCATTAAACTTTTATTTATTATGTAACAATACTAAAGATGACTAACATATTTTTAATAAGAAAAATTATTAAATTGATTTATCGTATTTATATATGAAATTTTCGTTAAAAAAATATATTAAAGTTTGCCCTTATTTCGTTTCTTTTTTCAAAATAAACATTTTCAGGTGACATTAATGTAATTTTATTATTGAATAAGTCGTTATAATATTTAATATATAACATTAATTTATTTAATTAGTAACTAATAAATAACGATGTATCATATTTTATTAATAATTATTATTATATTCATTAATTTAAATATTATAATAAATCAAATTTTCACCATGTTTTTGTGTAATAATATAAATTAATAAGATGTTCGAGCATAATTTGTATTTTATAAATACTGAAATAATTAATTTATTTTTACTATGAATAAAATAAATTATAAATTTTGTGATTATCTTTTCGATTCATCATTGATTGAGTACAAAGTCTTACGATATAATCATTATGGAAACTTCGTTCATGCGAAGGGAAAAACATTTTAAAAAATGCTTTAATATTAAATAAACAATAGAAGTCTGATAGTTAAAAATTTGTTTACACTTGCACTTACTGAACTTCTATTTAGGTATGGAATGGGCAAGCCCGCAGGGCGTAGCTCAATTGGTTCTGGAGGGACAAATTTATTTTAAGGTGTAAGGTTTGAATCCCACGATTTATAACGTGGGAGCAACATTCTTGAGCCCTTTGTGGGCTTTGAGGGTGGGCTTATTGTAGGCCTGTGGGTTGCTCACCTCCCTCTTAGCGAACCGCTGAGTACCTGATTTACATCTTCCCAATTGCTTCGTCGGGCCGGGATATGGGGGGCCCTTTAGGTCGGGGATTCAACATTTTTTGCTCCAAGGTATGGAAAGAGCAAAGCTAAAGGCTATAGGCTATTCCATAACTAAACTATGCAGATGACTACTCTGCTTACCTGATTAAAAGAATAAGATATTGCGCTTGTTAAATCATCTAATACGCTTTAGATGTATTTCACTTATTACCACCAGATGGGCGTGAAAGATAATGGAAACTAGTGGAATCAGTCTTACTGCTGGTAAAAATTTCAAGAACAGATTGGGCTATGGAATGCCTATCATTGGCCTTTCAAGAATTCATAGTCCTCTATCCTTATAGAACAGTAAGATTCTCTTCATTATCAAGAACTTCAGATTGTATGATACATTTCCAAATTCTTTCAGCTATATTACAATTATTTAGTTTCTGTAGGGAAAAAAAACCTATTTAACTCGAACTTAACAAAAGTGTCAACAAAAAATATTATTTTCGAGTACTTCAATCTTTCTAGACTAAATTAGTAATATTATTATATTAGAATTTATTATCATTTAAAATAACATATATTTTTTAATTATTAATAAAATATGATATATTACTATTATTAGTTATTTATAAAAATAAATTAACAATATATATTAAGGATGAATAGAAAACTTTTCTTTAAGCTATGAACAAATTCCTAGTAATTAGAACATGCTTGTACAATTTATCATATTATATTCCACTCACAAGGTTTGGAGAGGATAAAAAGCTTTATGAGGATAAAGTTCTAATTACTTATTCTTACAAAAATGATAAACGTTAACCAAAGAGTAAGGAACAATGTAGGCTACTAAGTAGGAGATTTAAGAAGGGTGACCACCAAGGATTAGTGATGGAATTAGATGCTCAATGCTCTCATAAATCAAAGCTACATATTATTCAATCCACTGATAATGATGAGGTAGCCATTAAGAAAATCAATTGTTAAGTTCAATACGAAAGGTTACTAATGCAACTAAGAAAGAAACTAATACGTATATGGAATCATTGTCAGAGCCCTCATAAATGGACGTTCAAGAAGACATTAGTACATCAGAAGGTACTAAAACTAATGAAGCAAATAATTCCCTTAAATCTCAACTAAAGATTCCAAATCAAGAACCATCCTGCTTTTAACTCATCCTTTGTGAAAAAGGCTTCTATAAATGGACCTTTCATTGATTTCACAACAATAAAGAAGAAGAGATTTAAAAGAAAAAAGAAGAGTCAGATCCTTTCCTATCCCAAACAAAGAATATAGCTTGTAGTATAAGAGGGATTAACTATCACTTTAAACAACTTACCCTTGGTAACTTCAATTTTGATAATAATCCTGGCTTAATAGAACTTTTGGAAATAAAGTTGAAGATTTTACTAGTAGGAAACTTAACTTCTTAAGGAGCAATTGGGAGGTTATCTCCCGATCATCAATCTCCCTTTAATAGGTGGATAATGGCCTTTTATGATTCTAACATGGTGTAGGTCCTTAATAATTTGACTACTGACTAGATTATTCATCTACAAATTAGATTGAAGTAAGAGTGGTAGATTTGTATGCCAAATTTTTGTTTGTTTATAGTTAAGCTTTTAAAGGATTCCATTACAAAAAAAAAGTTACAAGAGTTGGGAAAAAAATAAAAAAAATCCATGAATCATCCTTAATAACATTAACAGTATGCCATATTCTTACGAGGCAGAAGGAAGCTTTAACTTGAGAAATCATAATGATGATTTTAAAAACTATGTACCTAGTATGCCAGTAATAGACTTGAGAATAAAGGGGATATTTTATTCTTGGTCTAATAAACAAAAGGGGTGTTGGTTTACTAGTAAAAAGATTGACAGGGCACTTGTCAATGATAAATGGTTATACATGTTTTCAGAAAGTAAGGCTTGCTTTAATAATACTCTTTTCTCACATTATATACCCCAATAGTGGTATATGACTTATCCCTCAAAGTTTCAAAGAGATATTACTTAACAACTTTTTTAGAGGAAGTTAAGGCATTTTAAGAAGCTATAAAGAGAGAATTTAGTTGGCATGTACGAGGGGCAAAGGCTTACATATGTATATAGAAACTTACAAGAGTGAAAGAGGAGCTGAAGGAATTTAATGTTTATAAAGTTAATAATACATAACTACTTGTCAAAGAATGTTTGGACATGTTAAATTTTGTTAAAAATAACTCTCTCCCCTAAATGACTCTAAGCTTCAACAAAAGGAAAAGATAACATTGCAATAATATGCTCATGCCTTATTTATTAATCACTCTATTTTACAACAAATATCAAGAACATTATGGTTAAAAGATGAGGAAAAAAACATCAAGTTCTTATATAAATCTTTTCTTTCTAGGAGAAATTCCAATATAATAACTTATTTGGTTAATGATGTTGGCTCTAGTGTGGTTTTTTAGGAGATCCTTTTATAGGAAGCCTATTTATACTTTTTAGGGACTCAGGATCTTCAGTAGAAAAGAGCCGATCAATTCTTATATTGCAATCAATAATAAGGGAGGATATAAAGCAACAAGATGCTAATTACTTGCAAAAATTAGTATATGATCAAGAGTAAAGGATGTTTTGTTCTCACTTAGCCCTCAAAAGACCTAATCCTCAATGAATTCAATGGCTTCTTCTTCTAAAATACCTGGATTAAAACTAAGAAGATACTTTGAAGCCATAATTGAATTCTTCAATTATGAAAATATGCTAAATGAGATTAATAAGACATTTACCTGTCTTTTTCCAAAGAACCAGACTCGTAACTCCTTAAAGGACTTATACTAAAAGCCTACTGTAACTAAATCTATAAGGTAATCTCTAAAATCATTGCTAATAAGCTTAAATTCATATTTCCAACTTATATAGATGCATTATAGGAAGCCTTTATTAATGAAAGATACATAGATGATATTATATTATTTGCACATGAACTCTTTAAAAAATATAATAAGAGACATGCTTCCGAAAATTGTGTTATTAAGATTGATCTCCGAAAAGCCTTTAACTCTGTAAATTGGATTTTATCTTAAACACCTTAAGAGCATTTGGATTCCTATCAATCTTTATATTTTAGATTGAGCAATGCATGACCTTAGCCTCTTATAGCATCATTATTAACGGAGTACTAACAAACTTTCCAAAAGGGCTAGGGGGCGTAAGTTAAAGAGATCATGTTATGAAGTTTTTTACTAAAATCATTAGGCTAAATAACTCTCAAGACAAGCAATTTAAGCATCATGCTAGATGTTAGAAAATGAAGCTAAAGCTTGGTCTTTTCTAATGATTTGATCATATTCTACAAGGATGGTGCAAATTCTTTGAGTTCCTTTATTTTAGCCCTTAATTCCTTTAGAAAGCTCTCTAAATTTTCTAGTAATAGGGATAAAAGTTGCTTATACCTGTCCATAAGTGTATACTAGAATGTAGCCTGACTTAAAGCAATCAAAGTGCTAAACACCAATGTACCTCCACTAATTTATCTTGGAATACTAATTTCATCTAACCAGCCTTCTAGTAGAGAGTTCCAACCATTAATAGATAAGATACAAAAAAGAATATCTAGTTAGTGTAATAAAACCTAGCTTTAGCTAGAAGAGCACAACTCATAATTTTAATGTTAAATAGTATACATATATGTTAGAATTCACATCTCTATTTTCCTAACAACATTGCTAAAGCTATTGAAAAAATCCTTAGGAACTTCCTATAGATTGGATGGTTAATTAGAAAAGCTTTGGAAAAAATTAACTAGAAAGAAATCAACTTGTCAAAGAAGGAATGGGGGCTAGGGATAAAACCATTAAAGCTTTCAAATAAATTACTATTGACTAAGAAGCTATGGAGAATTTTAACTAGCAAACAATCATTCTGGGTTCAGTGGATAGATGCCTACTGTTGAGGAATAATAGCTTAGGGAACATACAATTTGAAGCTTGTGCATTATAGACAGTTGATATGTGCTTAATTGATTATACATTTATTCCATAACACTTAGTGATCAATGCTATGAAATGCTTAAGACATTCATTTTAGTTCACATTTGGTTTTAGAAACAATTCGAAAACGAAAGAGATAAAGTGAGTTGAAAGCATATTATTTGATTCTTCTTCTTGAGATTCACACTCATTTGTCTTCAGTGAACAAGAATAAGAAGGATTAGAGCAAGAGGAGACAAGAAAATGCACGAAGATGAAGAGTAAATTTTCATGGCCAATAGCTCACGACCGTGACAATTTAGTTATGGCTGTGAGCTTTATTCATACCCACAACAAATGTGTCATGGGCATGACATGTTGCCACTTGTCCACCATAAACCCTACTTTTTAATATAAATAGACATAATGTGATGATAAAAGGTAGGAAAGGTTAAAGGAAATGTTTTAGTGGTTTTAGGAGGATGAAGAGGGGCAGAGCTCACATACCTTGGTGACTCATAGAGGGATAGGCTTCTCGACACCAATTTGAGGTGATATCGATGCCAAAGAACCCGATTAAACTTTTCTCTCATTGTATTTATTGTTCTTTCTCTCTTAAAAAATTGATTATGTTATCTTGTTTTTATTAAATTGGGTATTATGTAAGAATGATTGAAGACTTTATTTGATTATGTTTATGTATGAACTCATTGCAAGAATTTCAATATAATCTGTAATTATTATGTTGAGATTCATTTATAGCAACTAATGGTTTTTAATCATTAGGCATAACATAACCTAAGTTAAGTAACCCGAGTTTGTGTGGTTGTTGCCTTGATTAATCTATTTTACTAACTCTTAATGAGGATGTCCAATTAAATCTGGAGAGCTTTTTCTAGGTTGTTCGATAGCTAAGTTTAATTAACGATCTCTTCTTAATTAAACATGACCCAAGGAAAAATCGGGTTTAATAGAGCTTATTGTTAACCTACGATTAATAGTCACTAGGAAAGATATGAGAACAACAATTCAATGAAGTTTGTTTAATTGTGTGTAGGCCAAGATTGAACCAATGACCGGGTCCCTAATGAATTCGTCACTTTTGAATGTTTTCTTTAATTTTTTTTCATTAGTTTAGTTTCATTTTATTTTCTTGTTTGAAAACCAAAACCCCTTCCATAACCTAAACACCAATTATGTCATTACAAAAGCTAATTGAACGCTCTCCGTGGATCGACCTAGACTCACCACTACTATAGTTGTAGGTCTAGTTATTTTGAGTGGTGTTACGATGCACTACATCAACAATGATTAACATGATAAGGATGAGAGAAAGGACAAGGATTAGGTTCAAAAATAGAGTTAAAAAATGGAGCTAAGATAAACTTACTATATAAAAATTTATCCCTTAATGGTCCTTTAATTAGCTCACCTGAATTACTCTTTTAAGGAATGTCATTCCTTCTAATGACATTATAGAAGTACTGAAAAAAATCATTTATAACTAAAGCTTCTATCAAAAACTCCTATACTTGATCACAATTTGGGAATAACTCTAATAGTGAGAAAGGAACACCTTATTTCTTGGACTGAAAACAAGAATGGCAAATACACTATTGATTTATGCAGGGAAATGTTGAGAATATAAGAACTAAAATTTCTATAGTTTAAACAATCTTATCCTTGTCAATTTTTATCTTGTGACTTGCCTTCTAAAGGAAGCTAAGCACTTTAGACAAACTCACCAGATACATAAATATTTCACCTATATGCCTCCTTTGTAAGTAAGCAACTAAGAGTCATGTTCACTTACTCTTTGAATATTAGTATGCCAATAATCTCTGGAAGTATGTCCTTCACCTATGCAATCAGTCTCCTCCTTATGGAGTTTGATGTTCAACTACAAAACTAAAGGACTTATTAATACTCAAGATTTCCTTAAGCTATGGAGGGAGCACAACAAAAGGTTATTTAAGGAACAACACACTCATGAAGACATTCTCCTGGTGGACATGATAGACAAAATTAGATTGCACCTAATTATCTATTAAGATTATTCAAACTATTGCAAACTAGAAACTACCAACTTCGTGGTAGGGAGAGGATGATGCCTATCCTGCTCCTATAATCGATATTGTACATCTTTAGGTAGGCATTTGAAAATTGAAGAGGCACTAGAGTTAGTTTTGGTACCTTTGGCACTTATGCAATGGACATCTCAAGCTTTTTTACTAGTTGAACTAATTTGGCTTAGTTCATGGAATCATACTCTTTTTTTAAAGATTTTGTAGTGATATATCATCTTTAAAAGGCACCCTTGTATTTAACTAGTTTATAAATGAAATTGTTATTTAATTTGTCAAAAAATGTAAGGATAATAAAGTAATAAAATACTAAGAATTTTTATAGATTTCTTTATTAAGATAAAATTCATTCAAATTAATTAATGATTACATATTAAAATGTTAAAGATAAAAATAAATTGATTGTCTTATTTATTAATACGATGACATATCAAATAAAAACTTAATAAAATGCTTAATTTATTATCATATTATATTAATAAATGTAGTATTGCTATCAATAAAATAGGATCCATGAATTATATTAATTATTAATAAAATAAATTAATATTATACATTAAATATTAACATAATTAATAATTTTTAAATATAAGTAATTATATATAAATATGATAATAAACAAACTCAATAAATTACTAACTCTCAATTAGCTTTCAATAATGTGACTATTAATGTAGACAAAGTCCATCACTTGAAAAATTTTGACATACAGACTGGGTCGAAGGGGTATCTTCCTCTCTAAGATGAGTATAATATAAACTAATTTAGAAAAAGAAAATTAAAACTCAAGTTCATGCACTTGAACAATATACTGTCCAGTCGAAATCGTAACTCATTATTCATATAGATATGATTATTAACCTTAAAAATTTTGATTTTTAGTAGAGTTTGTTCTATTGCAAAATTGATTTATGACAAAATATGGATAGTTTATGTCAGTTGTTATGGATACCGTTTCATAACGGCTGGTACAAGTCGGAAAAACAAAACGGTATTGGACTTTTTGGTCCCGCCCTTCGGCACCAGCCCATACTGTTAGTTTTAGTTGGTATCGGCTGATACCGGCCGACATTTAAAATACTGGTTAGTACTGTAAAAGTTGATAAATATAGGGACCAAATTGCAAAAAAGGAAAAAAAATTAACAAAATCTCCCCCATTGCACGCAATTGCACACTCACACCTCTCCTCTCTCTCTCCTCTCATTTTTACTCTATCTCTCTCACTCTATCACTCATCGTCATTTTTCTCGCTCCTCGCCCTTACTGTCGCCGCCGATGCCTCTCCACCGTGCCTCCCCACCCGAGCCTCCTCCATTTGCCTGTAATTTGCTTCTCTAATCTCCACCCAAGCCTCTGTAAGGTTCCGATCATGCATCTTATACATAACATATATCAAATATACGCAGCGAAAAATAAAACGGAAGCTCAAAAACCTAATTTACTCATGCATATAGATATAGAAAACAAAAAACATGAAATGTAATATGTTTACACTCCTTTTCGACGATCTCCTACGTTCTTTAAAGTTCTTCACGCTGGGTTGTCATAAACCACAATGATCAGGCTGTCTCTAATGAAAGTTCACACGAAGATAGAAGGATGAAACCTCACTAGGAGATGGCTAGAGTTCTTTTTTTGTGCTAGCAAAGACAAGAACTCTTGTGAGAGTTAGAGAGAACAAGAGTGTGTGTGTAAGAAAGAACCTTTCTTTACACAAGTTGCATGAAAATCATCTATATTTTCTGCACCATTGGGCCTTCCATAAGCCCCATCACTAATGGAGAGTTATGGAAAGTTAATGATCATGAATAACATACATTAATGGAATTTATAGTAAGTTAATGACCATTAATAGCATGCATTAATGGAATTTTTGGGAAGTTAATGACCAAATTGGAAACCAACAACACTTGTTTCTAATCCATTCCATGCAACGTTTTCTACCACGATCACATCACGACACAATCCCCAAACACTCTTTCATATCTTAAATCACCATTCAAGACCATTTTACTCGTCCTTTGAATCTCCTATGTGTGTGACCCATTAGGTTCCCGGTTATGTTGGCCACTTGAATTAACACTTAATTCAAGTAAGTCAAAAGCGATATCTAGCAACACATCATGACCCCTAATTGACCGGAAAGTCAGTGGTTTGACTACGACCTCCTTCCATACACAATGTTGCCATGTAATTCGTCTTTTCACCATCTATTCCTCACTTGGCTCAAAGTATGGTCAAAGTATCAACTCCTACTAGACTAACTAAGTCACATCTAGTCCAAGTGATATTAGATCTTTTCCTAAGGATCTCATTACTCTATGTATCATTGAAGACTCTCTTCATGACATATATCTGCTCTAGCCAAAGATTCCCAAGTAATGACCCCAGCAAGAGGTCATAGGTATCATCTCCTTCTATCAAGAGCGGTGAATCCTTTATTGGCTACTCGATTACCTCTGAATATCTCAAGCTATACCCAATTATCATCCTATAAGTAACCCCCGAAAGACATCGATGAATGGAGTCAAAGCACAGGATCAGTATTTGAGATATCCTTAAGCATCTCAAGTCAAAGGATAGTTGCACCATTGCTATGATGAGACTATCATTGACACTAGAATAGAATATCCATATGATTGTCTCATAGTAGGTCAATCCAATATACTTACTACCCTTAGTAAGCATCCACATGTTAACTCTAAATAACTCATGTCTACAGCTTATGAGATCTACTACTTGATCCAATCAAGAAGTATTACATGTGCTAGTTTATTTGGATTAATGATATCCCATCTCATTAATCCTATGACTAGAAAAAATTTAGATACTAGTATAATTACACATGATAGGAATCTCATTATACTGATCTCATCATGATTTCCTCCATGCTATGTTTTGTATCAAGGTCTTCATTAAATCAATTTAAGATCAACATCAAAATAATGAAAAATGCCTTTATTAATCATAAAATGATTTGTACAATAAGTGATAAATGTAATTGCCTTTAGAGTACTTCTCTAACAGCTGAATTCTAATCTTATTCTATAATTATAAATTTTCTAATTAGGAAACTAAATTACTAATTCTAAATATGAATTACAATTATAATTTAAAATCATTATCAATATAGTTGGGAACTTAATGGATCCCACATAAAGAACAAATTGACGAGAGCAAAGATATTTTAATCAAGTTGGATTTGATTGTAAAGTTTGAGAAACTTTGTGATTAAATATGAGATATTTAATTAATAAGAATTAATATGAGATATTGGATGTCATTTGGGGATAATTGGTATTTTATTAGAATTATTTGTAATTCTAATTAAAGTTTAATTGAAATTATAAATTAATTTCAATTAAATTACTAAAATGTTCAAAATTTATTATAAATAGGCTTAAGCTCTAATGGAGCTAGTGCTTCTTCCTTAACCATCTTTGTAAGAGTTACAGAGTTATCTCAACCTATTCTGTGGACATCGTTTGAAGTTGGACAGTTGTCTAGCTATGGTGATTGAGATGGACTAGTTTCTGAAAAGATTAGTAGAATACGAAAACAAAATGATCAAGTTTTGGAATAAGGTATAAATTAATATTAATACTTTATTATTATTTAATCGTTAATCATTTATAGAACCAAAGTGATTTTAGTTTTTGAAAAATCAAAATACAAAAACTAAGACCAAATCCTTTCTCGATTTCATAATAATGTCATAAAAGAGACTTTTAATTACATAATTTTATTAAATTCGCTTGATTGTTATTGATTTGATTAAAAAATGACAATGCTTAAAAGATTAATTAATTAAACCTGATATGTTTTATTCTTGATTTTGAAAATTATACATGCATACCTTGTCTTTTTCTGGAAAATTTGCTTTTGCGCCAACCATTTGTATTTATTATGTTATTATGTTTATGAAAATTGGCTTAGGAATAAGCCATGTATATTGCATCTACTAAGAACATTTTTAGTTTGATTTTCTAGACTTGTGTTTGTTTTGGAATGCATGCCCTAGCTTTTAATTTTTGTGGGTTCTGGAAAACCCATTGCATGTTTTATCTTTTCTGCTAATATGTGTTTTATTTTGTTTCCTTGCGTTTACTGGATGTGTTGATGGAGTATCACCAGTGGCTAACATCACTATTAATGAGTCACTCTCTATCAGGAAGCAATCCAAAAGGAGTCAACGGTGCATAAGTAAACCAGGCAAACTGGCGTAAAAATTCCAAAAACCCTATTTCTGGAAAATGATGCAGGAGAGCGCATCTGAGGACTGCACATGCTAGTTAACGCTTTGGGTTTGACGGAGGTGTGTGCACTGCTCTCTCCTCACAAAATTTTCTGGCGCCTGCCAATCCCGCATATTATTAATTTGATTTTTAAAAGTTTTAAGCCTTAATTTTAATTAAATTAGTTTAATTAAGATTAGATATGTTTAAATCCTTAATAAATGTAGAAAAGTGTTTTCTAAAGGTTATTTTATTCGGAATACTTTGGTATTTAGTTTACTTTTTTAAGGAGTTGAATTATTAAATTAAATTAATTATCAAATCAATAATTAGAATCAAGCAAATATTTAAATGAGTTATCATTAATAATTAGATTATCTTAGATAATCAATATAATGAGATTATATTAATTAATATGATATCTTAATTTTAAAAATTAAATCAATTATTTTTCTTAATATAATTAAGATTAATAATTATACTGAATCCTAATTAATTTTAAAAAATTATTTTCTAAATTAAATTAATTAGTTTCAATTATATTGGAATTAATTAATTAGACTTCTTAAAATTAAGAAAAGTGTTTTCCTAATTGAATTTATTTATTTTAATTTGATTGATATAAATCAAATTTATGATTTTATTTGTTTAGAGAATTATTATTCAATTTATTTAGAAATTGATTTTTATTTATAAACAATAAGTATTTTGATTTATTAGAAAAAGTAATTTTCTTAGTTAAAACTTTAAATGCCTTTTCATTTATTAATTAAGAAAATTGTGCTTTGTCTAATATTTTGAAAAACACTTTTCTAATTTATTAAAGAAATATTTTTCTAATTAATCAAGAAATTAATCTCTAAATAAATAATGCGAATGCTTTTGTTAATTGGCAAAAGGGTCAATTTTTACCGTAAGATTTACACCAATCGACAAATTTAACCCTAAGGAAGACTCTAACATTTAAAAAATGTTTAAATATAACCTCATAATAATGGAAAACTGACGGCTATAGACACTGTAAGTTTTCTACCAGGTCAACTGATAAGTGTGAAATAAATCGTGTTTTAGGGTATAGTTTGATATGTGTTTATCTGTTTATTCGATTGTTTAGTATGTATTTTTGGTAGAATTGTGTTAGTTTGTGAATTATTTGTGCTTAGAATTGTATTAGTTTGTGAATTATTTGTGTTTAAGTGTTTGTATGGGTTAGTACAAGCATTTGAGCTTAATTATTAAATCTTTGAGGTATCTTGATGTGTTTGTTAGTGTTTCAGGGTCAATAGTGAAGAATAGAGAAGTTTCGAAAAGACTTGGACTGAAACAATAGCCCTCGGAGAGCTTATATTTGGCCCATAATCGTGGCCTGCGTCGAACAGACATGCAGACACATAGAAAAGTCCAAATTTGAAGGTTTTTTGGACCTTTTCGACCCCCAAAAAATCCTAGGGCTGCCACAAACACATCAAGTATAAAAAGAACAAGAAAAAGAGGAAAAAAGAGTTTCTTGCATCAGCCACCATTAAGAAACCCTAGAGAGAGTTCATTAAGAGATTGAGAAAGAGACGAAGGAAGAGAGACGTGGAGAAGAAGCCGACACGAAGTACTTCCCAGAACAGGAGGTTTCCCGACGTTACTGCCTCCGTCATTTGTTCAAATATGGTTTCCGATGTATTTTAATTTTATTTATGTATAGAATTGGGATAGTTGTTTAGATAGGATTTTATAAATGTTGAGGAATGTCTAAACTACACATATCGGAAAACCGCGATCACATTTCCTTCAACTAGCTGTTGCATCGTTTCTGTTCTAGGTTGACTTTATATCTTTGATATCATCTTTGCGAGAATCTTTAATATTTAATCTTAAAGAGAAAAAAAATATGGCAATGTCTCGCAATTGATTGTCAAAAAATATAGGATTAGCACGATCTTTTTAGATATTGTAAACTAATTAAGGTAAGTTCAAAAAAGAAGGTTCCTGCTAAAAAGGAAGCATTTATCCTATGATTTTATTTCCTTTTGAGAAATATATCAATACCTATAAAAGGAAATAAATCTAATTTGAATTTTGAAATATTATACAATTATCATAAAAAACGTTAATCATAAAGCTTATGATAAAGCTAGTTAAAGATTCTGATAAATAATAATGATGGAGGAATTTAGACTCAAGTCACGTAGTATTTGTCTAGTCCCTTTCTAAAATCACATGAAAAATGTAATTCAACAACAATAATCGAGTCCTTGCCCAACTTTTGAAGAAAAATCCCACCATAAAAATGTTAAAAGATTTTTAAACCTAAAGTATTTGAAAGCTAAAAAACATAAGGTTCAAAGGAAACAGAAGTATTTGGAGGAAAAATCTTCTCAAATCGTTAATCAGATATATAGAAGAAAACCTATAGCTCTGGATATAGCAAGAACTTTGAATACCTTAGTACCATTCTAGTTTATGACTTTCCCTCCTCTGCCTTTAATTCCTATTAGCTCATTAGGTCTATCTTCTATGTAAGATTTTAATAATTTTTTTAATTTTTTAAGAAAGCAGGACCCACATTACCACATCGTGACAGTGTAAGGCCCACAGAAGAAGTAAATTAATATTAAAAACAATTAGGTCATTGTTGATGATCGTGATTTTCCAATATGTGTAGTTTTAATATTTTAACTGTAGGAAAATCCCGGGACGGACATCACATGTCCAGGCAGCGGAAAACAAAAATTTTTGTTCCCGGGACTTTCCCG
>JANKOE010000206.1:29752657-29769425 GCA_026284465.1 Erythroxylum citrifolium | reverse complement strand
TTTGCATTCGGATTCTTATATTGTTGTTGTATTGTGGCTTGTAATGCCATTAAAGTTTGTATATGATTATGGGATCGGATTATGTAAATAAATTATGGTTAGTATATATGAATGTGAATTTTGGTTATGGCTTGGGATATGATTGAGAATTATGGAAGTGTTTTAGATATAGGAGTGTGAATGTGTATGATGGGATTCCGGACAGGAGGTCCGAAGTATAGTGTGATGAATTGGAAATATTGAAGGGTTTTTGAGTATGATTGGTTTTGAATAGGAATATGGTATGATGGAATTGAAAGGATAATATGGATTGATTAATTAACGAATTTCAAAATGAGAAATTGAAATGACTTCGAATGATGTGTAAATGAAAAAAAAATGAAGCAATATTTTTAAGCTGTGAATCGTTTTCGGATCGAGAGTTGGATTCCGGAAACGGGATCCAACACAAACAGTGACAGATTTTAGATACTCAACTTTTGACACACTTAGTGACAGAAATAAAATCCAACACCTTCATGAAAGTTGTAGATATAAGTTTCTAGTTTAAAACGAATTTAAATTCATCCAATTTGGATACCTACAGAGCAAGATATGGCTAAAATACCGAAACCTATCCAGTAGAATTAATCATCCAAACCAGTTTCCAGCATGTATCAAACCTCAATTCTTTCCCATTTCAGTACATAATTGATCCATATCAAACATCAAATAACACATGACCAAGTTTATAATTCCCTTACCTTACTAAACTTCAAATTCAACTCCAAGAATCCAACTAAACCAAGCTTCCAAACATCCAGCACATACCTAAGTTTAAGGTGTAACTTTCAGTACCAACTAGATAGTATTACATAAAGTTACATGACATACTTCTTGATGGAATAACTTACAAAGATGATGATCCAAGATTCAGCAAAGGTCCAGAAGTTGAGAGAGGGAGTAGGAGAATGAAATTTCGTGGAGAGAAGTGACTAAAATGAAGACTTGCTCCAGCAGAATTTGCCACATCCAAAGCTAGGTGTTATGAAATTGGAGTAACATATGTCTCCATGTATGAGCTCCATGTGTCCCTTAAAGGAGCTGCCCATGCATGAGCTCCATGTGTCCCTTAAAGGAGCTGCCGTGTGTCAATGATACATTAGGTCATATGTCACACACTTTGTGCTGTCATTTGTCAATGTATCAACTATGTCATTTGTCGATGCTTTAACCATGCCAAATGTCACTAACTCATAAGTTAATCGTTCTAATTTTTATGTACCAACTTAACTTGTCACTTAACAACTTTTCCTAGACCAAATGTACGTTTAAATACCTTAATTCTTTAATGAAATCAATTAATTCTAATTCACTAACTATTATCCACTTGACCAAAAATTCAAATCATGTCTTTCATATTCTAATCATAGCAAAATTCTAACTCCTATCACACATGTACTTTCATAAACATGTATTATTTCAACTAGGATATATTTTGGGTCCTTACAATTCTAAGTTCATAATAAGGTTTATTAGATAATTGGATTAGGATAATCTATATCGAAACAATCCTAAAATCAGAATAAACTAATTTTATAGCTAAACACAATTATGAATTATAAATTGAATCCATAATTATATTAATTATTTAATTTAATTATATTATGATTAATAATTAAATTGATTCATAATAACATTATTTATATTTTTATTAAATTAAAATTAAATAACTAGACTCTTTTATACTTAAGAAAAATATTTTTTAATTCACCTAAGAAAAGTGTTTCTTGACTAAAGCCGTTTATTTTAACTTTATTGATAAATTTATTATTTTAGAGGAACATTATCTGGTTTTATTTAGAATTTTATTAATTTAAATAATAATTTATTTTATTTATTAGAAAAGGTATTTAAAATTAAATTTCGAAAATATTTTTATTTATTAATTAAGAAAAATTAGCCTTCTTAATTATTATAGGAGATTATTTTCTAATTTGTTAAAAAATTATTTTCTAATTAATCTCTAAATAAATAATATAAAGGACTATCTTATTTGAATCTTAAATAGTAGAAAATATTTTTTAATTAAGAAATAAGTTATTTCTAATTAGATTAAAAATGATTTTCTAATTATGTTAGAAAATCTTACCCAATAAATTATAATAAGTAAGAAAAGTAATTCTAGCATTAAAGCTGAATTTATGCTTGTTTCTATAGGCAAAGATAATTAGAACTAATTTTGTCGCATGCTAAGTTGAGGAATGATTCTATGTTGTTGCTTTGGCCTGTGAATATTCCTCTTGTCTCTTTCATCCCATAGGCTAGAGACTAAGTATGTTAGAGCAAGTCTACATATCTCCTTCACGTGACAATTTCAAACTTATACTCCATTCAACTAGTTTAGACCAGGTCAGAGTGGGGTTAGTGATATTGCACCGTCTAAGAATTCCATGCCGCACATGCTTGCCATATTAACGTTGGAAAAACAAATGCTTAATTTGTTTTTAGAGAATTTTTACAAAGAACGCGTCATCAGGTTGAAGCTAAGATCATCAGGTTGAAGCTAAGATCTTCTGTCTAGTTTATCTTGTCCTTATTCTATTCATAAATTTCAATTATTTATTTATATGAATTCCGTATAAATAAATGACTGAGATTTATAGAACAAAATAGAAACAAAATAAAATAGACAGAAGATTTCGTCCCACTAGTTTGGTGTACATGAAAAGCCTGCTATCCTAACCAAAGTGGGAAGCCTATTCTTTATGGCTAACCACAATACGGGGAAGTTTTAGGTAGGTAATGCTTATACCACATGACCTCATCATTGGACCAAGTGAGCAATTCATCAGAGGGTGAGTGCTTTCATTCGATTAAGTCCTCTTCGGTACTATCTAGCCTATAATTTAATGGTAAAATGGAAAAGGGCTATCGAGGGAGGGATTTAAAGATGTTTCTGGTTGAGAATGTTCAAGCTACTATGACCTTTGGCTCACCAATTGCTCTCAATGAGTTAGCTTCTTCGCATTGCTCTAAATGACCTAATAATCATACCAAAAGCTATAATGCCAATAATCATATATTGAAGTTCAACGTTTTAAAATAGATAAAAAGTAGACTATGTCAATAGGAGCATTTATGGGAGAGCATATATTTATATTTTAACATACTTTGAAGTTTCAGTTTGGAGGAGGGATGTGGTTTTTAGTTTTTATTATATATGACATCTAAATTTAAATACCATATTTCAAATTACAGTTACAAATAATTGAATGATTTATTTTTTGTATATATTTTTATTTATAATAATTAAGTAATAAGATGATGTTACTAAAATGCCTAACAGAAAATAAATGTGATATCACTTATCAATTAAATATTAAATTATAAAGGATATGGAATGGGAGATTTCAACAAACTAAGTTCAGTGCATCTCAAAATTAAATTCTTTTCTAAATGTGATAATAATATCTTAAATACGGACATTAATGATTCAATTGTAGTAAATAAAAATCACAAATAAAGGGAAACTGAAGGTCTAAAACAATAAAATTTGAGGATCCAGACTCTAATCCTAAAGTCTCTTTATTTGGGTATTGACAGATTTACTTATACTAAACTCTGTAATGTTTGAACACCAGAAGCCAATCTTTTTGTTAGAGGATGCAATCGGACTAAAGTGAAAATGAAAACTGAAATCCTTATGAGTCCAAACTTAATCAAGTGGCCTCAGTCTGCATTTGTAGGACAGGTGGAAGAGGTGCTTTGATAAGGATTAACTGCAAGCAGAAAAGACAAGGAAAAAAAGAAGGAAAATTACCAATGCTTCGAGTGTTCTGTTTGCATGTTCTTTAAATACCTACCTCATCTGTGGTTGGCTGTGATAGTGTCAATTGATGTGCATGTAGAAGATAGCCGCAATCTCCAGGGACGGGTTTGGTTGGCTTCTCATATCCACTACCCAGAAGAACAAACTTATCAGACCAAAGAGAAAAAGGACACAACAAGAATACTTGTAGATGACAAAAGCCCAAGGAACCGTAAATGTCTATTAGTGTACACCAACAAAGAAATCAGGCAACCATAAAACAACCAAAAAGTTAATCCCCTATTACAAGGATCTGCCTTGAGAATAATTTTCTTCTTTAAGAAACCAATCAGGATAAAAAGAAATGTATAAACACTGAGTTTCTTTACCCGTCTTCGGCATAGTTTTCATCCACATATTCATAATCAAAGCATCTTGGTTGTCCACCAAAAACATAGAGAGGATCCCCTGATTGATGACATGTAAACAATGGTAACAGTTACATCCTAAGGAGCGTCAAACCTCAACTGATCTGCATTCCCATCGCAAAGCAACTGTAAACTCATTCAGGTAATATTAGGAATATAAGGTAGTCAAATCTCTCGTCTTCAATGTGACTTGAGTAAGCATGTCTAACACGAAAGCAGTTGATGCTCACCAAAAGACTTAAGTTCATAATTATGAAGAATCACGGTGTCTGAAGATGTAAGTTGCATGTCACCTAAATTTTCTTCATACTGGCAAATACTTCACAACATACCTAGTAAAGAATGTCCTATGAAAGAGAGATGAATCCGGATCTGGTGTGGCCTTCCTGACTCAATCTCAACCTGTTGAAACAGGATAAAGCATATTTGAATCTTCAGGAAAGAAGAGGAGCCCCAACCCTCATATTTCTAGAAATTTCCAGAAGAAATCCCAAGATTTATTCTGGTGAAGGGCCTACCTGGATCAATGTGCGGTTGTCATGTACATGTCTCTCAAGAACTTCAACTTTGCTCAATGCTGGCTTACCTGTTTTTACCAAAAAATAAGGATGGACATCAATCCTTTGGAAGTTAAGGAAAAAGCTGAGAGCAAAGAATGAAAAAGAGCTTGACAAACGTGGTTCTTTATAATGCACTCTAAAACACTTATTTTTGTGTCAAATGAATTTTATATCTTGTTCAGGGATGTGTAAACTTGAAATTTCAACAACCTGAGGGTGACGCAACATAGAGCCCTTTGGCTACTCCTGGATATCGAACCATTCCAATTGGCTGTTTAATTATAACCTAAGAAAGGAATGAAAACCAGATTATGTATACAACTTACGATAGTTTCACTTTTGCAAAAACAGCAGGCACAGTCAAGTGTAAAATTTTTACCTTATCTTCCTTAAGTATTCCACTAACTAGTGCCCGGTAAATCTTTGAAATCTTCCTACTCGTACTAAGCTCCATGCTGTTAGAATGTTCATCATCAAAGAATTCTATGCTTGAAATTGAAATATCAAATTTAAAACATATGTAAACTACAAACATCATTATAACATCTGGAATTTCAGTTCTATCTGTAGTATGTATTAATTGAAAGTAGCAACATATGCAGGGATCAGAATAATATGTTTGTTTCTTAGCATTTGCCACAGCATTTCAGGTAGAATATTCCTAGGAAAAGATGGTAGAGCACCAATTCCACAAATCTATACTCATTAACAATTAAGATAATGTAATAGCTTTAAAGGTAAAGGAAGTTTAACTCATTGAATAACAACTGTAGCTGAGAGTGTCATTGACCTGTTGGACTCAATAAGAGATGTCCCATTGGCAAAGTATTTAGCAATGCAAGTCTTAGCCTTCAAGGTCTTTGCACAAAGCAGTATTCCTATAAGGGTTCAACAATAAACCATTAAGAAGTATAGAAGAGTTATTCAGCCTCCCACTTTTCAAATTTACAAAGCATCATTCGTGTGCAGCAGGAGGCCTCCAGAAATAGCTAGTTGTAAAGTGGCAATAAGCAGTATAAAGTGATGGATATTTGTCATGTACAAGAGAAACACAAGCAAACTTTATTGGCTCACCAAAGAGAGAACTATTTACAAGAGTTGATCTCAAATTCCTAGATCAAATTTCCACACTTTCTCAGAATTTCAGAGTGTTATGGTAGCAGTTGTGATTAATGTCATAAAAGCTCCAAAGGTGCACAGGCTTTTTAAAGATCGCAACAATGCTTGAAATTGGAATCATATTCTTATTTAAATAATTGTCAAATCAAATCCCAGACAAATGCGGCCAACAGTTAATTGTCATTATCATTAGCAACAGTCAACAGCAGTTAACCTGAGGTGCCCCTTCCCAAACGATGAACAGGAACTGGATGGGATTCTCTACTAGCTAGGTCAGGTTGTTGTCCACTTGCCCACCATTGGAGCTGCGTCAAAACAGTTCGTTGCTGGAAAAGCCCTCCAGGCAAAACTTGAAGGCCTGAGGGCTTGTTCAAAGCAATCTGGACACGTATACCAATGATATGCAATTCTATCATTCAATAAACAGAAACTTGCAACCATGTACATGATTCCATTGATTTCTCAAGGATATGTGAACTAAAAGCGCAATGAATCATATAATAAGTGAACCTCTAAAAAACTACACATATCAAGAACAATTAAACAAGCACAATAGTACTTACCATGTCATCATCTTCATATAAAACATCAAGTAAGTAGGGGGCATCTGGCTCTCTCCAGGGGAGCCTATGGTAGACTAATTCAGCACCAGACCTAAGCCAATTTATAAAAAAAGAAGGATTTGTTTACAACTTCACATACAAGTTCGAATGTTTCTTTAAAATGCAATCCTTCAGTCTCTTCCTTTTCTCTTTGTTCAAGCAATTACGTGAGGATACCTGAGGATAGTGCTGGGTTCTGTGACGACACTACCGTCAATAGTAATCTGCAAAGATACGACATATTGGTAATACATACTCTTATTAATTGAAGAACTTGATCGTTTATCTTTGATTACGAGGATTGAACCTGTCCGTTGTGTATTCGTTGCAGCCACCTGTTGAACTCATGGCAATAACGAAACTTTCAAATAGGGAATGAAAGAAAAGGAAAAAAACGACGATAAATTTTATAGGTTATATACCCTTGAAGAGGTGCCGAGTTCTTATACTTGGTGGAGTAGAAATCTATCAATGTCAGTTCTGTAATTACACACAGAAGAAGCACATATTCAGAGTCTGAAACGAAACAACTAGAAGTAGATCAAATCAAGAAAAAAAGGCAAGTTTCTTTCTTAGGAGAAAGTAGTTGGATCGGTTTAGGACCAGCATCTGAGGGTTTAACGACGTCGTTGTAGCGGAGGCCGTCATTGAATTCTGGCCAAGGGACACCGAATGTCCGGAACATGGTTTTAGTCGCAGTGGAGGGAGGGGGAGGAGATAATGACTCAAAAAGTAAAACTTCTTTCAGTTGATTGGCCTACTAATTAGCTGCTGCTGCTTCTTTCTTAAATAATCGGCGCCACAACTGCTCGTAGCCTTTGCTTTCAGACTGCTATTATGAGCAGTCTGGAATGGGGATATTTTGCCCAAATAGCATCAATTAGGCGGCAAGTAAGATATCGCGAAAAGACGGAGGCCACCCCTCATTAGAAATGACACATTATTGCTTGTCCAAAGATAACCCCTTCAGAAGCAAACAGAGGTTGGGACAATTCCATGATTTCCAACAAAAGAATACATATATCACTCACTTCTGTTTCTTTTATTTTGTTCCGAACAACAGTTACAACAACAACAAAATAACAATAATGTTGTTAAACATTTGCCCCACACGATGAATTACATGAAATAGAACCCAAAGGATAAGAGAGGGATCCACAAGCATCAAGATTGTGAATCAGCAGAACACGTCTGCTGCTGAAGAGGAAGCACCAACCACCTGAAGGGAAGTTCGATACTCTACTGAATCACCGCAATGACATCCTTTAACAGCAGCAATTTGTAAATGGGTTGCGCTATTTTCAGATGTTTCTTTGAGAGTCATTCCTTCTCTTGTAGCTACTGCCTTGAGCCGATAACGCTCTGCCCTTGATCCAATAACCTGCCCCAATACAGATGCTGCAATTGTAAATGCCATAGCTGACTTGGGCATCAAAACGGATTTCCTTAGCATAGCTATGAATGGAACAGCCGCATGCACAGCTGCAAACCATGATGGTGAAAACTTTTCTGTGTGTTCTCTCCATATTCCTAGTGGGACATTCGCTGCCATACCCAGCATCCCAATCACCAGAACTTTTGCTGGCAAGGGTTGTGGTCGCAGATTCTTTGCAAAAGCAGTTTGTGCTAGGGCTGCTCGGGCTGCAACCACTGCAGGCGGGCATTTAAATTTCATGCCTGGAGGGGGTTGGAAAGCTTTTGCAACAAGTGGTAAGACATTACTGACTGCTCGATAGGACTTTGCAATAGGACAATTACCATTTTGCAGCCATTCATTGCCCATTGCCTCGTGATTAGATTGTCCTCCCTGAATGTCAACATGAAAATAACTTCAAACAAGTTACTATTTTAACATTATACCCAGTAATGAATTATATCACAAATTTCAACGGGCTCAAAATAGTTCTTGAAAAACAGCGAGTTACATAAAAATACAGCCTTGAACTTGAAGTTCCACAGAATCAGTAGTAATATTAGAATATTTACCTTTGAAGAAGATTTCTTCTTAGATGAATCGGAGTTTTTCTTCTGGTTACTCCACTTCTTAGAGAAAGAATCAAAGCTGAATGCACCCCCAGGTCCAAAAGATGAAAGACTGATGGTGGCTGCCTTTGCAGCTAATGGATTAAACTCCATTAGGCTTGGTTTTGGCTCCACTTTGTCAGAGTGCGAGAATGATCTTTCAGAAAGTGGGACTACTCCCTCTCTTCCGTGGAATAGCCTGAATGACATTTCAAAATTGGGGCCATCTTCAAAGATTGGACCTTTTCCTGTTCGCACCTGGCAAATACAGTTGCAAAAAGTACATTAAGACTATTTGATTTTCAGTTAAATTTGGCTTCTCACTCTAAGAGGAAGAGAAGATAGAAGCAAACAAGAAACATAGAAAGCAAGTAACGTACAGGCATTGGGAAAGGAATGGAGGAGGAAAAGGAGAAATTAGTAGGCTCATTGATGTTTCTCAAAAACGGACATCTAAGCATGTCTAATTGAGATGGTACAGACTCCTCATTTAAGCCTCTGAAGAGAAATTCCATATTACTAGGCCGTAAAGTTACCTGCAAAAGGAGAAAAGTCAACACCAATGTCCTCAGAAAGGCAAAACAAAGGTTTATGTAAAAATGGAGCTTGCTCAGCTCCAGAAACTATAACCAAGAGGGTTTAAAAGGAAACAAACGAATGGTCAACATACAAGTCTTAATAAAACCGAGAAAAAGAACTCATGCTCATGGTGATTTTCATTTATTTGAGATAAAGAGAATGCCACACATATTGAATCAAAACATTCAGGAGTCATCAAGCGAAAAGTTCATAAAAACATGAGCTTTCACTAGAATTCCAGTACCATTAAACTACAATTGTAGAAATAAAAAACCCCACACATATATCAATCAAATTATCAATCGAAGATTGAAACCCCATTTGATCCCAATCGTACAAAGCTTCCAAAGTCACAAGCATCTAAATCAGCAAAATACAATATTTATCTTGCAGCCAATTTTGTAACCAAAATCGGAACCCGCAACAAATTGGCGATCTAGAACCGAAAAACAATCAGAGGAATAAAAAAAAACTAACATGTACACGCCAAAACCAACCAAAGAAAACACAGAAAAAAGAGAGTTATGAGAGAAAAAACGGTCGAACATAAGAGCGGTAACTCTATAAAGGAATGATACCTTCCCTTGAAGCAAAAACCGAAGATAGGAAAGGAAAATGGAGAGGGAAAGAGGGTATACTAGAGAAAGTGGAAAATGGAGACAACGAGTTAGGTGAGTGAGAAGGAAGAAAGAGAACACATGGATGTGGCTGTAAGGAAGAAGGGAAGGAAAAAGAGGAAACGGCGCCGTGCTGACCACACGCCTTCGGTTAGACTTTGGAATAAGACAGACAGGCTTGGGGTTAGGCCAACTGACACCGCTAATGCAGACAGCAACTACGTGTGAGACTCTTCCACTGTGTCTGCGTTTGGACTTTGGATTTTTAATTTTATCTTTATATTTGGACTCTTTTTACTTTCTTTTTTTTAATTAAATATAATCACAATAAGAAATAATTTATTACCAAATATTGGTTAAAACTAATCAAAATAGAATCATCGTTAAAGTATCTAAGAAGAAAGAAAAAAAAGAGGTTAATTCGAATTATTGTTTTAACAAAATAGTATATGTTTACCGAGTGATGGTATTCAGGAAAAACAGGTGCAAAAGATTATGTGATATTATTATTTTCATCTTCCTTCTTACTAAATTCAATTTGTTTTTCCAATTCATCTTTATTAGTACACGCGCTTGAAACAAAATTGGAGTCTGTATGACACAAAAGGCATAAATCACGTAGGTTAGAATCCACTCAGTCACCACACCAAATCAAACTTAGAATCATCGTTGGAACTGTGTTATAAATATGAAACAGAAACAGAAACAGACTAGACATATTATGCTTGATCAACCCACATTTTTAAAAAAATGAAGACAATGTAGAATGATGCAACATTTACAGATTCCATCAGCAACGGCATTATCTATATTTGCCATTTGCAAAGGGCAGCAATATGTGCTTGCCTGCCTTTCCAAACGAAGAATTTACAAAAAGGAGATCAACTGTAAGTACCCAAGTTAAAGGAAGCAAAAACGCGCTATCTTGAAATGACGACAATATCTACCTTTATCTGGAAAGAAGGCATCAGCAAATTAGTTCTGGGAAAGGAGAATTGCACTAAAAAGTTCCTCTCTTTTCAAGCTCTTCATCTTCACAATAAATCTGTTACTAGGGCGCTGCTTCCTCCCCTGATCTCTTGTACTCTGGTTTCAGCTCATATGATCCTTGATTAGTTCCCTTGTTGTTATAGATGCAGAGATCTTTAAGTATATCCTTTAAGAATTGCTGTAGGAAGAGACAATTTGTTAATTAAAGATGAAAACCTCAACTAACTTCAATACCCTGAACCCAAGAATTTTCAATCGGATCCCATACTTCCAAAACCCACCCGCCACCATCTATCCTTTAGGCCCTTAAATGTATGTACGGAAGAAATTGGCTTTCAGCCTGTTAATTTAAGTCAAACTTCTGCTCTTTCCAATATCTAAGTACTTGCTAGAAGAAGTCTGACATGAAAAGTCAATAATCCTGAAAAGGTTAACAAACATGTGCATTCTGAAATGTAAACATTGACTTGACAAGAAACAGTGAAACTAAATAGTCGATGACATGCATTTTGAATCAAAATTTCCCCAAGGTTTTGAATCCCAAAAGAAGCATTGCTAAAATGTAATCAAGAACTATCAGGGGGATTCAGGCAGTTCCAGCTTGAACAATAGTTGTCATGTGAAGCTATATACTGAAAAGGTTCAGAAGGCTGTCTTCACATATTTCCAACTGCCCACATTTATAAAAGACGGCTCGCATAAGAAAAGCCATCAAGTTTACAGTTTTAGCATCTGTGACAATTATTGCTATGAGACAATCTGAAAACCAAAGAGAACAGAAAGTGGCATGCATGGTGGACTAAGAATTGCTTAAGTTGCCAAAGTTGATCTATCACATAAAACGACAAGTTATTCATAAGTTAGCATCCACACTTTACTCAGAAGTGAGGTGATCAGTAAACATACCTCAGGTTGATCTGTCTCTTGGATGAGTTGTCTTAATGTCCAATTTGGCTGCCTTTCAAAGAGTTTAAACATAATCGATTCCATTTCTCCCCGGTCCCTTCTCGTCCTTTTCGTTTCTGATCCCTTGGGTGGCAGCTTCTTCTTCTCCTATGGCAAACATATTGCTTCTAGTTAATCCCAATGTTCCAAATAACATAAATTTGGTCATATCAGAGTAAAATGCTCCCACTTAGATCTAAACCATTCATGAAATTACTGGTGAAGCACAAGTTAGCTGAAGTACACTCAATCCAGTAACAATCATCCCTGGCATAGGCCTCATATGAGTTCCCCTGTCATTGTCAATGACCTGAAAAGGGAATAAATAAGGATGAAAGACTCTAAATGACCCTTAATCGTTTGACGCCAAAGATGTTACTAGAAGTCAAACCTGTATCTGCCTATTTTTTGTCATGTACTTGCTAGTCCTTTCACGACAAAGTTTCCCATAGCTCTCAAGGTTTTCATTATGAGGTCTCATGTCAAATTTGTTTATTATTTTTCCCTCCACAGATACTTTTCCTGCATGCATAGAACAACTAACTTCTGAATAGTTTCCTTATCTGAGCTTCAAATACCATACAAGCAACAAAAATAGAATTAAGATAGAGAACGAAGAGAACTCACCTTGAAATAAAAATGAATGAGGTAAAGGGGGAAAGGAAATATTTCTGATCTCAAAGAATCACAAATCCATAAGCATTATGCAGGTCACCAGACTACGATCACTTTTTTTTTCTTGTATGCTCAATATGATTTTGATCAAATCTTCTTCTTATTTTCTAACTAGTACATTGATTACCCAAACACTCCAAATACAAAATAGACATCCTTTTTTCCTGAGAGGAATTCATGGAAAAACAAGAGCAAAAGCATAAGAAGGAATGCTATATCCCATATCTATGAGAAAGGTAAATGCTTAATGTTTCTCCTGATTGCAAACATTCATATATTTTCATGTTTGCTTACATAGCAGCTGTGTGTGTACATGAGAAAGCATTTTTTTTTCCATCTGAAACAAGCACGTATAGAATTTAACAGTTTCAAATTGACCAGCGTAAACAATATAGCTAAGCTACACTTTTTTTTTTTTTTGCGAAAAATATCTGTCTCACACTTTTTTCAGAAGGACAGGAATTGTCCATTCTTTTAGATGAATAAACAGAAAAACTAGCGCAGAAAGGTAGTGATACATATCAGATAAGTTTTCCAAGGTAATGAATACCAATTGCAAAAACCTAAATGTATAAACGCAACAGAAAAACTAGCACAGAAAGGTAGTGATACATATCAGATAAGTTTTCCAAGGTAATGAAGACCAATTGCAAAAACCTAAATGTATAAACGCCAAGAAAGATGCAAACTGACCTTGAGATGACTCAGAAAATACAGACATGGGGATGAAGTCCTTAGAAATCTCCATTGCATAGCATTTGGGTGCATTCCCAGAATCATTGCCAGCCAATTCCATGGTGAACTGAACACCATTGCAAGATTGATATGAGATGGAGGGAATTATTAGACAAATCTCCATAACAGAAACCTATATGTCGTCCGTTAAACTTTCCAAACCTATTCTGTCATTATTTTTCCTTTAGCTTCATCCACAGACAAAAGAAAGGGGAAAAAAAGAAAACGGATAATGGCTTAATTTCACCATATGCAGCCTTTCCTCATAACGAACATTTCATCCATCACGGATCCCAAAACATATATATGCCCTACACATACTCTTGTGCACTGAAATTTCATCATGATGAGCACCGAACCATTACACACAACGAGATATTCAAAAGCATCAAGACACTGTCATTTAAAACATCTTCAACTATGCAGGTATCCCATTGAAAAGGAAACAAAAAAAATAGAAAAAGGAAGCATTCGACATGCATTCTGCCAAGTAAAACAAAAGCAGATAATACCAATCTTGGAACTCTAACAAAGAAAGAACTTTTACTGTGATAGAACCAGACAGCACTAGGAATATTACAGCTCTTGTAAGTACCTTAATCGTATACACAGTAATATGGAATCAAGCTTCTTGGACCAAAAACTCTTAACATTACACTCTTACCTCACATTTTGTATGCAATGTGATGAGTGAAATAGTAAAAGGAAAAGTGCGTTGTGCTCTTGAATTTGAGACAAAGAAATGACACTTAGGAAACTATTTTTAAGCATTTGAAATTGAAACAACGAGTCAATGCAATAAAAAAAGAAAGAAAAACCTAGAAATCGAAGAATGCAATTGAAAACAAATAGGGAAAAGCACAAAACTGGAATCCAGAAAGAGAAGGCGCAAAGCATGAGCGTGAGAGAGAGAGTTCTTGGAGAAGGCAAATTAAATCGAACGAACCTGAGGAGAGGAGTTGTCATCGTTGGAGGTAAGAGGGTCAATGGAGAGAATGACTTTGGCCACCGGCCGGGAGTGGTCGTCGGGCGATGGCGGTGTTTGGAGGGAGCGAGATACCAAAGCAGGGCACTTCATTAGCCAGACGGCTCTGTCGGCTTTGGTCATATCCAGGTATCCGCCAGCGGTGGCTTTGAGAGCGTTGCCGGTTCTATGGTAGTTACTACTGGCGGTGGTGTGGGACAAGTCGTCCATGGTGAAAAGAAACGGAAAACAAATAACAGAAAAAGAAGGATGAAATTGAAGGGACGTTTCTTACTGCGTAACAATTAACAAATCAAAGCCGGAGGTAATTATTATGGTTCCAAATTTTGCATTTAACAGTTAACACCGACGGGTCGGGTTGTTTGCTTACATATCAGTAGTTTATTTATAACGTGACTCTGACAGAAACACCATCTCTATACAGGGATAAACGCGTATTATCAGATTTTTCCGGATCTTATATTTCAGTGAAACTTCAATTAAGTATTGAGGATATCATGAAGTTTATTTATCATACATCTTTGCACATTAGGAAAAGAAAATCTAAATTTCTTTGATGTAATTTTCAATTTAAAAAATTTACCTCATGTAAATATTTGAATCTGATGAGAAAAATCTCGTATTATTTTATTTTTATTGATAATTAATTTACAAGTGCTTATTTTGTTTGAAATATAAGCACAAAGTTTTTAATATTCTAATAATATTAGTTTTGTTTAATAATTTTAAAATAAATTTAAAATTTTATATATTTTAGTAAATGATACCATTTTAATGAATTTTTAAGTGACATGAAATAGTCTTGTATTTTTTATTTAAAAAATTATATATCAATACTTATTAGTTACTATTATATAATAAATAAAACTAGTATTACTTAATTGATTATTAAAGTGAAATTTTCATGATATAAATCATATTCTTATTAATATAATAAATTAATCATTTTTATTGAATATTCAATTAAATATTTTTATAAATGTACTTTTATTTAGTCAAAATGTAGTAATTAATATTTATTAACAAATATTTCATGAATGAAATAATAAAATTAATTCATTTTAGATGTTATTAAGTATGTTTCTTAATAATTATAATGATTAGAAATAAATTTCGTAACATTCTTTCCTACATTCAAATAGAACGTCTTTTTGCAACAACTTAAACAATGGCATCATAATATTGGAAAAATCTTTAATAAACCTACGATAAAATCTTACATATCCAAAAAACAGATCGAACATCTCTAACGTTTGTTAGATCCACTTTTGCTTTATGCCTTAAATGAAATCATATGTCCCAAAACGATGACTTAATCATAAAATGACAATTTTCATAATTCAACACTGAATTTGTTTCAATACATCTTTTGAAAACCTTATATTAACGATTTAAGCAGCCATCAAATGAATATCTATAAATAATAGAATCATCCATGAAAAGTTTGATGTAATTCTTAATATACTTTTAAAGTATACTCATCGTGCACCTTTACAATATACCTAGAGCATTACAAAAATTAAAAGGCATTCACTTGAAGGCTTACATTCCAATAGGGCAATAATCTTTTCTTAATCTTCTTGAGCAATGACCATTTGGTAGTAATATGAAAAACCATCCAAAAAAAAATCAGCAAGTCTTTCTAACATTTGATCTACAAAGGGTAATTTGTACTCATTTAGAAGTGCTACTAGCCTTTCCTTTTCCCCTGTAGTTAACTTCTTTTGAGATGATCACAAGAAATGACTATCCTTTACCTAAATAGACATACTTCAGGTGATCAGGTAAGGTCTTCAGTTCTATCTTTGGAACTTACATTACAAAGACCAAAAGGCATTCAGTTGAAGGCATATGCTCTAAAAGGGCATGTAAATGTAGTCTTTTCTTAATTTTCTAGAGTAATGAATATTTGGTAGTAACCTAAAAAACCATCCAAAAAGTATATACATAATTTATTACAAGTCTTTCTAGCATTTGTTTTACAAAGGGTAATGGGAATTAGTCCTTTATAGTTGCCAAGTTATCTTTCCTAAAGTCTATGCACATTCACCATCCCATTTTTCACTCTCATTGGTAGCAACTCATCATTATGATTTCTTATTATTGTCACCCTAGTTTTCTTTGGCATAATATGAACTGGACTCACTTACTTACTATTTGAGATAACATAGATTATACTTACAGCCAAAAGTTTTAGAATTTTTTTTTCATTATCACATATTTCATTATTGGATTAAGTCTTCTTTAGGGTTCCCTTATTAGCTTAGCATTCTCTTCCAAAAGAATCCTATGCACGCAAATTGTTGGATTTATGCCTTTTATTAAGTATATATACTAAGGACCAGTTGGGATGGACGACGACGCAATCCATCCCGATCGTCCATTAAATCCAACGGTGATAATCACCCCTCCCCCTCTCTGAAAGTTCTGCAGCCATCGCGCTCTTTTGTTTAATCCGACGGTTTAATGCTCATTGAATGTTGTGTCTAGCCGGTCTTTATCTTTATCTTTACCCCCTCCCCCTCTCTGAAAGTTCTGCAGCCATCGCACTCCTTTGTTTAATCCGACGGTTTAATGTTCATTGAATGTTGTGCCTACCCGGTTATATCTGTCCTTTATCTTTGCCTCTTCCATTTATTCAGTTGCTTAACCTGGAGTTGTGTGAAGGTTTCTCTCTCTTCCTTTACTTCTCCGCCCTTGCCTTCCTGTGCAGCGCTCTGC
>JANKOE010000206.1:29737966-29749306 GCA_026284465.1 Erythroxylum citrifolium | reverse complement strand
TCTCTATTGGCTGTTAGGTTTGAGTCTTCATACCGACACCTGGATCCTGGCTTCGGGAAGGTCCCGGTAACAAAAAATTTTGTTTTCCGCACCTGGTACATGTGATGTACCTCCCGGGATTTTCCTACAGATGTTACATACTATGCAAGGACCTATGGTTTTTTTTGGAAAAGATTAGGTAACTATATCTAATCATTTAACCAAATAAAATGAGTAAAGTATAGTGGTCTATGATCCTGGTGTTATCAAAGTACTTCATGTTTAAAGTTCTGATCAATTTATCAACTTGAGGATTATTACTGCTTCCATCTTAGGAGACATTAGCGTTACATTCATTTATATAGCTAACATATCTTTTTAAAGACATTAATTGTGAGAGGATATAAAACTAATTTCAATATCTTCGTAAATTCCTTGGCTTATCATATGGCAGTTTAATTGAGCTCTTTATGGATATCAATATGAAGGCTCAATTACCAAAAAAAATATGAAGGCTCAATTCAGTTACTCAAATATTATGATGATGGATTCAAGAATTGTTTAAGTTTCTTTAGTTTGATAGACTTAAAATATAATGGCAATTACTTTACTTGATGAAATAAGTAATAGGGATAATGATTAATCATAAAGAAGCTTAATAAAGGCCTTATCAACACCTTTTGGATGGCCAAATTCCCTTGGATCATTGACTTTTTAAACTCTTCCTTATATATGATTATAGTTAATAAAAATTCTACTTCATATACAAAAGAGGAGAGTGAAAGTACCTTTCAAAATTTTTAATCATTTGATCAACCTATAAGGATACAAGGAAGCAGTTAGGAAGGGGTAGCATTTCAAATTGACGGATATAAGGCTTTTAAGTGTTAATTTGCAACGAATTAGAGAAGAGCTCAATATGTTTCTTAAAAAGCACTTTTGCAGGGATACGATTTTCACCATCTTTAAAAGAAAGAAATATAATGGGTCTTAGTCTTTCCACTATATTAATGTCTAATCTTAATAGAGCGATGACTAGAAATTATTTAGGAATAACTAGAAATTATTTAGGAATAATACATAAATATAATATAAATCTTATAATTATGATCTTATCATAATTTTACTTACAAAATATATTTATCTTATAGACTTTATCTAAAAAATGTATAACTAATTAGTTGTACGATATAAGTTGACAACTAATTCATCTTTAAAAAATGTATATTTAAATTCTCAAAATTACAAGAATTTATCATTTATCTCTGGTGAATATAATAATGAACGATTATATACCTTTAAAAGAATATCAAGTTTGTTTAAGTTCAACTTTCTAGACGAACAAGCCTTCGTAACATTTTATGGTAAAAGGAAAATTTTCACATCATTAATACAAAACATTGTCAAAACAAAATCTTCTTAGCAAAACTAACTCCATAAGAAACCAACTAATGAATTGGCTCTAAATAACTAACCTAAGAATAAGTTTTTTCATCAATGTCAACAATAAGCCTGGATGTTGGGAGACAAGCAACACAACTCTCTAAAATATCACTCAAATATCAATAAGAAGAAAGAACTCCTCATGTTGTAGCAGTAAAACAATATGAGAATAAGAAACTTTAAATGATGAAACAAACACCAAGATTTACTTGAAAAACCCCCTAGTTTAAAGGAAAAAATAATGGGGCAAATCGAAAATAATCCCACTAAACTCAATAAGGATTTATTAAAAAAGCTGATCTCTCATCCCTCAACAATAAGTTCTCCCAAAAAGTTTCAGGATTGAAACCAAAATTGATGTTACAATCAATAATCACTTAAATCAATCTCTAAAACAATCAAACATGGATGAGAATACAACACTCTTTATCCTCTCTCTAATTTTCTCATTTTTGGATGTTATGATCGCACTCCTTGCAAAAACCTATGTCTTTGCCTCTTTTATATCACCAAATAAATTTTTCTGTAAGTTGCACGGTCACTTGCAAGGTTGTATAAGTAACTGTATATTGTTTAACACTGCCTCAGTCGCAAACATACATGGTTATAAAGAGTTACACAGTCTCCACATATGGTCGTGTATCTTCACAAAGGCATGTACAAGATCGTGTGTGTCTTTGCCTCCTCACTTTTTTTCACATGTTTATAGAGACTTACATAGTTGATTAGCACGGTCCTATAAGTCAAGACACAGGCATGTAGCACTCTCCACTGCCTTGTATCTTCCTATGTGAGATTCTTCCATCTTGTCATCACTTGTTCGTCATTTCCACAAACCATAAAGTTGACTACGATCACCTAAAGTCTCAAAATAGGGCTGGACAGTTAATAATCTCCCCCTCGAGCCCAAATATGGAGAAGAAACATTATTCTCCATCATCTACTTGAGACATATCCCGGCAAGCTTATAATAAAACTCATGCTTGTTTTTGGGAACCACTTTAGTTGGCAGATCAGTACCATTCAAATCCATATAAACCTTCTTCAATAATATTTTTTTCTCTTCTATCGTCAAACTTAACCAATGATATTTGACTTATATGATCTTTGTACAATATGTTCTTTGTACAATAATGATACATAGTATTTTTGCTTAAGTCAATAACACTTTGACTATCACAAAATACTACATAATATTCTTATTTCACATCCAATTCTTGAAGGAAACTTTTCAGTTAGAGCATCTCCTTACAAGCTTCCACTACAACTACACATTCTACTTTAGTAATAGATAAAGCTACATGCTTTTATAGCTTGGATTGCTATGAGATGGCTCCCTCTACAAAATTGAACAAAAAACCTGAAATAGATTTTCTTCCATCAAGATCTTCAACCATATATGTGTCTATAAAATCTTCTAGAATTGGCTCACCATCACCAACGCATAGACTCCACTTTGATGTGTCTCTCAAGTATCTTAGAATTCATTTTAGTGCTTTATAGTGATCCTTCCTTAGATTTGACAAGAATATGCTTATCATCCCAACATCTTGAGTAATATTTGGCCTTGTGCACACTATTGCATACATGAAAGACCTTACTACAAATGAGCATGGAATAGAGGACATATCATATTTCTCCTTTTCTATTAAGGGACATGCACACTTACACGGTTTGAAGTGAGATGCTAGTGGCGTGCTAATTGGCTTGGTATGCTGTACATTAAACCTTTCTAGCATTCGTTCAATACGCCTCTCCTAAGATAACCACAATTGCTTATCCTTTTTTTTCTCGAGTTATCTCCATGCCTAAAATCTATTTTGCAGGTCCCAAAACTTTCATATTAAAAGATTTGGACATCTCATCCTTCAACTTTCAAAATCTTCCAATGTCTTAACCCATAATCAACATATCATCAACTTAAAGAAGAAGAATGATGAAATTCTCACATGAGAATTCTTAAAATTCACGCAAGCATAAGAATAATTTTGTTTGAAATCATGATCCATCATAAATGGATTAAACTTCCAATACCACTACCTTGGAGCTTATTTTAGGTCATAAAGAATTTTCTTTAATTTATATATCAAAATTTCTTTACCTTTAACTTTGAAACCTTCTGGCTGCTCCATGTATATCTCCTTTTCCAAATCTCCATGCAAGAAGGTTGTTTTAACATCCAACTGCTTGAGTTCAAGATCTAAATAGGTAGTTAGACCCCATACTGCTTGGATTGAGGTCATCTTAACTACAGGGGAAAATATTTCATTAGATTCAATACCCATATTTTTCCTGAATCCTTTCACTACTAGTCTTATCTTGTGCTTTACCAACTTTTTCCAATCTCTTTTTATCTTAAACACCTATTTATTATTCAATGTCTTTTTTCCTTCTGGAAGCTTTACAAGATCATTTATATTATTCTTCTTTAGAGAATCCATCTCTTCCTTTATAGCAACTAGCCAGAGATCATCATCTTCACATGATGCAACCTTTTTAACATTCTCAGGCTCCCCCTAGTAGTAAGTAACATGTATTTAGAACTTGGATACTTTGTGGAGGGCCTTTTCTCCCTTTTCGATCTTTGAAGTTGCGTTTCATTAATTGTTGGATCTAATTGCTCCCTCTACTCATTATCCTTATTAGATTCATCTCTTCTATTGTCTAGATATGGTTCATATAAGTCATCATTATCAGATTGTATTTGATCACCACCAATGTGTGTTTGGTCACACACTTCATCTTCTTCACTTGAAATTGCTTAATAGTCAAAGGAATTAGTGATGAGTGAATTATGCCATTTGATGAGTTGTGGTGTGATGATTTATGTCCAATTGAAATATCAACACCTCTCCTATGCTCTTAGAACACCACATCCTTACTCCTGACCACCTTTTTCTTCTCTAGGTTATAAAGTCTAAAGTCAAACTAATCACCATCATATCCAACAAAGATTCAAGGTATCGACTTTGAGTCGAGCTTCTTTCCATAATTCTTGGGTATATGTGAATACCTTGCAACCAAAAACTCTTAGATGACGATATGTGGGATCTTTGCTAGTTCACATCTTTGTCAGCTCTAGGCTTTGAACTATTCTTAGACTTTCAACGACTATTGGGACCTCTACTCTTGTTCCTTCCTATGCTTTCTGTCACAAAAGCTTGCATGTTTTTGACTCCAATCTCCTTTCTTTTGATTTCTTTATTAAACATATTATGTTTGATTACATCCAAAGAGAGCACATCTTCAAGAGCTCAGTTGCTAATTGTCACCACTAACGTTTCTTAGTTATCCGGTAACAAACTTAAAAAGATCAAAGCTTGAAGCTTATCATTAAGAATGGTCTTCATTATAGTATGTTTGTTGATTATGTCATAGAAATCACTTAATGCTCCGACACTAACTTCCCAACTTTTAACTTTAAGTTTACAAGCCTCTTAATCAGAAAGGCCTTGTTATGAGCAGTATTTCTTTTATTAAGACCTTCTAGCTTCTTCCATAGCTCAAAGGATTCGTTTCTTAAGATACATAGTTGAATATGCTGATATCAATCTATTGTCTTATAGTTTCCAAAGTTTTCTGCTTCATTTTTTCCTATTCTCTATTTGACATCTTTTTAGGTTTTGAAGGAACATCATCATTCATACCTCTATCCACATTAATAGTGTAATAGCCCAAACCACCAACCCATAGATATTTTCCGTTTTGGGTTACCCGTCGGGCTAAGGCGCTCACGGTTTTACTCTTCTCATACTCAAAAAACCGCGCCTTAGGGGGAGAGGTATCCATACCCTTATAAGGTGTACTTCGTTCCCCTCTCAAACCGATGTGGGATCTCACAATCCATACTCTCTTAGGGCCCAGTGTCCCACGCTGGCACAATGGATCGGGAACCAACTCTGATACCATTTGTAATAGCCCAGACTACCTTCCAAAGATGTTTTCCTCTTTGGGTTGCCCCCTACGCCAAGACCCTCACGGTTTTGCTCTTCCCACACCTAAGAAAACATGTCTAAAGGGAAGAGGTATCTGTACCCTTGTATGGACTATTTCGTTCTCCACTTCAACTGATGTGGGATCTAACAATCCACTCTTCTTTGATACCCTTGTATGGACTATTTCATCCTCTTTGGGTTGCCCCCTACGCCAAGTGTCCTCGCTGGCATAACAGTTCGGGAACTAACTTTGATACCATTTGTAACAGCCTAGACCACCCTTCCACAGATATTATCTGCTTTGGGTTGCCCCTAGGGCCAAGACTCTCACAGTTTTGCTATTCCCACACCAGGGAAGATGCGTCTTAGGGGAAGAGTTATCCATACCCTTATAAGACATACTTCATTCACCCCTCCAACCAATGTGGGATCTCACAATCCACCCCTTCTTAGGGCCCAATGTCCCACACTGGCACAACGGGTCAAAAACCGGCTCTGATACCATTTATAACAGCCTAGATCACCTGGCCACAGATATTGTCCACTTTTAGCTATTCTCGGGCTAAGACCCTCACGATTTTTCTCTTCCCATACTAGGAAAAAAGCATCTTAAGGGGAGAGATATCCATACTCTTATAAAGCGTACTTTGTTCCCCTCTCTAACTAATGTGGGATCTCACAATCCACCCTCTCTTAGGGCCTAACATCCTACACTGACACAACGGGTTGAGAACCGACTCTGATACCATTTGTAGCAGCCCAAACTACCCTCCCATATATAAGGGTATGGATACCTCTTCCCCATAGACGCGTTTTCTCAGGTATGGGAAGAGTAAAATCGTGAGGGTCTTGGCCCTGGGGGCAACTCAAAGCGAACAATATATACTTTGTTGCCCTCTCCAATTGATGTGGGATCTTACAATCCGCCCCATCTTAGGGCCCAGCGTCCTACACTAGCACAATAGGTCGAGAATCGGCTCTCATACCATTTGTAGCAGCCCAGACTACCCTCCTACATATATTGTTCGCTTTGGGTTGCCCCCAGGGCCAAGATCCTCACGGTTTTGCTCTTCCCACACCTGAGAAAACACGTCTATGGGGAAGAGGTACTCATACCCTTATAAGGAGTACTTCGTTCTCCTCTTTAACCGATGTGGGATCTCACAATCTAGCCCCTCTTAGGGTCCAATGTACTCGCTGACATAACGGGTCAGGAACCGGCTCTGGTACCATTTGTAATAGTCCAGACCACTCGTCCATGGATATTATTCGCTTTGGGTTGTCCATCGGTCCAAGGCCCTCATGGTTTTGCTCTTCCCACACTCGAAAAAATGCGTCTTAGGGGGAGAGGTATCCATACTCTTATAAGGCGTACTTTGTTCCCCTCTCTAACCGATGTGGGATCTCACACATGAGATTAACGTACAGTTTTGATTTGAATTTGATTCGGTAGGACATGGTATGAGGCATTATACGACAAAAAGAGTCAATCATTCGCCCTTATATTAAAATGAAGAGGGCCTAAAAATGGTTGAATTGATTCGAGATACTGTTGATAGGTGAAATGAATCTATAATAGAAATTAAGTTATTCAAGAAAGATAAGCAAATTAGGTGGATCAACACCGAAGATATGGAATATAGTGAGATAGACATAAGAGTTAAGTGGATTAACACTAAAGAGATGTGAAATATCTAGCGAAAGATGAAATATTTCTGAGAGTATTGCTAGATGCTCAGGTTAGGAAAAAAGGGGAGCTAAGCTCGATATAAATTGGTCCGTATGAAATTATTTTGAGAATAGGACCATTGACTTATGAGTTAGTATTACCAATAAAAGATGTTTCAAACTCACACAGTGTTATATGGATATGTTTAGGAAATATCGTTATGATCCGATATATGTGTTATTGATGCCAAAATTGAAATTATGAGTAATCTGAAATATATTGACAAAACAGTTAAGATAGTGTGATATCTGAATAAGCGACTGAAAAATAAGGTGATTCCATTCGCTGTATGGGAAACCGAGAAATAGAGGAGTATATGAGGAAACATTGCCCCTGACTTTCGATAATTCAGATAAGAATTTGAGAACGAAATTTATTAAAGTGGGGAGAATTATAACATCTCGTTTTCTAGTGTTAAGGGTTAGAACCCTAGAATACTATGCATGAGAGATATCACTGAGAAAATTAAAAAATGCACTTCATGCTCATGCATAATTTAGCATACATACATGTGAATTTGATTACTCTACACATTACAATGATTTGTTCATGCATTCATTTGACATTTTTCGGATATAAATGATTGTTTTAATGTGATTATGATATGGATAGTGAATCTTTTTGCCTTAAAATTTGATCCAATGAATTAAATTATTGAATTAGCATTTTTAGTGAAATTTGAGAATTTTTTAAAATTTTAGGTACTTTTGGACTAGGAAAAATACCACGTAGTAGAACAATTGATAAATGGCAATAGGAATAAGCGTCAAATGGAAGTAGAAATTATTGATAAGTGGCATTAAGATTTAAAGGCAACGTCATACAAAATCGGGAGACAATTGGATTAGAAATGAGGAAATAAATGGACTAGTAGTTTAAAAGACGAAGTGAAGACCATAAGGTGGTGACATGTGGCAAGTGACAAGTGACAAGTGTCACTTGCCTTGCCACACACCTCACTTATGTATGGCCTAAATGAAAGACAACCATTTGGTCTTTCATTTTATTTCTTTGGCTAAATGCTCTCTCTTCATTTTGTTCTTCATCTTTTTCCCTTCCTCTTCTCCATTCACGACATTTTCTTACCAACCCTACTCTCAATTTTGATTTGCCATCATCTTTCACTTTACACTTCAAGATCTTTGTTATTTCTACATCTTGTTACAAAAATACCCAAAATATTCCACCTTAACTGTTGATGATCATGTGATGTGGGAGGAGATACCATTTCTTAGAGACTCATGACGAAGATTTGGGTAAATCAAGTAAGTAACATATTAATCTTCATGGCTTTGTTAAATGAAGCATATTTGATGGTGAGTTTAGGATGAAAATGATGAAGTGTGCTGGAATGTGTTAAATGGAGTGTTTTCATTGAATAGACATCTGTATTTTGACCATATCTTGATCTGTAGACATCCAAATAGGATGATTTTAATTTTAGATTACACTATAGGAATATGGTTATATTTTTCATGAAGGAATCGAATTTGAATTTTGTTTTTAAGGGTTTCAAAAATTGTCTTGAAGTTAAGAACAATGTACTGTCGCAGTTTAGGAATAGTTTGTAGTATTTTAGGTATAACTTGCATAATAATAAACCAAACTGCATGAAATTTGTGCCATTAGAAACTTTAGAAATATGGGAACAGTTTGTTAGAATAATGTATGGCCTAAATACTTCTTTTTCCTTGTCAAAATAGCCATGAAAATTGACTCGAAAAAACTATTTTGAGAAAAGCCATCAGGTAGTGCACGATCGTGACAGAGAGGAGATATCAGGTAGTGCATGATCATGCACAAGCACGATTGTTACAGAGAGGAAACATCAGGTAGTGTACAATCATGCATAAGCATGATCGTGACATAGAGGAATCAATAGGAAGTGCACGATTGTGATAGTGAAGGTGCAATGCTTTTTGACAGTTTTAAACACCTTTCACTCTTTTGACCATAACTTCTTCTCCGGACCTCCGATTAACTTAAAATTTGAACCACAAACTCCTAACCCATTTTTCTTCCTCTCCACCAAATTTCATGGTCATCTGAATTCATTAGCAAAGGGTTGGTAAATGATTTATTGATGATGTTATAAGAATCAAGTGTATTGAGCCATAAACCTTAGTGCATGATTGAGTGATGAACTTGGAATAAGTTTTTCTTATTGAGGAGTAAACCTAAGTTCAAATTAGACATATATGAGTTTTGAAGTATGAATGATCATAAGATGAAAATAAAGAAAATATACCTAGGATTGTCATTGAGCATACATTGTATATAATCCATATACATATTTGTGCATAAATGAGTACTTATATAATTGTGTAAAGTAGTGATGTGTGTAAATGCGTGTTGCATGATATAGAAGAGCAATTAGAGTGATAGTATCCAGACATTGTTGGGACTTCGAGGCAATAACTATCTGGAGCAAACTGTGAGTTGACCTAGATGGTCTCACTTGATTAATTGTTTGTTTTAAATTCTATATTGAATTATTATATGAATGTGATTGTGTTGATTCCAGAAATTGAATGTCTGAGGCATTTGATGCATGAATAATATATTGGAAGTGCTTCTTGTATGTAAATTTGACGAAATAAGTGATACTCAACATTATTGTTGAATGTCGGACCAAGGTCTGATGATAAATATGTATGTGAATGTGATGCATTTCATTACATTAATGCATGATAACATAAAGACAGTTGTGACCGGAGTGACCAGTTTGAAAGAGCTTAATGCTCGGAATATACACAAGAGCCATAGGCTTAGTTATTAATGTACCCAATATCCACTAAGGGATATGAGACCATATTTGAAACAAGCTCTGTATCCACAAGGGATATGGGTCAGTAAAAAGGCACTAGGTCATAATAAAGTAATAATTGGAAGTGAGTCTCATGGTCATTGCATATATAATTGATATGTATGCTTTAAATGATCGAAATGAATTGTTTGACAGCTCTAAATGTGAAATGTGGAATAAGTGATCAAAGTGTTATATGATGCTATATGATTATTGGTGAAATGATGTATATCATATGATGACACGAAGTGTATGTGAATTTGAAGTATGAATTGTTGTGTGATGTATATCATATGATGGTCCGCTTACTGAGTTCGCAAAACTCACCCCAAAATTGCAACATCATTTTTCAGGCTCAGAAGAGTTACCCCGTTAGACCAACTGGATTCTAATCACTACATACGGATAAGAGTTAGAGGTCGGGATCAATTGTATCTACATATATCTACAGTCTTTCTTTTGTATTTTTAAAAATTGTATTCTGCAATTTGTACACAACATTTATAAGAATTGAAAAACGTACTGACTGTATGACTGGAAATGTTTTGTAATGGGCCTAGATGATTAATGGAATATATGATGATGTGTTAATTGTTTGTAACACTTGGGACTTAAATTTGTTTTTTTGAATAAAATAGGTTGAAAAAGGATTATTGTTCCTACTAAATATGCATGTGGTACATGACTAATTTGTATTGAGTTTGTTCTAGCATGCCACCCTCGAAAAGTATATTCTCGAATACTGTCGGTATGTTCGGAGATATGTACTATTAGAGTAAGGTTACAATTAGTGAGGGGCATATAAGTGAAAATGACCCATAAACCTAATGTCTTAAGGTTTTGGGTTGGAGTGTGGTGCCAAAACCTACGAGTATGATCCCTCACTAGGCTATGATGTAGATCTCCTATGTAAGTGGGCTCCCTAGAACCAACAAGTAGTATCAGAGCCGACGGTTCGACAAGGGATGAGTATGGAGATGGAAGTTAGATCTCGTGGTTGCCATCCCTATGTGGAAGAGCAAGGAGACTCCTGGTGGGCCTAGATTAATGGAGTAGAAGGGCTTTTGGTGACACCATATACTCGAGCTGTTAAGAACAAGGCTTTCACTTAAGGGGAAGGGCTCTTGGTGACGCTATATACTTTCGCTCAAGGGGGAGTGATCGCGGCTCTGTCGTTTGATCCTAGAATCTATCCTTGGAAATCGATCAAAATATAAAAATTCCAAAGATTGCAGTATAAATGCAATCTCGGGTCGTCTCACTTGTTGGAACCGACGAAAAAGGTTTGAAAGCTAGTCTAAGTCAAAAATGCAATTAAAGCTGGTAAAAAGGAGGGTTTTGGTTTGTTGATCAAAATTGGGAAAGTAATTTAAATTGAAGAGAAAAGTATAAAAGAATATTTTTGGATTTTTGGGAATTTCGAAAATGACAAAAGCTAAGTTGTGATC
>JANKOE010000206.1:29687229-29700064 GCA_026284465.1 Erythroxylum citrifolium | reverse complement strand
TAACTCTCATACTACTAAACATATCATAAAGATCAGATTGTCACTTACTTGTTAGGCTTTCAATCCAGCTCAAACTCTAGATTAAATCAAGTCTCCATGCAACCAAAATTCATCACCAACTTAGGATGAAAACAAGTTGATTTTGGACAGCAAGATGAAGGTAGTTCTTGGCTATTTTGTGTAAGGTAAAAGGTTGGTTTTTGGTGCAGCAATTTGGCTAGGGTTTAGGAAAATTAGAGAGGAGAAAGTTGGAGAAAATTTCGTGCAAATGGTGAGAGAAACAACAGAAATGTTGCTGCTGGAATTTACTTCATCATCATGCTAGGTGTCACCATTCAAGCACATCAACATGCTAGGTGTCACCATTCAAGCACACACTTGTCCTAAGGCATGTCTTCCATTTGCCAACTCAATATGCTGCCACTAATCTACTCTAGATGCTGCCATATGTCATCAACATGCTAGGTGTCACCATTCAAGCACATCAACATGCTAGGTGTCACCATTCAAGCACAACACTTGTCCTAAGGCATGTCTTACATTTGCTAACTCAAGATGCTGCCACTAATCCACTTTAGATGCTGCCATATGTCACCAATTAATCAGTCCATATGTCTCCTAATTAGTGGTCCACTTGTCACACAATCATTGATCCATTTGTCACTTAATTACAAGTCCATTTGTCACCTATTTTATACATCTATAGTATTTTTTTGAAAATTTCTAAAATTCACCAAAAATTCTGAAATAATACTAACACTCTCCAAATAAATTTTCAACTCAAAATAATTTACCAAAAATATCCAAAATATACAAAAATTACCAAATCATAATTAATACATTCCAATTAAATCCACAATTTCTACTTATGAATTAAATTTACCCGGAAATGTCAATGAATGCATGCACACTTATTTGTATAAGTAAAAATCCATATTCATATATTAGCGAATACTCAATTATGCAAAGCATATGATGTATTGTAAATTTCTAAATTTTCTAACTCCTAACATGGGGTGTTACAATCGCAATGAAAATTTTCATAGACATACAAGTAATATTCTAAATGAAATTCTCATATGAGATTAGTTTAGTGAACTTATTTTCTAACAGGCACCTGCACATTTTTTTTAGTATCTCCATACTTTAGTCTATGAGTTCGACTGCTTTCTTTATAAGCAATAAACATAACATTTGATAGTTTTTTACGCTTTATTAAAGTCTAGTCTTAATAGAATAACGATTAGGAATGACATAAGAATCATAATTATAATATTCATATTACATTTATAAATTATTCTTAAGTTGTTCCTAATCATTATTCTATTAAGACTATCATAATTTTATTTCTATTGTATATTTATCTCACAAATTTTATTATATACATGTGAATATTTATAAGACAGAAAAATATGGTAAAAATATGCTTAAAATAAAAGTCACTTATTTTCAAAATCATTTGTGTTGAAACAATTTTTGTCGATAACGGAGCAGAGGTAACCAACCATTCTTCGTGCTTATACATTTGTAAGTTTAAGCAAATCGGGGACCCTACAAAGTAGTGAAATCTTGGCATCACTTAAAAATGTTGGACTTCTGACCAATGAAGATGATGTTGCTATGATGCGGTTCTTGAATGCTGACGTGGAAGAATTATGGGCATTTTAGAAATTTTTGTGTGTTTGCTCCCCTCTAATCGATTTCATGATGATCCTAGGTGAATTTTTTTTCTTCTCATTTTTGCATAATCATAACAAAAATGGCATATCATGACTCTAACCATGATGATCCGATTAGAGTTATATTTTATATTTTTTAATTCAGTCCTCAATTTTTACTAATTGGTATTTATCATTATGAACAGGAACTTATTTTTATTACTATTTTCGGTCGATGAAGAAGTATTAATTAGAAACTCTGGTCTAATCCACCTAATTTTACTATTCCTTTTCTATAAATGCAAGAAAATTCCTTTTCTATAATTTTAATTCAGTCCTCAATTTTTACTAATTAGTCTACATATTTGCAATCAAGCACATAAGAACACAGTCCGGATTAGAATGGTAAAAAAAAAAGAAGAAAAAATAGTCCGGGTTGTATCTTTTTCCGACTAATGTTATTTGTTAAGAATGTGAGGCTACCTTAAAAGGGATTATACTTAACGTAAATGCATGTAATGTTGAATACGGAAAGCCCACTTATTGAGGAGATTTATATTATAAGCTTAGCGAGGGAACATATTTATAAATTTTGATGCTACACTTCAATCCAAAAATTTAAGACATTAAATTTGTAGGTCATTTTTATTTATATATCTTTTACTAATTTCATCTCTTTTTATAACGTAAAATTCTTACTCAACACCCCAAAATGTAAAAATCTAAACTAGCGCCTCTCACGGGATAGCCTAGCGGTAAAAAGGAGGAGGGAATTGTGTGAAAGTTGTGGGTTTAAGTTTTGAGAGGAGCAACTTTTATTTAAGGTGATGTAATTTTTTTAATGATGGCTCAACTTTTAAGACAGGTATCTTTGATACTATTTAAGATCAGACCCAGATTTACTTATCTATAAGTCTGAGTGAGTATCTTATAAATCCCAAGATAATCGGGTGAAGCTCGAAAGCTTTTAATTGATAATAATATATACTTCAATTATTTGAACTAAGATTGACAGTATAATATTATAACAAAGTCCAAACTCAAGAGACTAAAGAATAAGCACAGATTCTCTATTACGTTACGAGTAATCATTTCCTACTATATCCCATTAAATCTCATTTACGTATTTACGAAAAATTTATAAAAATACATGTGTAATTAATATAACAGGGTGCTCCTCCAACCTCCGGATAGTGGCCTCCGCCTCTCTCCTACGAGGACCTAACGTCGCGTTTTATCCATTCACCACTCATTATCCGCATAAAATAAAGACAATTATCCCGAACACCGGAATTGTTCTTGCATTCGTTTTATCCTTATCTCTTATTATTCAGAATTCCTCAAATAAAATACCAAATCCCAATACTAAAGCCCCACTTCTTCTTCCACAACACACACACGTGTCCTCTACTTTCTCTGATCCTTTTCAATTCTAAAAATGAAAATGAAACTTACTACTTTATCTCTTTCTTGAATTTTGAAATAATTCCCCTAACCAAATGTCATTCACACATGTATAGATTCTATATATCATTGACAATCCATCCGCTGCTGGTGTTGATTTAACTATTCCACAGCTGAGCTCGGAAATCCACCAACTGTAGGTTAAAGGAAAAAGAAAAATACCCAACAGATTCTCACAAAGGTGAAGAAATAGAGCAAGTGATTGACAGATAATGTGCCCATTTCCAATCTTAAACGGTCTGTACAATTAGTTTATTTTTCTCGTTATGCAGATTCGGATTTAATTCATGAATCTCATTCTCCGGTTCATTTGTTGTCTTTGGCCGATTCATTTTCCCCTTCTTGCCAATTCCTTGTAAAGTGCTGTACTTTTGGTTTCACTGCAATTTTGCTTGGCACAGACGCATGGTTTTTTCTAGGTATGTGTTCTTTCGATTGGTTCTTTGTGGTTACGGAGATTCGTTTTGAGATTTGACTTCTTGGAGGATATATAGACGTTAATTGAAAAGTTGAAGAAAGGAGTCATACGTTTGTGATTGGTGTAGCAATGGTGTCTGCAAATGAACCTATTGAAACGTTTCTCAATTCCATTCAAGTGGTGAAAGATGCTTTTGCGCCTTTTGAGCTGGGGCTTAAAAGAGCTGCTAGGGACTTCGAGAATTGTTGGGGAGTTCCTAAGAACGGGAATAAGCTGAACCAACTTGACTCAGTGAATGAGTTGAATTGCAGTGATAATACCAATCATAACACCAAGGTTCAGATCTGTTCTGTGAAAAAGAAGTGTGTTGGTAATTGCAGTAGTGATAATGAGCGCCGTCCGATGGGTGAAAAGAAAAAGAAGGGATTGTCAATAAAGGTCCCTGTAAAAACTGTTCTAGGGATGTTCTCCATGAGTTTGGAAAAAGGGCCCGATGATAGAAGAACTGAGGTGTCAGAGACATGGGTGAAAGATCGAGAAGGCGAGTCTTGCATAAATTGTTTTCAATTTGCTGTGACTTGGTCTTTGTTGGTTAGTGGGTTCGTTCAGGCTTTTGCTACCCCTTTCAGGACTAACAAAAAGCGGTGCCAGAAGGTAAGTGACGACGAGAAAGGGTTTTTGCTGCTGCACAAACCAGAGCTAAATTCAAAAACTTTGAGTCAACCAAGACGGAGGGAGGTAAAGGACGAATCTGTTGAAATGCTCCATTGCTGGAAAGATGGGTATGTTAAAGAAAGGAAACAGGTGTCACTAGAGTGCGTCATTGGTTCTATATTTGACCAATTGGTTCGCAATCTGTCAAAATTTGATCCAATCTTTCAAGAGACTGATGACAAAGGCTGGGATAGTGATTGTTCAGCATTACCCCCCCAGGCATCTCACTTTGATCAACCGAAGACAGTGATGGGTATTTGGGAAAGTAGAAAGGTGGATGTAAATGGGTTTTTGGGGAATATGAGGTTTGCTAGAGTAGGAGGTGTGCCCTCAAGTTTAGTTGGAGTATCTTCTTCAGTAAATGAAGAGGGTGATCATGGTGCCAGTAGTGGTAGAAGTGACGAAACAGGGGGTAGTTTACCTCAGAAGCTGGCGGGTGGGATACTTAGCATTCCCTTGTCTAATGTTGAAAGATTAAAATCCACTTTATCTACAGTTTCGTTGACAGAGTTAATTGAACTTGTGCCACATATTGGGCGATCTTCAAAAGACCATCCTGACAAGAAAAAGCTATTTTCTGTCCAGGATTTCTTTAGATACACAGAAGCTGAAGGTAATATTGTGTTTGTTGCTTCTATACACTTCTGTATGTCCATATGAAGATTTTATTCATTGTTTCAGGAAAAAGGTTCTTTGAGGAACTGGATAGAGATGGTGATGGGGAAGTGACTTTGGAAGATCTTGAAATTGCAATGAGAAAAAGAAAACTATCGCAAAAATATGCACGAGATTTCATGCGACGTGCTAAAAGTCACTTATTTTCAAAATCATTTGGGTGGAAACAATTTTTGTCGTTAATGGAGCAGAGGGAACCAACCATTCTTCGTGCTTATACTTCTCTATGTTTAAGCAAATCTGGGACCCTACAAAAAAGTGAAATATTGGCATCGCTTAAAAATGCTGGACTTCCGGCCAATGAAGATAATGCTGTTGCTATGATGCGTTTCCTGAATGCTGACACAGAAGAATCTATTTCTTATGGGCACTTCAGAAATTTTATGCTTTTGCTCCCCGCTGATCGACTTCAGGATGATCCTAGGTGAAGTCTTTTTCTCATTTTTGCATAATCATAACAAGGCTTGGCCCATGTTTGTCAATTATTTAGTGTCAATATTGCCACTTGAGCAGAAAATGGATGTTTAATCATATAATTCAACTTCTATATGGGAAATTTGGGATTGATTAGTTGAATAATTTGTATGGTGTACTATTTTATTTTACTGCTTTGGATGGCAGCTTCTGCATCGTACCAAGCTCATCAGTATGTTTTTTCTGAGTTATGAAACTATATGATAAGATGGGTTGTGCAACTACCATAGTCCTTTCCCAATGTCCTACCTATAATTTCAAAATGGATCTATGCTTACTTCTTGTAATACATACAGAAGCATATGGTTTGAAGCTGCTACTGTTGTTCCCGTTGCACCACCTGTGGAACTTCCTGCTGGAAGTGTTCTGAGATCGGCTTTGGCTGGGGGTCTTTCATGTGCCCTCTCTTGTGCCCTAATGCACCCTGTTGATACAATAAAGGTATAATGTGACTGCAGAATGCATCCTCTTGTATTCAAGTCTTGACCTCTTGTTTTTGTCACTATTTCTATGGCTGATGTACATTTATGGAGAATAACATGATGTGAATCAAGATGGTGTATCATGTCTTGGGTCTATCTCCAGTGGTTGTTCTGTTTTCAGCAGATAATTGCATGGTTGTGATGGCAATGTTTCCATCAGACCAAATTAATGCTTTAAAAATGGTTTTATCCTTACATGTCATATGGGCTTTGATGGACATTACGGCAACTGTCAAAGTAATTATCAGAACCTTCTCAGTAATGGAAATGACTAAGATTGTGTGTGAATGAGCAGTATGTATTTAAACTCCATTTTTGTTTAATTCAGGTTTCCTGCAAGATTCTGTTTAACATCTGTTGTACTTCCTCTGTGAGCATTCTGAAATATTAAATGTGCATGTACAAACCTTTTCTTATGGTAATTTTAGTATAACCTTAGGTAACTATAAATCCTTAGAAAGAGCTGTTCCTGGGTTGCAAGAATTTTAGGGACTGATTGCTTTGACATTTATGCCATGAGATATTCATGACTACATACTTCACCCCATTTTCTCCATGTTGGCTTTACATGGTTGTTTTCCCTTGGGCCTGATATTCGCTGGTAAGGATGAGAAAGCCTTTCATTTCAGAAGCATGCTTGTGGCTTGCGAAGATTGGAGTATTTATGTGCATAGATAGCCAATCTTGAATATTATTCAATAGGAATCTATGTAAATTGATTTCTCATGGTAGTGTTAAAGGTCATTTATGTCCATTGTTCCACAGACCCGAGTGCAAGCTTCAACCTTAAGTTTTCCTCAAATCATTTCAAATCTTCCTGAAATTGGAGTACGGGGATTATACAGGGGTTCAATCCCTGCAATTTGGGGACAGTTTACAAGGTACTTTAGCAGATTTCATTCTTTTGAGCTTTATGACAACCACTTACCTATTGAGCTAATATTTTTCTCTATTCTCATTGCAGTCATGGACTTCGAACTGGGATATTTGAAGCTAGCAAACTTTTGCTGATAAATGTTGCCCCCACACTCCCAGAAATTCAGGTAATTCTATTCTTTTATTTTATCTCTCATTTGTTTGGATTATACAAAACATTAAATGTTGATCCCTATCCTTTGGTCACCATTTCTTGACTGCTTTGGGTATAATAGTAACTTTCTGATTAAGCTTGATATGCTACTACTATTTTTGCTGTTTGATTCTCATTTAGGAATGTACACAGTTATCTTTCTCGTGATTTTACTTCGTAGTTTTATGGCCATCCTCATTTCACCTGTGCTTACCAGAATTACTAGTACAACTTGTATCTCCTTTATATACTTGATATGGGAATATGCGATTTGTAACTTATCACATAGAGCTACCAATAAGTTTCAAAAGGATGTCCTTTTGTGCAGGTTCAATCTATGGCGTCATTCTGTAGCACATTTCTTGGAACAGCAGTACGTATACCCTGTGAGGTATTGAAGCAGCGATTACAAGCTGGCTTATTTGATAATGTTGGGGAGGCCATTGTTGGTACTTGGAATCAAGATGGTCTCAGGGGGTTTTTCCGAGGGACTGGTGCGACACTTTTCCGTGAGGTTCCATTTTATGTTGCTGGCATGGGACTATATGCTGAATCAAAAAAGGTGAGAATGCAAATTGATCTTTGCAAGATTCCATTACCTTCTTTGACGGATGTGTTCTGATCATATACTAATCAGATCTTACTTTGGATATGGAGAATCATTCAACTAGTCGTGGACCCAGATATGCATTATATTTTAATGAATCATCTTTATGCTTCTTAAGGTTGCACAGCAGCTACTGAGGCGGGAGTTGGAACCTTTGGAAACAATATTGGTGGGGGCTTTATCTGGAGGATTAGCAGCTGTTGTCACTACTCCTTTTGATGTAATGAAAACCAAGATGATGACTGCTAGAGGAAGATCTTTACCAATGACAATGGTAGCCATCTCTATATTTCGACATGAAGGACCTCTTGGACTATTCAAGGGAGCAGTACCAAGGTTCTTCTGGATTGCACCCTTGGGCGCCATGAACTTTGCTGGCTATGAACTGGCCAGGAAGGCATTGAACAAAAATAACGAGCAAACAAATGATCAGACATCTCAGAAGAAGCTGACCTGACCAGTTCTGGGTAAAGGGGGTGCATTTTGAACCACGAGCTTAAATATATTTGATCTTTGTTTGTCAAAAGCCGTTTGCCAGTATTTAGCAAATCGGCATCAAGATCCATCTGTCGACAAGCCTCTGAAATTTTTGTTCCTTTTGTCAGCCATAGTTCCATCGTTTACTCTTGTACAATCTTCAGAAGATACTTGCATTCATCTTTTGCTTTTCGGCTGTATAGTAATTTACGATTGTTGCTACTTGGAGTTAACGGGTCGGTTGCAGCGGCATGTAATTTTAAAATCTAGGTGCTACTGCTGCATCCCAACATGTCCATCTTCGTTTTACAAACTTTCCAAATTTTCCTCAGCCAAAATACTGCCAACGTTGATGAAGTTAGCCTATGTTTGTTTTTCAACATGCAATTTTAGGTCATCTATCAGATCTTTTTTTTTTAATACATTTTAATATTATATTATGTTTTAATTCTCGAAAACACATGAGATTAACAAGAATGAAAAATAAAAAATAAAAAGAAAAAGAGATGCAACTGTACCACAGAGATTACCTTAAGCATGTAATCTTGTACTGGTTCATCAGGTTTTTGTCTGAGATTGTAAAAGGTTTGGATAGCTTTTACCTTTGTAGATCCGGTCCTCACATCAAATATCTCATGTAAGTGATGACCATTGCACTAACAATTTTCATACAAGCAATTTGCTTTTACAACATGCCACTAACAGAACATTAGATTTGAATTTGAAGGAAGCTAAGACCTAATTGAGGTACATAACATTCCTCTCCTAACAGTAATGCTCTTGTATTTATTTATTTTAACTGTCTTTGCTTGGTGCGTGGCAATTTTGAAGGTCATCCCCTTCCATTTCAACTCTAGTTTAGCTCTCTTTTATTAACTCTCTTTAATTTTCTCTCCCTAACTTTCATAATGAACATGATTGTTATAATGGGTGTTTGTGTTTGTGTTTGTTTTTGTTTTTGTATTAATCTTTTCTTGAGGATCATTTGTTGTATTGTTGATGAATGGATACTGTATATTTAAGTGCTTAGTTATAAGATATTAGGGATCAAATCATATGTATTATACAAATGAAATACTGTGCATCTTTTATATTGTAGATTTCATTGTCAGATAAAAAAAGTACATGTTGTAGGCATAATCGATTCTTACTATTTTAATATCATAACTATTTGCAATAGCATAATTCTGTATTGATTTTCTAAACTTTGGTTTCTTGAAGGTATCTCATCATAATTTTTGGCAGCTTTCTAGTAGTTTATACCTGGGTTACTTCGATATTTTCTCAACATTCTTACAACAAATGCAATGTCAAGTCTTGTACAAACCTGAGTATACATTAGGCTCCCTACTGCAAAAGTATATGAATATTTTTTATTTGTTCCCTTTCAAGCTCATTTTTCGAGCATTGATTGAAATTGAACCTATCATCCCTCACAATAGGTGCTATATTCGGTAAACAATCTTTCATCCGAAATCTTTCTAAAATCTTATTAATATAGGTTTCTTGGGATAGACCCAAAATGTATTGAGATTTGTCCCTATAGATCTTAATGCTAATAACATAAGATGTCTCACCCATATCCTTCATATCAAAATTCATAGAAAGAAATTGTTTCACCTCATATAGGAAACCCTTGTTGTTTGTGGCAAGTAGAATATCATCCGTATATAAAATAAGGAAACACAAATTTTACTCCCACTAACTTTATTATATATGCATTGATCTATGATATTCTCTACAAAACTATATGAAGATATGATATCATGGAATTTCAAATATCATTGACGGGAGGCTTGTTTCAATCCATATAGGGATTTCTAAAGCTTACCAACCAAACAACCACCATCACTAGAGGAGAATCTTTCCGGTTGTTTCATATAAAGCTGATCTTCCTCTAAGTCTTCATTTAAGAACGTTGTTTTCACATTCATTTGTCGTAGTTCCAGATCAAAATGGGTAACTAATGCCATAATCACTTGTAAGGTGTCCTTTTAAGATACAGGAGAAAAGGTTTTTGTGTAATCGATTCCTTCTTATTAAGTAAATCCTTTGGCAACAAGTCTAACTTTATATTTTTTAATGTTGCCTGATGAGTCCCTTTTTTGTTTTGAAGACCCATTTACATCCAATGGCCTTTGCACTATTAGGCAACTCGACAAGATCACATACTTTGTTAAATGCCATAGAATTCATCTCATCTACCATGGCATTATACCACAACTGAGATTCATTGCAACTCATTGCTTGTGAAAACGTTTCAAGGTCATTTTCGGCTCCAATATTATAGTCAGCTTCTTGTAAATACATAACGTAATCACTAGGTATTGTTGATTTCTATTCTCTAGTTGATCTTTTTAATTTAGTATTAGCTCCCTCCTGTGGAGGAGCTTGTACAACCAATTACTAAATAACATCTGGTGATTGTTGAATAATTGGATCTACTAGATTGTCATCAACAGCTTGTGGAACTTCAATAATTGATTATTCAACACCTGTTTGACTTTGAGGGATGCTATGAATAACAATCAATCTATTACTTAAAGTAGGAGTTTTTATTTCACAATGATCCTTCTCAAGAACTAAGTCCCGAGATTGATCACTTCAAATGATCAATTCATTCTCAAGAACTTTGCATTTCTTGATTCCATAAACCTAGTACTATGAGATGGATGATAAAATATGTACCCTTTGGACCTTTTAGCATATCTAATGAAATAGCCACTTATAGTCCTCAGATTCAGTTTCTTTTCATGTGGATTATAAACTATTACTTCAAACAAGCATCCCAAAACACGTATATGTCGCAAACTCAATTTCAACCTTTCCATAACTCAAATGGGGTTTTTGAAACAGTTTTGGTTGTAACTTGATTTAATATATATGTCGTTTTAAGAGCTTCAATTCATAAGGATTTAGGAAGTTTAGAGCTGCTAAGCATACTCCGCACCTTGTCTAATAATGTCAGTTTCTTTTTTCTGCCACACCATTTTGGTTTGGAGACCCAAGCATGGTGTATTGAGCTATTATCCCATGTTCTTAAAGAAACTTTGCAAATGGACCAGGTGCTTGTCCATCCTCAGTGTGTCTACCATAAAATTCTCCACCTCTATCTAATCTCACAATCTTTATTTTCTTACCGCATTTTCTCTCTACTTCCATTTTAAATACCTTAAAAGCATCTAATGCTTTGACCTTGTTATGAAGCAAGTAGAGGTACATATATCGCGAGTAATCATATCTATAAATGAGATGAAATATTTCTGACCATATGAGTCCATTTATGGACTACAAATGTCTGTATGTATGATCTCTAATATGTCTGAACTGGCACCTTTTTTGTCATATTGGTCTGCTTTCCTTTTATGCAGTCCACACAAACATCAAAGTCAGTAAAATCTAGAGTATTAAGTACTCAATCATTCACTAATTTTTTAATTCTTTCAAGGGAAATATGTCCTAATCTTCGGTGCCACAACATAGAAGATTGTTTATTCATAACTCATCTTTTAATACCAGCATTATTATATACATGTATTGTATTGTGAAAAACATTTTCTTGCAAATTATTTAAGAAAAGACCATCAATCATTGTACCATTCCCAACAAGATTAGATCCATGATATAAACCAAATGATGTATTTGAAAAGTTAAAGGAATATCTTCAAGGTACAAGTCTTGAAACTGAAATCAAATTTCTAAGGAAACTTGGAATATAAAATGTTCATTCCAAATTCAATACTAATTTGCGTGTCCCAACAGCTTCCACATGTGAAGATGCATTTTCACTGCCCATTGGCTTCTTGTGGTTTAGAAACCCTACAAGGTATTGGAAATATGGATCGTAGAACTAGAATCAATCCACAAGGTGTTATTACAAACATCAACCATATTAGATTCATAACAAACAAGTGATATTGAAATATCTTTCTTTATAAGCCAAGCCTTAAATTCGGCACAATCCTTCTTTATGTGCCCTTTCTTTTTACAGAAGTGACACCTGGGATTGAAATCTTTTTTTATCTCAGTATGGACTGGTATTTTACCCTTTCTTTTTTGTTTGGCTTGCCTTATATTCCTTCCTTTTGTGGACATATATTCACTTTCACCTAATTCCATTACCAACCTCCCTTCCTCTTGAACACACATGGTCATCAGTTCATTGATAGACCATTTATCCTTATATGTGTTGTAAAAGATTTTAAAGGGTCCATATTGAGGTGGAAGGGAATTAAGTATGTAATGCAAAAGGAAAGACTCGGACATCTCAACATCAAAAGACCTTAGCTGAGCTGCAATGTCCTTCATATGCATAATGTGCTCACACACACCTCTAACACTTGTGAGCTTTATTGATGATAACTTTGTCATTAAGGTGCTAGCTAGGACCTTATTTGAAGACTTAAACTGTTCATCAATAGCCTTCAGTAGATCCTTAACATGATCACATTCTCTAATAGAACCATGAATAGTAGCATGAATTTTGGTCTTTATGTACATCATGATGAGGCGATTACATCGCTCCCAATGTTCATAAAGAGCAATTTCGGCCTGAGTGCTAGTTTCAGTAAGTGCAGATGGTTCATCTTTCCAGATAACATAATCAATGTCCATCCACCATAATTGTCGGACCCCGTTCCCGGAGCCCGGCGGTCCCGGGTGATGAGCCCTGACTGATGGCCCATTTCTGAGACGCTGATTTCTGGCTGAAGTACTAATACTAACTTGACACTTGCTGCTAACTCACTTTGGTGGTGAGCTTACTCTGATTTAAACTTAGACCTCAAAGGCTGATTC
>JANKOE010000206.1:29663672-29674431 GCA_026284465.1 Erythroxylum citrifolium | reverse complement strand
AGTGTCGTGGATGAGTTAACTAGAACAATTAATGAATTTTAAGACACTTGTCACATATAATGGAGAAAAAGACAAAAGTTCAATTAATAAGCTTTAAGAAAATAATCCTAATAAAAATAATTCTTCAATCCATTTTCAAGGGTTCCAATTTCGACCCTAACATAAAGTAACCAATATTCCAGTACCATTTGACAGCAATTTTCGGTACCGAAAACCAGTCGGTTCGCCACTTGACGATTTTTTCGGTCCGAAAATTTTTCCCGAAAAATTCCAGAAAAATTTCTAAAATTCCCTTAAAATATAAAACACACAATGAATCGCTCTAAATAATTTTTTAAACCCAAATACCACATTATCCATCACAAAATTTCATTTAGGCCTAAATACCGGGAAATGTCATGAATGCATGTACAGTTATTTTTCATGTGCAAAAATTCAACTGTTCACAAATACCAGTATGCATGAAAATGTCAAATCAGTCCTAATCACTCTTACCCCTTTCTAATTTACTATTCTACCATTCCCGTCGGGGGTGAGATGTTACAATTTACCTGGTATGGTTTTTCAAATAATTGTCCACACTCTATTCACCTGGGCAATAGTGCTAAAGGTGAATTTGTTATTATTGGGGGAAATTAACCAGAGTTTCCTAAAAACATTGTCTTTTATTTCTAAATTTTCATTGTCTCCATCATTTTCCCATCTTTTGGTGTCGTAGCCTCTCCTTGTTCATTTATGTCACAATAATCATTGGTAAATCTTGGCATTTTATTATCTTTGTCGCTTGTCTGACTCACATCATTAGATTAGTTTAGTATACATCCTTAATAGTTACAATTTACATAGGCAACTTTAGGATTTTTTTCCCATAGGAAGACATGTACCTTATTTTATTCAAATATAAGTCAATATGTGGTTAAAGATATTTTTATTTAAACTATGTTTTTTTTTTGTTTATGGTCCTTGTAGATGAATTATTAGGTCAGAAAATTTTCTTTATAAGAAAGATGTGAAATATTTTGGTGAAGGTACTGAAAGTTATAACATGGTAAACTTTTAGTCAATATCAAACTTTTAGTCAAGCTTAGGCTTAGCCTTCATAGTCCATCCCAATTTGAAGCCTGAATTGCTTCCATATACAATGACTTTGTTTTGTTTATGTAACAAACCGTTATTCTATATATGGTCAAAAGTATATCTTCAATCCTCATGTTTTCATTAAAGTACAAGATGAATCATAATATTTTGAAGCATTCAATTTGAATCTTAACGTTTTCAAAATATTGAAATTAAATCTTGAGTGGGCGAAAAATTAAATAGTGTTAAACTTTTGTTTGTTAACTGTCACTTTATTACTGACTTGGTACATGTTTATTCTTTTTAAGCATTAAATATGCTTCATTGCCATGTGGCAAAATGTGGCTCGTTTATTTAGGTTAAAATAATTTAATGTTTAATATATTTTAAATAAAACTTATTAATATAATTTAATTACAATAAACTTTAATTAACTTAATTATAATTTAATTAGTTAAAATTTTCAATTAAATTTCTAATAAACCTTAATCTCTCTTTATATACTTATAAGCCAACAACTCTTTCTCTCTTTTGATATTTCTGAACAAGGTGGGTATGGTGATACATGTAATTGTTCTTTACTAAACCACTAAACTATGAGTACTGCTTCTTCTCCAGAAGCTATTGGTACAATCTTCCTTAATGATGGCACTAATCACCAATCAGACGATACTAGGGATGACATGACATGTTCTAGGAGAAGAAGTGGGTACTTGATATTATTTTAGCTATTTAAGGCTTATGATGGTCTTTGGCTTGTTGTTTAACATCACATTTATTATCGTATTTATGATGGTTCTTCTTCCTTCTTTTAAAGAGACCCTATCTACACCTTTGAGCATATGAAAGGAACCAAAATAAAGAAAAAACAAAAAATAATAATTTTTTAAAAAAATCTATTGAGAGAGATGGTTTGACCTTTCCTAAAAAGTCCCCTCCCTTGACTTCTTCTCCCCCAATTGAGCTTTCCTTTCTAGATGACTATTTTTTTTCCACACGACTAAGAAAAGTTGTGTCATTCCCTATCTATGGAGGCAGTTGGTTGTATTTTAGTCACTAACCAACTCCTCCATCCTTTTTTCTCCAGTCAACCTAGTTTCGGTGAGAAAAGCCCCCATACCCCACCTGTAATTGACCCCTTCCCTTCTCTTTTTTCTTCTCTACCTTTTCTCTTTGTTCCCTTAACTGCCCCTTCTTCCTTTAAGCCTCTCTTTCTTCCACTTTGTTCCCTTCCTTTAAGCCTTCTAAATTGTTCACCTGTCACTGTCCATCCATCCGTCCCCTTAAGTAAGTTTCCATTTTTTCCCTTATGACTTCCTTTAATCCTAGTTATTCTTCTACTTATGTTCTATGATATTCCTTCTTCTACCCTTCTTTTGGAGCCTTCCACCAAAGCAAAGGCTTGTCTCTTTAATCAGAAGCTCCCTTTCTTCTATTATCTCTCCTCCCTTGGAGGTCCTCTAGGCTAGAGTTGTATAATGAAGCTCCACTGCTATTGGTTAATTTCTTAACAAGCAACACTCCTTTCCTTAAATCAAGTCCTAGGTAGAAACCAATTAGAATAAGTTTAGCCTAGAGTGTTTTGATAACTAAAAAGGATTACTTACTCTTTAAGTTTTGAGATTTTAAAGGTCCATCTCAGTTCATAAACCATGGTCCTTTGCATTAGTATGACAAACATGTTTCTCTCTTGAGATGAAAACCAATAATGAAACTAAAAAAAACATTACTGAGAAACATTCTTTTATAAGTATACTTTCTTAATATGCCCTTAAAGTACTGGTCAACCATAGGCCTTAGCTACCTTTTTAGTGCTTTAGGCAAGCTCTAAGACTAGATGAGCAAACAAGTAGCCTAAAGAGAGTGAGATTTGCAGCTGTTATGCAGTTGAGTTCAATTCACATCTTTTACTGGATGTAAAGAGGAAGTTGAAGATTCTAAAAGATCGATTGGCATTAGCTACAAATTTAGGTACTGGTGTTTTCATTCCCAAATATAGTTTGAATTCTAATGCTAAGAATGAGAATAAGGGATCTCAAAATCTAGCAAAAAGTAAAGATTTTAGGATGAAATCATAAGATATAGTTCACTTAAATCTTTAAGGAAAAATATGATCTTCAAATTTCAACCTTTTAATGCATGCAATCTAGATTTGTAGCATTACCTTGGATGCTACCATCCCATTAGTGGCAGTTAGTGAGACATCCCAAAAATCTTAAATCATTAACCACAAAACAAAAGAGGAGACTTAAACTGCAGAAAGCTATAGTCAAGTTCAAAAGAAGCAAGGTATTATCTTTGAAGAAACCCACCCTAAAGAATTCATCTTTCACAAGCCCCTCTCTTTCTGAGGAGTACTTCAAACCTAATAATAAAAAAGAACATGTAGAAGTCACTGGTGAAAGGCGGAGTAAGATAAAGGAAAAATATAATCCTAGATTTCATAATAAGTTGTCCCAGTCTAAAAGTCAAGATGAAGATCCCAGTGAATTCTTCGCAGTAAGGGAAATTCCTATTCAGTTGCCATACAACATTTGTAAGCATCATGCCTTTTTTGGCAAAACTCTTGGAAAGGAAGTGGAACCTTTTCTTGAGATAAAAAATGAAAAGTATTTATGTTGGTTGTGAGTTCAAGAATTCTAAAAAACATTAGTGCTGAAGAAACTAACTGATACCATGGCTCAACATATAAAGCCTTTATATATTAAATCTCACATTAATGTTAGACCAATTTTAAAAGTTTTGGTTAACAATGGGTTGAAAATAAATATTACGTTGACCAAAATGATGGAAATCTTAGGAAATGACAATATAGATTTGATCCCAACTGAGGTATTTTTTGCTACATTTTCTTGTGAAACTGTTAAAGCATTGGGAAATCTTCTTTGTGTAGACACACATGTTAGTTATCAAGTTTTATTAGGGAAAGCTTAGATTCCTTCTTGCTTTTGTATTCATTCATCTCTTCATTAACTTTTTCTTTTATAGAAAGGCAACAAGGTAGAAATTATCTTGGTAGATTCTAAGTTAGTTGTAGCATAGGCAAACTTATATGGATTTCAAGTAAAGCCTGTTCACATTCAAAAGTTATCACGTGGAGAGTGTTCAAAAAATAAGGATGAAGAAAATATAAGCTAAGAGTTAGAAATATTAGTAAAAATAACTAGCACTGTGCCTGCTGATAGGTTGATAAAGGTTTCAATTAGAAAGGAAGCTAATGAATAGATTTTCACAAAAGGTAATGGTGGTAATTGCAACCGCAAAAGTCAAAATTTGAAAGCAGCAAATCATGAAGAATTTTGAAGAACTAGAAGGATGTGAAAATGTTGAACTGGTTTTTGAAGAAGAACAATTCTCAGTTGAGGATGAGGTTTGATTCGAGGATTTGAAATCTACTCCTTGAAAGATCAACAACTTCAAGAGCCAAAATTAAGAACCACTTGAGGAAGTAAATTTGAGTGATTCAAGAGAATTTCATGGGGTGTTTATTAGCAAGAATCTTAATATAGTCTTTGTTCCCAATGTTTCAATTAAGGATTCTCTTTGGTTAAAGGTTGTACAAAGATCATCCTTATGATGTTTTCAGGCCTATTCTTATAGCTATATTCTCTTTGATTCTTAAACTTCCTAAAACTATCGACCCATATCTAAGATTTTGAACAATGACCTTGCAATCATTTTGTGGAAGTTAAAAGGTCTTTAATATCATATATTTGGTTTGTTCATTCAAACATATACGGGGGCAATTGTAAATAACGTGGGAAGAATTCAACCTAATTGGTAAAGTGAAAAGACTCAAATATTAGAAGTTTTGGAAGTCATTTGCCTAAGAATTCCTGGACACAAAAAGTGGTAAGGAAATGCAGGATGTAATAGGCGGTACTTATGAGATATAATAAACATGTGATAGGCAGTTAGTCAAAACATGGACACAATAGGGGAAATCGGAAGTTGGGAAGTTACTAGAGAACTACTTAAAGGAGTTACATTTGGGGAAAAGTATAAACATACTATTAGTAAAAGAAAAAGGACAACAAAAAATCCTATCATTGTTTCAAATTTTGTTTGTATTTTATGCTTTTCTTTTACCTAAATCAAATCATCTCTTTAATTCAAAACTTATTCCAACACTCTTTTTTTTTTGGATAATTCAGTGATTTATATTAAAAGAAATATATGTACATCAAGGAAATGGAAAAAAGGAAATACAGTCTCAACCCCAACCAAGGGTACGACCAGCACCAAGAGGAGCCCTAGAGCCGTGCCCCCACCAAACAAACACAACACAAGCTTGAAACTTGTGCACCAACCAGAAGGACATCATATAGCATGTTTTACCAATGTTAAAACATGCAATCATATTTCAAATGTGAATCATATAACAATTAAAATTGCCTGTGGGCTAAGCTTTAATTAAAAGGTTCATACATAACCTTTATGATGAAACTATCAAATTATATTCATTTTCTTAATACCTGTGGGTAAATTAAGAAAAAATATAATTTTGCTATTCCATCCTAATTAACCATGCAAATATAATAAATATTTCTGTGGGATAAAATTTTTTATATTTGAATATGATTAATTACAATTTGTGTCATTTTACTAGATGTGATTCGTAACAACTTAATTTAAAAATTCTCTTAATTAAAGATGCAATGGCTAATCTTCAATTAATTAAAAATTATATTAATCATATGACATCTGTTTTATACAAAAGATTAATAAAAAAGTTTCTACATAATCTTTTAAAACTTATTAATCATGCATCAATATCATATATTTTCATAAAAATAAACATATACATAAATTTAAAATTAAATCTATAATTCAATAAAATCGGACTAATCTATCAAAACGGAAATATTTATAGGTCTAAAATGTCAATACAATATAAAGATGAACCACTTTAAATTCAAATTATATACAATTTATTCCTTACAAAAACTCAAGCTTAATGGCCCCGTGAAAACAAGTTATGTAAAATTCAAGCAAATTTTTTCAACTAAGGGCCCCACGTAATACAATGTTTCTGTGTTTCCTCTCATATAAATCAACAAACAATGAGAAGCAAACACAGACTTAAAACAATGACAAAGTTAAAACCTGTAGGCCCCATGAAAAGATGTTGAGTTACAAAAATTATACTTATGCTTTACAACTAAAGCTTGCAATAATGGCCCACGAAAACAAGGTTTTTGCAACATTTATTCAATACTTTCCAATCAATGGTCCCACGTAATAAAAGGTTTTGAATTGTTATAAGTCATGCAATGCAAATGCACTAAAAAATTTGCACGCACAAGTTAAAGTCTTTAATAGTGGATCAGTGAAAACTAAATTGTTAATTTAGCAAAAAACTGAAAAACGCAAGCTTATCTGACTATATCTTAACTTCTACAATTCTGTTTTTGATTATTCAAAATCCATTTGAATCATAATTGAATTTCCTTTATATATGGAAGATCAATTTCACAATATATTGACTCTAAAAACAACAATATATTTAACAAAAACATCGCCCATTCATGTATAAAATCACATAAATTCAATTACATTAAGACAAAGGCAAATAAGTGCTTTAATACCAACCATTAGACATGAAAAGAAACAATATACATGTCTATTACGATGAAAAAGGAAATGCAAAATTTCGATCTCATACCTTCTGCCATTGATGTTAAGAGACTCAAATGGGGGTGAGGGCTCTTCTAAGTTTTTAACAGATGCAATCAAATGGTGTGTATAGAATAATGCTAAAACTTAGGGATCCAATACCCTTTATCACATATTTATACTCCCTTTTGTCTTCCAGCAAAACAACAGAAGGAGATGGTTGGTAGTGGACAGTCGTGAGGTTTCAAGAACATAGGCAACAGATATGATCCATCACAAATGGTGAAACTGTTGGGTAATCAACGGATAACAGTATCTTCTGGCATATCAACATTTATTAACACTAGCCTTTTTTATGCTTACAATTCCTCTACATAGCTTTTGCAAAAATTAGCATTAGACTCATCTTTTTCAACTTCAATCACTCATTAATGCTTCTTCTTCATTGCAAACTCTTAATTTTATGCTTCTTCACCTTTTTTTAAGTTAAATAATAATATTGATCACAACAATATCTTAGTTACAAAGTAGTGATCCCATGCATCTTTTGCAAAAACAAAAATAAGCTAGCTAATTACAAAGACCATTTGTTTTTCAAACTAGCTGAGAGTGTCATGTTACTACCCCAAGTTATGAAGATTTCCCTTACATAATGAAAAATTCCTTGTTGAAAGTCTTAGCTTCCTTTTTTAAGCCTTTGAATATTCTACAATTCCTTTCATGTCATAACTAGTTTACTAGGCAAGCTCCTGACATTTAAAGCATTTTCATGTCATCCTTCCTCATTCTTGAAGGTTCCAAGAGCCATCATGTTAGCTACTGCCAAGTTGAAGGTGGTTTTGAGGCCATACATCTTTCCAATGTGCTTCTCCATGATGGTCTTGAGTAACTGTAACCAGAGAATAACTGATCAATTGTTTTACTCTCCCTTCACATAGTTTGTATTTATTGTCAACAGTTGAGCTAGTTAATAAATTTAGCATATCTAGTGCAAGCAACTTCCCTTTCAGAGCTAGCCAAACTATGTAGAATATCTTAGGGGGTAGCAAGGAGCTCCATACTAAGTTATACCATGGGATGAGGTTGCTTTTGGGCCTAAGCATATTTGTATAAGAGCTTACTGTGAATTTTCCTATAGTGTATAGTTTCCATTTTATTATGTCTTCACTGGATGGAATTAGTTGGTAGTCTGGTTTTCAATCATGTAATAGATATGAAAATTTCCCAGTTACCACCCAACTGCTCCCTTGAATCGATGAGTGGACCCTTATAATAGCTAGAAAGAAGGATTGCAGTGTATGGTAATTTTATAGCTGATGAAGGGGGCCTAGAGGGCTCTAATTGTCAAATCATAGGGATATGTTGCAACCATTACAAATTTTCAATAGTATGTAATGTTGCATTGGTGTTCTAAGTTTGAATATCTACTGCATTGCTCACGAGGCATCCCCTTTTAGCTTGGCATTCCATAGACTAATCCCTTTAAGGCAATATCCATTAACCTATCTAATTCATAAAAAGGTCTTCTTTGTGAGAATTCTCCAAATTTATTTTTCTAAGAGTGCAGAATTGATGATTTTCAGGGAGTTTAGACCCAAGCCTCCTTCCTTCTTAGGGTGTAGCACCTATTTCCAATAAACATTTTCGAAGGGACTCATCCAATTGTTCATTCTAGCTACAATTTTATCATATAAAACTTTTCATTCATCATAGCTTAATTTTCTTAAAAGGATGGGAACTCCCAGTTATCTAATTGGAAGAGAAGCTTGTGGGAAACCTATTAGAGCAACAAGCTCTCTAGAGATTTGCTCACAATTCTTAGATAGGATAATGGTGATTTTGTTGATATTTATCCTCATCCTAGATAGGGAAGTGAAGTGATTTACAGAGCTTATAAGGCAAATCAATGAATCTACATAAAGATTTGCTCACAGTCCTTGGATGGGATAATAAAGCTTTTGTTGCTATTTATAATAACTTTTAGCTATGAAAAAATGTAGCCAAAAGTTATTGACGACATTTTTAAAAACGTAGTCAAATATTTTTTGGCTACATTTCTAAAATCTTAGTCAAATATTTTTAGCTACATTTTTGAAAATGTAGGCACAAATATTTGGCAACATTTTGAAAATTTTAATATACATTATAACTAAATATTATATCATATAAATTATAATTATTGGTGACATTTTTAATCGATATTATCGTATGTAATATTTAAATTTTTTGTTGTATAATTTATTATGCAACAATACAATAAAAATAATTGAAAATTAGAAGCATTATATATAGAATACAAAATATCATTAAATTTGATCATGTACAACATGTTAATTAAAATTTCAAAAACTCTTATATACAAAATAAAAATAAAAATATTAGTTTAGTGACCAAGACTCACTTTCATCTTCATTGCTTACATCATTCGGGTCAAGTACAATTTTGACCAACTTTTTAAGCTTGGCTAACTTTTTTTTCTTTACGTTCTAATTTAACATTAAGTGACTGGTTGTCCTCTTCAAGATGTTGAACATATGGTGGTCTTGATGAGAATAAAGCAGTTGGGTTAGGCCCAAACCAAAACCTTTGATGTAGCCAGATCGTGTACCAAGCACCTTGTTACAAATGTCATCTACATAGCATCTTATTCTAAAATTTAAAAAACAAAATCAATATTCAATTCAAATATTATTAGTTAGTACTATATAAATAAATAAACTTAAATTTTAAACAAATTTTTGCACTTACATAATTATTGTACGCTTCTTTAAACATCTAATCTTCACCTTCCTTATAGTATGTCAGTTTGTAGAGTGTGATCCTATCATACTGTTATCCATGTAGTTCGTTTTGATTCTGTTTTATAAAAAATACAAAATACTGATATAATTATGACTTGTAAACAAAGAACTTATATAGTTATTTCACAAGACAATAAAAATTTGGAACCTTGGTTGTGAGGAATTTTCATTTTTTTCTCTGTTAACCTTGGTTTTCTCACACTTTTCCTAAATACAGAAAAGAAATAGTCATTAAATTGTGTAACAAGATTAATGGAAGTAAATGACAAGAGGAAAAAAAACAAACCTTAACATTAGTAGAGGCCCAATAATTATACATATTGCTCCAATTTTTTGTAGACAATCAATTCAGGAACATGTCTCCTTGCCTCCTCATTTGAAGGAAAAGATTTCTAATATTGATGTAGTAGATAGCGACAATCCCTGGTCCTTTGTTTCAATAGTGATGTCATACAGTTTGAAACATCAAAGTTGTCAATATCGATGATGTTGAGCTTCATCTATTGTTGGACCCCGATTTCGGAGCCCAACGGTCCTGAGACAGGAGCCTTGCTGAAAACCCTAAAGGTAATACTTGCTGTCAAACCATAAACCCAAATCTGCTCTTAAAATATCTTAAAATCAACTTTTCCAGAACATGTTCGTTAAACGGACATAATGGAGGCCATTTTGACCCGAGAGTGTCCGTTTAACGGACAAACACTGGACAAATGGTCCAATTCCACCCGAGGCTGTTCGTTAAACGAACAGGCATGTCCGTTTAGCGAACATGAAGTGGCCCAAGGGTGATTTTTCACCCGAGACTGTCCGTTAAACGGACAGGCATGTTCGTTTAGCGGACATGAAGTGGCCCAAGGGTGATTTTTCACCCGAGACTGTCCGTTAAACGGACATGCGTGCCCGTTTAACGGACATGGGGATTCCAAAAGCCCCCATGCCAACTCAAGGCCTGCTCAACACTAACCAAACACTATCAACACTTCAATTCTTCCAAAAATTCACTCATTTCAACACTATAACACTTCATACTCAAGTCAAACACCAAGTTCAACTTACCAAGATTCAAACCCCAACTCCAATTACTCATCACACATTCCTACCCACATGAATTTCAAAACATAACAATGTAAACTTTGAAAAGCCATAGTTAAACATAATAATGCATGGTTTTGGAATGCCATGATAAATCATAATTCAAGTGCATTTCATTTACATCAAAATCAAGTATCTTACAATGCTTTAGTGGGCATTTCAAGCCCTTTACA
>JANKOE010000206.1:29635696-29650696 GCA_026284465.1 Erythroxylum citrifolium | reverse complement strand
TTTTCACGTTAAGATCCATCTTCACTGGTTGTCACGATAGCTTAAAGCTTTTCTGGAATTGGATCATATTCCTCACTTTCTTGGAGAGCCTACAATTATTCTTACGTATTCATCAACAATTATGCTATTAATGACATGGCTATGGTCGGTATTACCGGCGGTGGCACGGAGTACTGTTAGGTCAAAAACCTTGATTTCTTATTCAAGTGAGGTAAGGGGATTAAGCTCTGCACTTAAAATGTGGGAGGAGTATAAATCCAAATAGTGCAAATATCCTGCGGAAGTTATTTTGATGCCACAAGGAATGAGAGCCTGTTTGTGCTGTTCAGTTACAGTTCAAATGGGAATCTTTACAATTTCTCAATTGTAAGAAATTTGTTTATTTGTTCGGTGATTGTTTTAAGTTGTGACCTTGTGCTGAGGTTGTCTTGGACAACTACTCTTATTGCTTGTGACTATGCTATGCAACTGTGGCCGCTATGATCTGTATATGGAAGAAAGCTTCCACTGCCTCAAATCTGTCGTTCTAGTTGGGCAGTAACCTTTCACATATTTTATACCTATTGTTTTGATAGAGGGCTGAATTACAAACCATGAATGCAAAGCATGTCCTGTGTTTGCCATTGTATTGTTTCACAGAACTGGTTGAATTGCATATGGTAATACTTTATGTTGCTCAAAAATTGTGAAACATAGTTAATACTTTTGGTTAATTTCTTAATTATCAAAGACCAACTAAAAGGCACTTATATTCTGACCTTTCTTCTTCTATGCAGGACATGGCAAGTCATTAATCAAAAGAGGACGAATGTGTGGCTACTTTAATACTTTACATAAAGCCTTGTAATTTGTGCAATATGTTTGTGTAACTAGTAAAATATGCTGAATACTTCATATGGTTACAGATTCTGCTGTTTAAGTTGATTGGTGAGTGAAGTAACTATTGAAACTTTTGTGTTTGATATAATGATCTCGTATGCGGCTTCAAACATGCTTACTTTGTTTTGCAGATTGTGCTGTTTAAGTTGATCAGCAAGTGATATTGCTTTGGAACTTTTGGGTTTGCTATAATGATATTCACCTATGTGGCTCCAAATCCTGTGGTGTTAACTAATTTTTCATAGAATAGGAAGATCTGAAAACTTTGCTTCATTTTAAGCGATTGTTAGTTGAACAATATTTTAAGGGTTAGTTGCTGCGAGTATATCATTATCACTCGAGTAAAAAGAACAATATTTCAGTTCTAGTTGTTTGACCCTAGGGGAACTAGTCAATTTAAGCGTGCGTTGCATCTTGCAAAAGGTGTTCCATTCCCTTACCAGAAATAACAGATGGAACCACATTCTTAGGGATGGATGGATTTGTATGGTTTGCTGATTTGGGCGTAGCGGAAGATGATGAAATGAGTACCTCGTATTTATTACCTTCTTATATATGTCGTAATGGGTCGAACGAGACACGCACCCAGGAATGAATGATTCAATATAAGGCACGCTCTGTTGTTTAACTAGAGAAGGTCCAACTAGCATTTATGATACGAAGCACAAAGAATCACCACCAGAACTCTTCTCGGTGTAATTTAAATAAGATAGTAGGCAAGTACAGATCTTCCGTGTAATTTTACGTGTTTAATTTTTTTAAATGTATAAAATGATATTTTGACTATGAGGCTCTAGACGCTCCATTGGTCCACTGGGTAATTATAGAAAGAGATTGATCTGAACCTCCTACCAGAGGAGCCCATGACACGAAACTCAATGTGTGGTTGACTAATTGCATATCTCTGAAAACTCTCAAATTATTTAATTAATTCCTTTTTTTTTAGTTTTTGCTTTCGGCCAATTCTCGTGTCGGAAATCTGATCTTCGAGGGTTGACTAAACGGACATTCTTGGATCTCGGACTCTCAAACTAAGACACCCTGCCCCTGCTCCCCCACATCATGTCTTTGTTCAGGACGTGCCGTTAATTTTACGTTGTTTTATAGTCTCGTTTCAAAGTTCCCGAATTGGATGATTCCTGTAATATGATTTTTATATTTTATCAATTTCGGTTAATCACTTTTTATCTTATTTTATTAAATTTTATCTATATAAACATTTATATAAGATTCTCAAAAATATATTAACAAAATTAAATGACATAGGGATGAAATACCTAAACGGGACAAAGTGCTCAAACCCAACTTCTAGTTGAAAAGTCCGACAACTTTTATTTGAAACTTAATATTGAATTTCTACATTTTGTTTCTAAAATGTCCTGTATAATAATTTTGTTGTTTTCAAATTTAGTTTTATTTTTTATTTTTTTAATAATGAGTGCTTGATAAGTCTTATCTAAAAATTTATTCAATTCATATTAATATTTTAGTAATAAAAGTTCTTACTCTTAAAGGTTTTTATACCATTGTTACAATAGGTCATAAATAAAATATTAATTTATAATTTTAAAATAATTATTTAATAAAACTATGGTGTAAAAATCATATTTATTTTTTAAATAATGAAATTGTGAAATTAAGACTGAACATACTTTTTTGAAAATAAAAATAAGAGAACATAAGCTTAATAAAGCAAACTAAATTTTCCTGTTAAATAAATTCTAATTATTAATTAAAAGTAGACGAATATATGATACGAGTACATGTACATAAATATTTTTATATGAAATTGGTAAATAATGCCATTGCTTCCATTTCATTACCCTTATCCGTGATTGCGAGTTTCGACTCTAGGAGTCCTACCGAATTAAATTTTAGTACTACTATACTATGCACGTGGATTCAATTAAAGCATGGTTTACTTTCTTACTATTTGGTTCGTTCAAGTGATCCGTGGCTGTTTCAGACCTACTGGTCTATGCCCGAGGAGTGGTGAGCGCCTCGCCTCGATCGGCTTCGTATGAAAAAAGAAAAAAGTCATGAAGTGTGATTGTCTTGCTTCAGAATTGTATTCCATCCCCAAATTTATATAACATCCACGTCTCTGCATGAGTGGAAAAATGTGGCTCCTCTATCTAAGCCTCACTCTTGTTTAATTTCAAACTGTTCTTTGATAGCTATTCGTCATTTCCCATCTGAGACAAGAACTACCAAATGTCAAGGACAAGCATTATCAGTCATCAATTCTATGCTTATAATTAATACATATGAGGATCTTGAAACATGCACCATTTCACATTTTCTATGACCAACCAAACGTAGATTATGCGAAGGAAAGGTGGTCGGAGGACTCCAGAGTCGAGACTTTTTTACTTTTGTCGCATTTCATTGAAAGAAGTGAACAGGTCATCTACAACGAAAACTAAAACTCCAACCACTGGACTGTTCGATTGTACAAATATGTAGTGGTCCGTCTGTCTCCTTCAATGTTAAAGTTGTCGTGTGAAAATCAAGCGGTGGTAGCTAGAAAGTGTTCCGGGCAAACATGGGATTCCGCGACTCACGAATCTTTGTCTGCCTGAGATGTCAATGTAATAAAATAGTACACGAGAAGATAACCGAACCGAAATAACAATAATAAAACTTCAATTAACTCTGGCTAATGCCCTGTTGAAATAATGTATGAAGATTCGAATCCCGAGAGATCATAGCTTATATTTGACCCCTTTTATGCGGCACAACAATAGCTTCATTTATTGCAGTTTTGAAAGCAACTCTTTTAGGCGCTCCAGATGTGCTATACAAGGAAGGAAACAGCCACTTCGAATCGGGCAACATAAACCTAAACCTATATATTCTAGATATTACTATACTCAATGTCAAGTTATTGTAAAAACATGCTTCAAGTTATATAGTTCGTGAGCTTTTAGCACCATTACTTGCACAGCGTGCATGTCACCTCGTCTATAATAATAATGCAATACGTTTATTTGTCTTAAACAAATAATTAAACAGTTGTCATTTCACCTGCAATGCTTTCACTGATTGGCAACTCAAGGTTTTGACTTGCATTCTCCTCTCCCCTAGCAGAGGCATGAGACTTGGTCTACATATATAATCCATCCTGTCATGTTCTTATCAGAGATCTTCATGGTCTCTATTTAAATCACAATTTGGTTGCAAGAATCAAGAGGATCTCATCTAGGGTTCAAGCAAGAAAAGGAAAACTAAATTACGACCATTGTCATATGAAACTGGTAAGTAAATATGGCTACAAAAAGAGCTACAAGGTTCCCAAAATTGGATGAAGACAGTACAAAAGAACACAGGATTTGAAAACTATACAATTTGATTGGAGTTCACCCTAAACTACCTCCCTCTCCCTATGGTGCCACTGCCTGAATTGTCAGAATAGTTAACCTTCTAGCTGACTTTAAAAACTCACTGCAACAGAAATGACTTCTGTAAACAATCTTGATAAGGACAAAAAAGAAACAACAGGAAGACCAGTTAAACGGCATCAGGAAGTTGAAATGTGCATGAAATTACTTGAAGGACTCGTCTCCAGCGTTTTTCATCGACCCTTCTGCATCTCGGTAAAGCACATTGCTCTGCATCTCTGAACTCCTAATGCCAAACATGTTGGTCAGCTTACCATACAGCCCCTCGTATGAACCAAGAACGGACAGATCAAGAGTTCGACCTTCCTCTGATTCCGTAAAAACTTTGCTGTGACCACTCTCCAGACTAAGATCAAATTTCTGTTTATCTTTGTACCTGGGAGACCCTTCATCTGAAGAATTTTCTTGTGGACCATTCTGAAGTAATGCGGAACCGGAACCATCAGAAAAATTTGCCGTCTTATCTTGATTCCCCTCTAAAGAACTGTTTCCATTAGTATCACCGGAGCAGCTTTCAGAACTCTGCTGCTCAGTGAAGATTAACTGACCAAACAAAACAATGTGAGGCATCTTTATTTCAACATTTTTCTTCAGACCCTGAGTAGCGTTTCCACTTGTCAATAAGGATGTAACATTGTCATTATTTGCTGAATCGCCCAAGAAGTTGCAATTGGGGATTCTTGATGGTGGCTCAACATGATTAAGCTGCTGGAAAGCAACAGGAAACTGACCCGATTGTAATTTATTGAACTGGAGATCTGGTGAAGATAGTCCAAATTGAGCATGCCTGGCTCCCTGTATGCCTGCAGGAATGTTGTCTAAAACATCGCAAAGGGAACTGTTCAATGCAAGTGGATTCCCAGCAAATGAAGGCACTGGAATTTTGCCAATTAAGGAAAATTCTGGAGGTTGAGGAAGTCTCAACTTCTTTCTAGGGGGTGAAAAGGGTGAGATTTGAATGGCTGGCATGTTTGATACCAATTCAACCAACCATGGATTGACACACTTTACATTTTGCAGTAAATCTGGTTCATCCCATGCTACCTGAAAGAAGATGTTTGCAACCAAAGTTAATGGAAATTAAACCAAAGACTTGAGCGTTTAAAGCATATAAGATGCATAATGCAGGATGTTTCTAAGAATTCCTGATGTGCAAAACGTGAAAAGCCCGACCAAGAAATACTAACTTAGAGTCTATTTCACAAGGCTTCTTGAAGTTATAGTACAAATGAAAGGATTCAACACAGCGTTTTTTTTTTTTTGGGAAATTTGCAACAGAGGACAGTTGATAGAGTGAAATGAATACAGCATATGATACGAATACATTGCAAAAGTGTGGATTTAAGACACAAACGAAAAGTTTGTGAATAGGATATCAATCAACGGACACCATGAATGTGAACTGCAGGATTAAGTCTAAAGCAGAGCAGTATCTAGCAAAGTAGGGTAGCAGGTAGGCAGATCATGCTTGTCAGAATCCTTATAGGTTATGCCTTAAGTGGCAATTCGCACAAGAGTTAATAAGTCAACCCAACTCAACCTATAACCTCAGTGCTTGTGATCTTTAAAGAATGGAGGCCAAATTAACGAATTAATACATTAAACAGATATTTCACACAAGAATAGTCGGTCCATAAAGGAAAATATCATGTGTGCAGAACTGGCTATATCGAAAAAATGAGTTACCTGAAGAAGCCTCCACGGAGAATTAGGCCAGCGGATGGGATCTGCAACCTGAACAGAATTAATAGTTCCCATGAACCAGCTTATGCGAGACGAATCTTCCGTTTCAAAAGCCATCTTGAATCTCATACCTGGACACCATTGAATCTGCATTGCGTCCCTCACAGCAGAAGCTCTTACACAAAATTCTGGAGTGCTCGCCCTCGGATAGTAAACAACCTCAAATGGCTGCCCCTTGGCCGCAAGAGTTGCAGCCTCTATAACAGATTCAGCCCTCACCTTACCCTTCTTTTCCGTACTCCCATTACTCCGAATCACCTGACTCTCGCCTTCCCTCACGAACCCAGAGTAGCCTGAAAATGAGTTCCACCCTGATGAACTCTCATTTCCGCCACCACCTAAACCTCTCTTGGCACGCCTAATACCGACACGAAGGTCCCCATACTCTGCCCTCAAGAACACAATAGAGTCCCCAGCTACAAGCTTCTTGTGATTCACAAAATTACTCCACCCAGTAGTCAACAAATGGCGACGAGGTGTGCCTCTGTAGATATGCCTAAACTTCCAGTTATTGCCATGGACGTCCTTGGCAATAATGGCCTGAACAGGAGGCTCCACACTGTAGTCCAATCTTGGGAATATTGTCTCAGCACAATAACGCGGAACAGAGAACCCACCTCCATTATTCGCATCAGATTGAGTCAATGTCTTGGCAAAAGAAGCAGGCTTCTCTTGAGACTCAATCCTATTAGCCCCTCTTAACAGCATGTTATCATCACTGGCAGAGCATTCTGCAAACGCCATTTCGGTGTTGCTCAGTGGGATTAGCCTAATTTTGGCATAAACCTCGTCGGTTTCTTGGTCGGCCATGTACTTAATGGCTAATACGCGACAAGGGATGAGAGCCGGAACGCGACAGCGACCAAAATCTACATTGCCTTGAGCATGTTCGGCGTGGCCTTGGGGAAAGTAGAAAACTTTAGAGTTCAGTGGTGGCATTTGTACCATACTACCAGCACAGGCATGCCAGAGTTGTGAATCTAGACCTTTATCTGCAACTCTCATGTGTTCTTTCTGGGATGTTACAACGTCTCTCATCATTTCTTTGTTGTGCAAGTATTGATTTTGAAGAATCTGTACACCACCTGAATTTTATCCAATTACACTAAAGATAGAGCACATATAGTCGCTTTTGAATTTCCTCAAAGTTTACAAGGCTAAAGTTGATAACTTATCCCGTGATTATTGTTGAAACGTACAATTATCTTGACAAATAACAGATCCCGTGAATCAGTAATAGCAAAAGAGAGAGGAGAAAAAGAAAGAAGATAACTTACAACCCACTCCGACTTCTCTGAAACAGAGAGTAGGACAGAGAATGCAACTGCCCAAAAGCACCAAACTTGAGTGAATAATTGAAAACTCTCCAAGACTCGAACTTTACATGAAGAAAAGAAAGCCCGGAGCTTCTGAATGGAGTAGAATAAGTTAATAGAGCAAGGTTGCGTTTGTAAGAAAGCAAGGAAGAAGGGGAGAGATAAAGGAAAAAGAAAGAGGAGAGCAAGTGAAAAAGGTCAAAGATCAAAGTGAATTTAATATGGTTACGAGAGTGTGCATGGATTCAGGCTTGAGGGTTTCTTTGCCGACCAGACTTCTTAAGGGTTAAAAGAGGGAGAGAGGTAAAACTTGACAATGAGGATAAAAACAAAAGGGAGGGTCTTTACTGTTGGGTTTAGGAGGAGAGAGAGGGTTGGAGTGGTTGTTTTAGATAGTTTAGGATCACAATAGTCCACCACCTAAGACACGACTTAGGCGAAACTCAAACTCGGAAGAAAGAAAGAAAGATCATTTTGCTTCGAGTTCCCTGATTTTTTACGACACCCCGTCATTACCTTATTCTTTTGTCTCTTCTTTTCTATTATCATCTAATCTACTCGCTTGTTCTTAGGATCCCACACTCTTCCCTTCCCTTTATACTGTATATATAAATATATACTAACAGTTTCGTTTGGTCTCATCTTTGTCTCCAGTTCTTATATTCACTGTACTGAAGTGTAAAAAATGAAAAGATAAAATAAATTTGAGGTCCCATATTTTTAAAATTTCTGAACCTTTTATACATACGGAGGACCAAAATAATAATAGAACCAAAATATGGACACGAAGAAAAAATATCACCCAAATCCCAACAAAATTTTGAATGATCCCTAGGTCGAGATTTTAAGGTTCTTATCACAATATTGTCGAAAGTAAAACGAAGTTTAATGATCTCTGAAATCAAGGCAACAGACAGCCAAATCCTAACAGTATACATTTGACCATGATAATATTTGTGTATCTAGACCATGTTCCTCACTCTTCGGGGTTAATCATGGTTAACTCTCAACCGAATCATTCCTATGTATGGATCGTCAGTCAAACACTCAAAGGACTTATCCCCCGCGTCACTGGCGGTTAAGTATGCTCCTGATTTCTTGGTTGGGAGAGATGATTTGGTCATTGCTAGTTAATTTGTCTTGCCCAAATGCAAGTTACCATTTTTAGAGTAGGAGTGAAGTTGGGGACAAAACCAGCCCTGGCCTATTGCCTGTGACTTGGAGATTAAACCAATGACAGTCCGAAGGGAATTCGGTTGATAAGAGACGTTGGAACTAAGGACAAATGAATCTTGTTCATTACAAGGGTTTCGTGCAAAGTCCAAATAATACGCCGCCTGATCATGACCTTGGTCGGTCTTGTTAGGAAGGAGTAGGACACCATGGTTTAAATGTTTACTTAAGCAATAATGTTCTCTTGAATATTTGGATTTTAAATATGGCACCTAAGAGTTTACGTACACTTGACTCTGCCATTGTAGGAAATAGTAAATAAGTAGAGTCCTTTTTCTCTTTTCTTTGTTTTTTTGAAACGTTATGGTTCTTACGCCAACATATATTTAGAAGTAGCAGTACTCCTTTCAAGTTGACAAAATAAATTTGTGTCAGAGACTATCTCATCTCATGATAGGAGTATCTCCTCCTCCATTGAAAGCATGAATGGAAGAGACAAGCAGAGAGGAGAAATGTAAGAACACGTTATTTGCCAACATCTTAACATGTGTAAGACTTTTCTCCTTATAATCATAAAGCGTAAAAGCTGTAGCAAATTTCAATGTTATTCAATGAAGATGATTTTAACCTCATCTGGTTAAGATCGTAATTGTTCAAGAGAAAAAAAAAAAAGTTGATTTGTTTATGACTTTTGGAGCAATAGTACCGAACTTGTGACCGGCAAATGCAGCGGCACTCATTGGGAAAGTTGAAGTTTTGACTTTGAAGTTAAAAAGTTAAACTGGCGACGTTAACGTCACGGCTAAATGACACAGATGTTACCCGTACGTGGAGGGAATTGTGTTAACAGACTGCAACGCGTCAGAAATTGACGTGCGATTGGTGTGGAAAGGTTGGGCCCCAGCTCCGAATCTCTGTCGTTACTAGTGAAATGCAAATTCGTCTTAACTTTTAATGTTTGGCCGTGTGTGACGCACGGATGGTAAACTGTCCCCGTAGCTTTGCTTCTGGCTTGGGGATATCGCAAATTTTGCTAATATTTTAACCAATAATAGGACAATTAAACTGAGAAACTGGCATTAGGTTCACCAAAGGCTAATCATAGTTAATCCAATTTTTCATTAATTACTTGCCTACGGGTCCTTTTAAAATTCGAGTTATTAGAGATATCACAACTATAGATGAAAAGTAATAATTCCCATGATTTTTTAAAAAAATGATAGGAATTTATATTAAACTAGTAAAAGCTACTTCACACCATTACAATAACTCATATTATGCATCAACAAAAATCACATAAGGTAACATCTATAAAAAAAATAAATACAACAGATAGCATTATAGCAACCAACATCATCTCACTCCTAGACTAATTGAGCATTGTTTGTAATAGGCAATGAACACTGCTCGAATCTAATTCACAATATGATATGCAAGTTAATGTGATATGCAAGTTATAATAGATGATAGTGGTAAAGGCTACCTTTAAGAGCAAACCATAGACTTGCCTCGACTTATTACATCCTATTATCATATCCAATATTGCCCTCCACTTAAATGTATAATTAGATAACTGTAATATAGCCATAATTCTGTTCCAAATTGCTTTGGTATAGCTGCATTCAAAATATAAATGATTTTTTCTCTCATTGACGTGTTTATAAAGGACACATATAGGGTCATATATCTCAAACCATCGATCTTTAGTTCTGAGTCTTTTTTAATCACTAACCAAGTGACAATTGCATATGTGGGATTTATAGATTATTTTCAAAGCATGTCAAACCAAGGAACAACTTCAACATTGGTCACAAGCATATTATGACAAGATATGTCATCGAACATACCTTTGGAATGTATATTCCAAATGATATTGTCCTGCCTCAGCCCTTCAGGTATACTTGGAAAGAAATCTACAAGCAAGGAAAAACCTCTAAAGTTGCCAACCCAATCTCCAATTTGGATTAGATAAGGAGACTCTGGCATTAAAAGGAATGTTGTTTTTAAGTTGGGCAAGTTCGGCTCGTGGATGAGTGGACTAAAAGTAGTCCAGTTATCAAACCAGAATAAAAGTAGTCCAGTTATCAAACCAAAATCACATATCCTCTCCATCTCCCAATTGATGCTTGATATAAGGATATATTGTGTCTCTTAAACTGAGCATGTGGTTGAATATCCAGGAAAAATTCTTAGACTTATCTAGCTGCCAAAAATTATTATGCTTCAAATGATATTCATGCACCCATTTGATCCATAATGCTTTGCTATCAGTGCATAATCTTCAAATCCTCTTACAGAGTAGAACCTTTTGCATTTATGAAATTGAGATGATCCCCAATCCTCCATGCCTCTTTGATATAATGATGTCACACTATTTCACTTTGGCCTGCTTATTATTTTATATTTTCCTAAACCACAAGAAGGCTTTTAGTACTTTATCAATTTCCATAATGACTCTCTTCGACAATACCATATGTGTAGACCAGTGGATGTGCATACTGCTTAAAACTAAATTGATGAGAGTCAACCTATCTATAATGGACACAAACTTGTGTGTAATTCTTTATTTAAGCTTCACAATCAAAGGAATGAAATATGAAAACTTAGGCTTAGTGGTATTAATAGGAACTCCCAGATAGTTCAATGGCAGAGACTGTAATGACAAACCAACTATACTACTGATTTGTTATTGGTTTCTGACATCCGAGGAGAGATACAATCTACTTTTCTCCACATTCACCTAAAGTCCAAACCAATTCAAGAAAACCTACAACATGTTCAACAACATTCTAGTTGAGTGGTTATATGCATTATTAAGAAACATTAGATCATCTATATAGATTAGATGAGATAATTTAATAAATCTACATCTGTGATGAAATTAAAATCTGCCATTGCAATCAACAAGTCAGGAAATAAGTCTAGAGACTCCTTCCATTTGCTAAAGTGAATAAGTAAGGGGACAAAGGGTCCCCTTGTCGAATTCCTCTAGCATTTTAAAAAGGTAGTAAGGGGATACCATTTACCAAAATACTGAAGGAAGTGGATTGGAAGCATTGTATAACCCAATTTTTGAATGTTTATGGCAACCCGATAGCTTCCAAACACTCTTGCAAAGAATGCCAACTGATAGTATCATAAGCTTTGAAAAAGTCAATCTTCAACAAGAAGCATTTAATATTCTTATCGGATTTGTATTCTCCCAAAAGCTCTTGTAAGATGAGTATGTTGTTGCCAATATTTCTCCCAGGTAAGAATGCCCCTTAAGCTATGATAATCACTTCTTCCAAAACTAATTTTAGCCTTGAAGCAAGAAGTTTTACAATGACTTTATAAACTATTATGCAACAGGAGATGGGTCGGAATTCATAAATAGCATAATGGTTTTTCTTCTTGGGCATATGACATATGAATGTATGGTTTACTTCCTTGAGCATCTTTATAGAGGAGAAGAATTCCAAAACTGCTTTAGTAAAAAAGACTAGCTGTGATATCTCGGGTTTTTTGAAAAAAACATAAATGTGAAGCCATCTAGATCAGGAGATTTGACTGGATTGAGGCTAAACAACACTTCCTTGACTTTTTAAGGAGTAAATGGAGCAATGAGCATATCATGTTGAGCTTGGTTGGGGGTAAAAGTGAACACATCTTTGACACTAAAGCCATGATGTTGCATGTCATCCTTCTCTATTAGCTGCTGGAAATATTCCCTGTTTGAACTGATCAAATCCTGCTGAGTTGAGATCACATTTCCTGACTATCCTTCAATTTCGAAATTATAATTATGTTCCTTCTGGCAAGAAGAGATGCACAAAAAATTTTATGTTCAAATCCCCATTCCTCAACCAATTCAATCTAACTTTCTACCTTAAAGTCTCATTGTCAAAAGTTAACCCCTCCTGGTATTCTTTCATCCTCTGTATTTCATTATTCTTGAGAGAAGAGTTATGACGATCTTTATAATAAACATCTTGTGCTTCAACCAACTTCTGCTTAATGTCACCAAGGCTTGTAGTCTTCCTTTTAACAAATTGTTTGATGGCAATTTTAACAATTTTAAGCTTCTGCATTAATTGAAAGGCCTTGTATCTCTGCACCTCTTATCTCCAATAATAGATGATAATTTCCAAAAAGCCTTCTAGTTTTGTGACACCATTGAAAAATCTTAATGGAGCTCCAACTTTAATAGGTACTGTCATCTTCTGAATATGTATAAAAGAGTAGTCTGAAAGCATATTATCTCCAAAGTGTGCATAAGAATGTAGGAAACTGTAGAGCCAAGATTGGTTCACTAGGCCTCTATCCAACTTCTTCTGCATTAACTTATCTCCTTGCTACTTATTTGTCCATGTAAACAATCTTCTTGTTGCCCTTAGGTCCAACAAATTAGCTTCTTAGAAAAGTTGAGAAAGTTTTTGTCTAAACCCCAATTTGTATCTAGCCCTACCTTCTATTTCATTGGAATTCAAGGAATAGTTAAAATCTTCAACTACTAAATAAGGATTGTGCATACTTGAGTGAATAAGTTGTAGATTAGCCCATAATTATGCCCAATGGAATGCTAAATTGGAAGCATATATTAGAATGACTTTAAAGGGAGGAGAACTGTCTTTTAGCTAACAATGTAGATGAAGTAGTGATCATTGATTCTACTAGATGTTTCCACAACACATTCTAAATTGTATAGGTAGATAATATGCCCATTATAATGATGTGAATGATTAGTAAGATTCTTCCATTAAGCACCCTAAAAGGACAGTCTCGGCTACTTAATTTGAGCCTTTATTTTAATCTCTAAGAGACCTACCAAAAGCGGTTTTCTATCTATTACCAAATCCTTCACCATGGAATGTTTAAGAGGCTCATTTAACCTTCTAGTATTCCACACCAATATTGCTACCTATGGGGAAATCCCCTTTTGTTTAGCCTTCCTCCCAGCTAACCTTCTCCTAGATTTAGTATGAGTCCCCTAAGAAGTATTAGCTCCCCCATCAAGGTCAGCATTTTCTTTGTGTATCATGCTCTGATTATCATGAATAACATCATCTTACCATTCCTCTTGTAGAGAATTTGAAGCTTCCAAATCTTCAACATGTTGAGCAACTATTGCAGGTCTTCTTACAAGCTGATCATTAGTGAACTGATTGGGAACTATACTATTAGAAGCTAAATGAGTCCTCATGATATCACCCTTTATATTATCTATAGTTAACTTACAATGATTTTGCAGCTGAAGTACTAGAAGACCCTTTTAATACTAGGATCTGAGATTTATTAATGTTATCAGCTACTTGTTCCTTATGCATATTAAGATTACCTTTTTGCACTTCCCCAATTTTAGAAACCTATACATTCTCTACTACATCTTGCTTAGCATTTCTCTGGTTTTGGCTTATGTAATTAGATGCTACGTTAATCCTCTCTGCATCACCCTCTATCGTGACTGCATTTAAGGTACTTTAGCTTTCATTGAACTTTAGCTTTTCATTATCCAACTACTGAGACCCTACATGCTTATCAATATCTATTGATGTATGATCTAACCCCAATAACTCCTCTTGCCAACCAATTTTATAAGCTCTCCCAGTCGGTACCCACTTCTTAACTGTATTATGAGGCTTCCACGGATAAGATATGTTCATTTCTACTTTCACCAACTCCCCCGATTCATTAAACTTCATAATAGATAAGCATTCTAGTAGGCTAGAATTTTGACTTATTTCCACACATATCTTCGTATAGCCTATTCTCTCCATATTGGAGGTTTGAGCATCCATGCATAATGGTTTACCCAAGGAATTGGCCACAAAACTCAGATCTTCCACAATCTATAGTTCAAGTGGTAAGTGGTGGAAATGGACCCATAAAGGAAACATTTCAACATATTCTCTATCAAACTCTATCTTGGGTTTCCACTTCTTAAGAAACATAGGATGCCCCCTATATGCCAAGGACCCATTTCTAGTATCTCAATCAAGTTGCTATCAACAACAAACTTAAAAATAATAGTGTCATTATCTAAAAGGAGAGTTTTTTTAAAACCTTCGTTGTGCCACTATGCACTAGCCCATGCATTAATAACTAGAAATGTAGGTCTCTTATTTCAGAAGGAACCCACCAGTGCATTCGACCAAGCCCTTTCCCCCGCCTGCAAAAGTTCAATTGCAGGACAGACGATGCCATCCTTCATGATGTCAGGATAGTGTTTCAGATGTACCTTCTTTTGTTGAAAATTAAGCTTCTTACTCCATACGCCAAAATTTAAGGAGTAATCATATGGTTTTGGAACAGATAAACCCACATCATTCCTAGAATCATTATGCTGCACAACCTCTCTTGAAAGAGTAGGGGACTCTTCTATAGCCTTGTTAGATGTCTAATAGGATTGAATCGTCTTATATTTTCTTATGAATTTCAATGTCTTTTCAATCCTATTGTTGTGTTTAAATACTCAATTTGTGTTCATCTTGTGTTTACATATAGATTAA
>JANKOE010000206.1:29611794-29629185 GCA_026284465.1 Erythroxylum citrifolium | reverse complement strand
TACAAATTATATAATAATATTAATAATAATATATTTCAATAATAATAAATACAAATTATATAATAATATTATTATTAATTAGACATAATGATAATAATAACATTCATAATAAAAATACCATTGAATTACATCTTCCTAATCATATTAAAGACTATGGGCATATTTGTCATTTGCACTATTATCCGTCTCTGTCCCCTACAACCAAACACATCTGTTCTGGAGACGGAGACAAGATTCTCTGTTCTGTCCACCATAAATCAAACAGCTCACTGTCTCCAGTTTCTATTCCGTTCCGTCTTCAGCTACCGGAGACGCTAACCAAACGTAGTGCAAGAGCACGTTGGGGATGAGCAATGGGAAAGTCAAAGTTGAAAATATAGCAGTGTTGTCGTCCTACACAATAAAGAAAATCTTAAATACAAGAAAGAAAAAAAGGTTTGTTTATGTGGTTGACTTGGAATTAGCTGCAGTCTCATGTAATTAGCAAGCAGGGGGTGGGTTGGCATTCAGTACCACGCACGTGAGCAGAAGCAACAAAGAATATCGTAAAAAACAATTAAAGTGGGTTCCAGTTACATTACACTGAAAGCATTGGCTGTCTCAACATTAATTACTGAAACGTGTGGACCCGCGAGCTGGGGCTGCTGATGTGCCGCTCCGCTGGCCGCGAGCGGCGGGTTTGCTCGTGTCGGCTGTTCTGCTTTCTTCCATCTTAATATTTTAACCAGAGTAGGTCAACAGATGTGCATTTGTTTTTTTGTTCTGAGCATACTCCGCATAAGGCTATTAAGGTACTGTACAGTTCTCATTAATTCACCCCACCGACTGCTTACTTTGTTTTCACACACTAGAGGTGTTGCCGTGTTGGCAATTGGTAAGCAGTAGCAAGTATTTGGTACAACGTTCCTGGAGGGCATGTTTGCTTCATCTAACCAAGATGGGCCTCCTCTTGTACAGTACGGGAGATGTCGACTTTGTTAAACTTTATTTTCTTCTGTTTCACGGTGGGAGATGGGAGTCCCATGCCACGAAAATTATAACGAAGAGTTTACCGAGGCAAACGTAGTAGGCTCATTGTCTATTTGGGCTCACTATTCTCTCAACATACTTTATAGAGCCTACGCAATAGGTTGGTTGAGTGAGTCTCCTGTGCCTGTAATTTGATCCAACATCTTGCATTGTTTATCTCCTTCTTCTTTTTCAGTTCATGAGATCGTATACAGGGACTGGTGGCGTGGCGTGGACCAAACCCAACCCAGTCCATGGTGCATTATGCATTTACTCGTAACAAATTCTCAGACCAGTCGACGACATCGTCAATTAATGCTTACTTAACATATATAATTTTATTATATTCATAATTTCAATTCATAAAAATATCCCATAAATAATCATTTATTCATACTATCCTCGTACACAGAAAATTACGATTTCTGGCAATAACTAATATACACCTTTTCAACATTTAAACATAGTTGGTACGAGTGGTTCAACACTCTCATCCTTTAATTAGAGGTCTTGAGTTTGAACTCTGAGAATGGGAAAATTTATTTGGCCAGTATTTTATTCTTTACAGGTTGATTCGGTATGAGCAGGGATTAGTCTGGATGTGGATGATTTAAAGGTGCTTTCCTAAAATTGGAACCCTCTTAAAATACCTCGTGGTTAAACAACAAAAAAACTTTGTATGTACCATGTCCGTAGGTTGCATATTCCTCACATTCTGTATTTAAATAGTTCAAAACTCCTACATTATTATACAATGCACATATATAAGTATTATCACTAGATGCCAATTACATATATAATAAGTAATGATGAAAAAACAATTATGCTTGAATGGTCTTAAGCAACAAATCGATACATATACTAATCTAATATAGAATAATATGTCTAGTTAATTTATTAGTGCTCGCTTTGATTTCAAGAGTTTAAATAAATCCTTTGCAACAATTCATCATAATTTTATCGTCAAATCTCAATTTTCAATTGCAATTTAATATTGACTAATAGACTATGATCAATTATTACAAACCATAACACAAACAAATAAGTCATAATATACCTTTTCAAAGGTTATAAATACTACGTATCCATCAATCACAATTATTCAACCCATGGCTATGGACACAAAATCTATATTATTTATGCAAACACATGTATATGAAACTTAATACATTAATGGTGTCTTTATGAAACCCTAGTCATTTATTATATGTAACATATCATTCATATTCACATTCACATTCATTGAACACGATTAAAGCCCATAAACTGGCAACTAGAATCCTATCCTTCATAACCATTACATAGGATTTTAAAAATTCTCCACCAATCTTAACGATCCAATATATGCAAACAATAATTAACCTTGTAAAAGAACAAGAAAGACAATAAATAGACCAAAGTACATAATGTAATAAATCTTAATTAAATTTATGTTATTTTTATTTATACTAGTGTATCATTGATTTCAGTTATGTTATAAGTTTTTAAAATTCCAAACCAAATTATTTCTACAATCTATAAATTTTATTTTAATTATGTTTTCTTCCTACTAGAGATCACTCTTCTCTCTTTTCTCTGCCATTCCCTTTGCTTTAAGTCATTCCTTTTCTGAAAATGACAGTTTCTATTGACAAAAACTTCTTTTAGAAATAGATAACAAAATATCTCAAAAAATTTGAAACAATGCCATGTTCGATTGATAAAAAATTAGAGAAAAAAAGGACACAAACTCTTTAAACAACTTTTGGCTACCAATTCTCTTAGTTAGGTTGACCTAAAACCTCACTTTTTTTTTCGGTGCAAACCAGGGTATCCCCTGCCGAACGTAGAGACTAATCCCTTCGCCCCGGGTGCTCGCAACCTAAAACCTCACTAGGTCTACTTAATTGCTTGAATTGATGTACATTTTATACTTTTCTTTAACCAAATCTTCCCTCTTTCTTGCTTTAATCAATCTTAGACTCTTTTAAACTTTGAAATAATGTACAAATCCAAATCATTAACATTAAAAAAACATCACTTCATTCAAATAAAAAATTCATACAAATGAGACGATAAAATGTTCATTAGTCCCCAAATAATATATAAAAAGTAGTGAATAATGTATGTTCACTTTTTGACATATTTGAAATTCTAATGAATGAATTGCTTACTTTGATGAATGGTTATGAAATTTGATCAATAGCAATCATATCAATATTGAAAAAGAGAGACAAAATAGATTAATAGTGGTTTGGTCAAACAACCCTTGACTTACATCCACTCCTTAAGCTTTATTTAGAAAATTCACTACTTCTCTTTCTTGAATGCATAAAAAGGAATGCCCATATAATATTTATTTCTAGGATGAAGAGGAATCTTTTACACATTTTTTTAATGGGTGAAGATTAACCCTAATCAAATCAATCAATCTCTTTATTGATATCTTAATCACTCAAATACAAATTAAGAATGCATTTTTTGATTACACAATACCCTAAGAGCTTATAGCTCTCACACACATGAAGGTAATGAAATTCTCTCAAAAGTTTCTAAAGACTCTATTTAGTATTAAAGATCCTTTTAAAACTTATATATGATATTTTAATACTAAGATAATAAATGTGACTGTTAAATATGTAAATTAGTCATTTTAATGACTAATAACAATGCCCATTGTATGACACCAATCGACTAAAGTATCAAATAGTGCTCTTAAACAAAATCACGGTACATAAATTATCTTTCTTTTAAAGGTACATAAATTATCTTTCCTTGAAAGTAATTACTCCCCCTAAATCTAATATCACTAATCTTTCTACCCCAAATCATTAAAAAGAAATCAATGACCCAAAAATTCGTAATGTAAAGTGTCATGCATCAAGCTAACTTAGTTAAAGAAATAAATTAGATTAAGATTGAAAAATGTTCTTATAGAAAGTGCTATTGAATATTTAAAGAGTCAAAACAAAAGATCAATTTTGATAGAGATATCTTTAATTGTGTCTAATTCGAAATATTATCAATTTTGGTATTATGTCTAAATTGAAAAAAATAATTAAAACACCAAGGGAAATTTTTGACAAAATTAGATATTGGAATTGTAATAAAAACATAATTTCAATATCCAACAATTAATTTAATAAAAGAATATATAATTTTGAAAGGCCCAAAATTTCAAAATGATAACAATGCCCAAGATACCAAAATTGGAAAAAATTAAAGATGAATCAATATACTTTAAAGGAGAACAATCTTAACTCCTACAATTTAAATACAAAGGCATCAATTCAGAAAATAATTCTTAATTAAGAAACTTTTTAAAATCCATATTAACAAAATTTTAAATTTGATGCAATTTAATGAGATTTGTATTTGATAGGGATGATATTTTTTAAAGAAAAGAGTGAATTGTTTATGATTTTAAAGATATAAACATATAAGATGAAAAATAGAAGAAAAGATAACGAGATAGCCCTAAGATCATGAAGAATGGTCAGCCACAAGGCTATACTAGTTGACTAAAGTTTATCTTGAGTAAGATATATAGAGCAATTTTGAATAGATGAGGAGAAAATTAAAATTTTGCTTTGAATTTTCTATATTGGTCAACCATAGGGCTTTATTGGTTGACCAATGACTGGGATGGTCGACTAGTATATGAATCCATTCCATTTACAAACTCACTTGAAAGAAAAGTTTTTTAGATAAAGGTATATTGGTCGACCACTCTAACATATTGTTCAACTAGTATGACTAATTGGATGATCAAAAATTCAACCAGAAAATCATACAAACTAATTAGAACTATGAAAATTCTTTTTAAAAAGAAGGGGACATTGATCGATCACTCCAAGATATTGGTTGACAAAAGTGACTAATTGGAAGGCTAGATCTTCGACCAAACAAAGAATAAATTCACTATAAAGGCCAAAAACAAGATTTTTTTTATTACAATGCTCGACCAACTAGGACATTGGTCAACCGAAATGTTCTAAAAGGCTAGAAAATAACCTCAAAACTTAAATTTAAAAATTAAAAAATACTCAATTAAGTTATAAGAATTATCAAATCCCTTAAAAGAGACTTTAAACATACAAAATTATGCTAAATTCTCTCCTAATATCATCATTTATTAGTATGAACTCAAATGTTCATCACTAAAGATCTAGACTTAAATTGATACAAAAGGCAAGATGTAACATATTTCTAATTCATGAACTAATATTTACCTTTTATTGAACATTACTTTTGATTGATTTGAATGAAGACTCTTTTTGAGTTCACAAACCATTGAAAGCATATCATCCTTCTAATCTTCCTCACTTGGTTCAACAGTTATTTCTTTTGAAAAGTCTTTGATGGCTAAATTCTCTATATCCTAGAACAACATCTTCTAGACTTTCTTATATATAAGAAGGTTAGATTCATTATGATAAAATTCATAAACTCCCTATTAATACTCAATTTAATAACTAATATTTCTACCATATCCCTTTTGCTCCTTTTCTAATAACCTTACAAATCAAGGTAATCAATATGTTTTAATAACCCAAATAAGCTTGGTTCCTTAATTGTTAAGTTCCTTCTTCTTTTCAACCCACACTTTCAAGGGTTTGTTTGATATTCTTTGTTTAAGAAAATAAAATCTATCAATATATCTATACTTACCATTAAAAGACATACCATGTTATATGAGTGATGATGATGCATAAATGCATTACTATATATATGTATGATGAGGAATCTTCTTTTGGACATTAAAGTTATTGAATGTTCTCCTAGGGTAATGAAATGTTCCATGACTATATGTGTAATGCCTACTATGAATGAAGGCTTGATGTATGCTTCTTTGAGGACTAAAAGAGTGTGATTGGCTATGTATGTTATCATAGAAGTTATGCCTATTCTTTCTTTAATAGTATTGAACTCTATGTTTAGGTTGTGAGCTATTTATAAAAGCATGATGCTTTTATTTAGGATTAGTATTAGTGGATGTGGAATGTGCATACATATGTTTGGATATGGAAGCTCCATACTCATTTATCACATTAGGCAATGGTTCTTCATATACAACTATTTTTCATTAATATATGTGATTTTAGAATTGCCTTCCCTTCCGTAGGTATATCACATTCCATTGCTTATCATTGGAATTCTTTTAAACTCTTATTATTTTCTCTATTTTTATTCCATTTAGTAAATTTGGATAAAGAGTCCTTAAGGAAATTTACCTCATTTTTCAGTGTTTCATTTTCACGCCTTAATACATCTAAGTCATAGTTGTTATCAATAATCACATTTTGGTTACTTTAATGCTATACAATCCACTTTTCACATTTTCATTCTCACTCATGCATGCATATAACTCTTGTAAACTCCTTTGAGTTTGGAAGACAATATTTTTTCTTTTCTTACTCATGATTTTTAAACTTTTAAGTGATTCATCAGAAGTCAAATTAATATCACTATCACATACATTAGGGTTAGATATTATCTCACCATCATCCATAATGATCAAGCACATATGAGTTATCTTTTCTTTCAAATGCTCAATTTCATATTCAATTGTGTCATCCCAAGTTAATATTTTAAATGCTTTCTTCTTGTCCTTCTCCTCCTTATAGTTTCTCTCATACTTCTCATTATCTTTAAGTTAAGTACATTGAGACTTTATATGATCAGGCTTTCTATATTCAAAGCAAGTAATATTAGAAAGTTTTATGTTTTAAATAATTTTTACCTTCCTTAAAGTCCTTTCTTTTGGAGAATTTCTTCTTCAAGAAATATTATAATTTTCTAATGATTGAACCAATGTCTTCTTCACTACTTTCGCTAGTTGATATCTCATCCTCTTCGCTTGATTCTTGTTTTGAGACTTTAAAAGCTAAATTCTTTTTCTTTAGGAGCATCATTTCTTCTTGTATCTATTGGAGTCTTATTTCATTCGTGAGGAGATATCTAATAAGTTCCTTCATTGTTAGTATTGTCAGATCCTTGACTTCTTATATAACTATCACTTTAGCTTCCCACACCTTTCGAAGCAACCTAAGCAACTTTCTTATCATTTCAACATCAGTATAGGTTTTTCCAAGACCTTTGAGAACATTAATAGTATTAATAAATCTAACATACAAGCTATATATGCTTTCATCATGCTTTATTTGAAACAATTCATATTGACACGATAACATGCTTACTTTACTCTCTTTTAATTGATTGGTTCCCTCATATGTAACTTCGAAAGCATGTCAAATTTCATGAGCCATTTATCACATAAAGATGTTGAATTTATTGCTTCCTAATGCACAAACTAAGATGTGTATGACCTAACTATTAAAGAAAATTAATCTCTTATCTTGAGATTCTCATTCTTCGTTTAATATGGGTAACTTTTTGTTATCTATAATTTAAATAGGGGTAAAGGGACAATTTGACACTATTTCCTAAAGATCTACACTGTTGTCCATTAAAAAGAATCTCATCCTAGTTTTTCAATAAAGATAATCATTATTGTTAATGAAAAGTAGTCTATTAATGTTTTGTCCTTGTTAGTTGAATAATGATGATGATGCTCTTAAATATGTAATTATGATGCTATAGGATTTTATTAGAAATATTAGCCTAATAAACCTGCTCTGATGCCATTTGTTAATCCCTAATATCATCTAAGTGGGTAGGGGTGAATTGGGTGTTTATAAAATTTAACAAATTTTCTTACTAATGTTCTCAATTAATAATAATCAATATAAATAAATATGAGTAAATTACTTAATATAAAGTAATTAAATAATTGAACAATAATTGAAAGAGGATAAGGAGGAAAGAATGCAAAAGGATTTATAATGATTCGAAAACAACCTTTGCCTATATTCACTCCTAAAACTCTTTTTAGAATTGCACTGTAATTCTTCTTTCAAGGAAAAGAATAACTTTTGAATCTTCTTTCTCGATAAAGAGGAACCCTTTTTGCAATCTTCTTTAAAGGTAAAGAGAAACTTTAATTCCACTTGGAACACTACCAAGTAAAACATTCGACATTCCCTGGTGAATGTTGTCGCCTACAACCAAATATAAAAAAGAAACCAACTTCCCGCAACCCAAATTAATGTAGTAGTGGAAAGTAGGGATCGTTCCCACGAGAAATTCAGACGTTAGTAGTTACGCAATAAAAGGGGGGTTTTAATTGTGAATTAAACAGAATTTAATTGGAATACAAAATTGAAAAATAACTAATAGTAAAACAATGAGAATTTAACAATCAATAGGAATAAATCTTGGTTTCCGATCTCCTTCATTATTGAACTTGCATTGATCATCGACACTAAAAATAATCAATTTATTGGTTAAGCATTCGTCGTGGTAAATTTCTTTACCTATTTTCTCTTATGTTTAGTTAACTGAAACATGTATTTGAATTAACCCTTATTAATCAATAACCTAGATACAATCTCATATTTAATTAATTAATAGCTTTACGAATCAATAAAATTGATAAACTAGACAACATACATACGATGTATATTTAGCCTAGACAACTATTTTTTCTATAATTAATCATGTCCCTAATGTAGTAAACAAAAATTCTACTCGCTATTTTTTATTAAAAGAATTGAATGTCAACCTGTTTAATTTAGCAATTGATTGAATAAAATCACAAACTAGTTGCACACCTAGCTGTAAAATCAAACAATCAAATAATAACTTAGAAAAATAATTAATACTTAACTAATAAATTGATTCAAATAAGGAACGAATGTCTCACAACATTCAGAGTTCAATAACTAGGATTCCGTAAACTAAGAAATAAGAATTTAGTTACCCAACATCATAATTTTTCCTAACTATTTGGGATTGTCCACGTTTGGGATGTTCTTGATTTTCTTCTTTGTTTCCTGTCCAACCGCCGTCCTTGTTGCTTGATTTTTTTCTTTTTCTGCTGGGTCTTATTCTCCTCTATAGACATGTTCTATTCTCCTCTTTTTGTTGCTTCAGCTGCTACCTTTTTTTCTCTACAGCCCAAACACTATTTGTTTTTCATGAATCTGTTTCCTTCGTTTTGGCTAACCTCTTCTTGCTTTATATTTGCAGCCCATGTTTTCCTTTCCTATCCAAGTCATAGCTCCCACGTTGTTTGATTCAACCAGGTCTTGTTTCTCTGTTGTCAAATAGGGCCTTAATCTCATAGACTCTACAACCTTCAAATACAAGGACAAAGCTCAAAACAAAATCTCTAAAAAATTCTGCTGCTAACTATCACTAAGGTATCACTGCTCAAGGCCATCTCTAGTTAGGTTCAATGCTTGTTTAAGCTCTTTTTATCCCAAAATGTTTGCAGTTCTTTCTATTTGGTTCCAAAATACTCCTTGACATAAAACGAGATTAATTTCCATTAAGTATAATTTTAAACCTTAAACACAAAGAAAATTAACACACAAAAGATAAAATTAAAGACACTAACACTCCCTACAAAATATTAAAACTAAAAAATATCTGACTTATTCACTTGATAACTCAAAAATTGCTAACTCACACAGATATCAGACAATGATGCTCAATAATTGAAAAACTCTTTGAAATGTGAGTATATAACACTCAATACCTTCTTGATGATAAAACTAATGAGAAAACACCTACTTATAATATTTTGGGGCATAAAATAGTTATTAGAGCCAAAAACTCGATGTTAAAACATCTATATATGATTCACCAGTCGACTGTTATAACATACTAATCGATTAATATGCATTATACAACACTAGATGCACTAGTCGTTATAACATTGGTTGACTAGTAAATGATACTGGTTGACCAATATGATTGATTGGTCAATCTTTACATCAGCTAATGTTATAGCAAACATTTAGTGCTTCAAGATTAATAACTTTAACTTATATAGGTTGACCACTAACCCATTTAGATTGACCAATCACCCTAAAAACATAATTTTAACAACTTAAAATGCTCAAAACTAATTTTTGTTAATCCAAATATGATTTAAATGCTTCCCAAAATTTTCTCCAAAGCTTATTTAAAAGATCATAACGCTTTTTTATTAAAATCAAAAGCTTCAGTGTCTCTTGATGAATGTAAAATAATTATTCATAGTGAGTCTTTTAGATCATCAAATTAACAAAGTGAGATTATAAATAATAATACAAGATATAAAATTACCTTGGTAAGCCCTGATCTTCTTTTATTTTTGTTTTGATCTTCATTTTGTTGGTTGCAAACTTCAACTTCTCCTTTTCAACTTCATGCATAGTTGCAAACTTCAACTTCTCTTTTTCAACTACATACACTATCTTCTTTAGTTTATGACTTTATTTTGTTCTATTTTTTATTTTCATTGTAGTCATTATATTTTCTTTATCATCAAAACATCAATTGGAACTTCCCTTGTTTCAACATCTATATGTGTGCTCATTCATTATATTGTCATATCTAAATGCAAAATACATGTTGACATGGTTTATTATATAATAAGAATTACGTAACATGATTCTAAAGTATGTTTCCTTTGTTTGAAATATTTTGAATGAGAGTAAAAAAGTATGTCAACCAGATAAGAGATTAGCCTCTTATACCAACAATCTCCTCCAACGTTTGTAAAAAAAGGAGATAACGTATGTTTAAAGTTTGTTATTTAGGTGATGATTAAGAGCAAGGAGTTTAAACTATAAGCGCATTTTAGAAAATAAAATAAAATAAATTTGATAAATTATTTAGAAGATCATTATATCTATCTTAAGTTGCCATACATGTAACATCCCATCCCCGACGGGAAGGGTAAAATAGTAATTTGGTCAGGGGTGAGAGTGATTAGGACTGATTTGGCATTGTTAGGCATACTGGTATTGTTGAACAGGGGCATTTTGCACATTAAAAAAAATGTACATGCATTCATGACATTCTCGGTATTTGAGCCTAAATGGAATTTTGTTGTGTATAACGTGGTAATTGTGTTTAAAGAATTTATTGGAGTGAGTTTTTGTGTGTTATATATTTTAAGGGACTTTTAGAAATTTTTTTGAAATTTTCCGGAGAAAATTCCCGGACCGGAAAACTCGCTAAGTGACGAACTGGTTAATTTTTGGTAGTGAAAATTGTTGTCCAATGGCACTACAATAACGCGTATATTATTTTGGATTTAAAATTTGGGCCAATGGAATTGAATGGGTCAAAGATTCATTTCATTAGGGTTTAATTTTATGGTTTTGTCTTTTTCCTAATTGTCTTTTTCTTATTACTTCTTACCATGCCAAGTGTCCTTGCCAAGTGTCCTACCATTTAATAGTTTTGTTTTATTCTCACCCTTTAAACCCATTGAATTCGGCAACTTCTTAATTAAGGAATGAAAAGTTCAAGTTTTGTTTGCTTATGTCCTCATCCATCCGAAAACTCTATCTTCTCCTTCCTTGGTTCTTTTTTTTCTTTGGCTTTGGTTCACTCCTTCTTCTCCTACTTAATGCTTCCCTCATACTTGCAAGCTTAAGCCCTCTATCTTCTTTCCATTGGAACCATGCATGAGGATTAAGTAGAGGAAGTAAAATAGTTGGAGAATTGAAGAGTTCGAAGCTTTGACTAGGTAAGTGTATGGTTTAAGCTTTACTTATGTATGTAATGAATGAATTAGTAGTTAGTTGCATTGATTGGAAGTTATTGTTCATTATATATGATTTATGATGCATGAAGGTCATGAAACATATGGGTTGAATTGTTGGGTATGTTTGTGTAAGACATAAATAGGTTAAGATGAGTAGTGTGTGAATTATGTGTTGTTAACTTGATTTTAGTGTGATTTTGGATTGATTTTTGATGACTATTAAGGAATGGAAATTAAGAGTTAAGTGCTGCCAAATTATGGCCATTGGTCTAAGTGAAAGTATTGATGGTCTAGTAGCTGATTTCTTGTATTGAAGTAGAATTGGATTTGGCATGATAGGAAGTGAATGGAGTATCAAAGCTGGAAAATTGATTTTGTATCTATTGCAATGTTTTGATCATAACTAATTGTGTGGTTAAGCAAATGAGGTGAGGTTTGAACCAAATGAAACTTCAGTTGATTGGCTAAGATTTCTTGTGAAATAGGTGATGTCTAATTGTAGCCTTAAGAGGTTGAATGTTGGCTTGGAAAGTTAATGCTATGGGCTGTATGAACAGTATCCGAAAATGATAATCTGAAACTTTGGTGATTTGTCTAGATTTATGTAGAAGGAATTAGTGAAAATGGTCTTCATGAAAGTTGAAACTTATCTTGTTATCTGTCCAATGCCACTGATTTTGAAATTTTCCGATATGTATATTGGGAGATATGACCTGTTGAATGTTGACTGGTTATGTGCATTTTGGTGAAACCTAGCCATCAGTGTAGGTTTTGTGAGCATTGTGATTAGAAGCAAATTAAGAGATTTTTGTGATTTGAATTGGCTCAAATGATCTTCTACAAAGTTGTAGAGGAAGCAATTATCTTGAAAATGAGATATAGCATGTTAATTTTGGATTAAAGAATTGGGACTTATGAATTTTCAAAAACTGAACCTAAGTTATTGATGGAATTGGCTTTTAAGCCCTTCATGAGAAGTGTAGTATTGTGTTTGATCTTTTCATGGGTATAATGTATGCATTTTTTTGACATTTGTGCAAGGAGTTATGCTTGTTAGAAAATGACTGTTCAGTTCAGGTCAACTGTAGGGGCAGCATCATTGATTGAATTGTTTGACCTATTTAGAAATTGAATTGGGATACATGTTGTTCATGAAAATTGTAGGACACAGTCTGATCTTTCAATTGGAATTTATTTCGTAATTTTTAGCAAAGGGAATGGGAAGTTATGGATTTTGGAAACTACTGTACTGTTTTGAAACCCTATGACTAGGCAGTGATTTTGATTGGATTTTTGACACCCTTAGGGGTGAAATTGATTTTTATGGTCTTCACGAAACTTGTAGAGCTTTTCATGATCTTTCCAATGAGATATGGTTTGTAATTTTTTAAATTGTATGCAAAGAGTTATGGGCAATTAAATTTCAGATTGGAAAAATGGACCAAAGGGGAAGAAATAGCGGAGCTCGCGATCGCGAGATGACTGATTAAGGTAACGGCTCGCGGGTGCGAGCTGTTCGCGATTGCGAGCAGGTGGTTTTCAGCTGGCACTCCCCTTGTAAGTGCGACGCGGCCGTTTCCAGCGCCGACTCGCGAGGGCGACGCCTGTGAGATTGATTGTTTATTTAATTATTTGTTTGAACTTCTTTTGTTCATATCTTTTCCATCCGTCGTCCGATTGACCTGATTCTTGAGAATATTGAATTTCATTTTATTAGAAATTGGGAATTTTTGGACGGGAAATTGACGTGTGTCCAGGTAATGGTTCTTTAGTTACTGTTTTATTTATATTTGGACCTATAGAGGTCCGAATTGAGTACTGTCAGTGCCGATAGATTTCAAATTTTTAGACGGAATTTCTTATGATGGAAAAATTTGGATTAGGGCCGGGACTATCATGAACATGCATTGTGCACCTTCTAATTGTTACATGTGCATTCTGAAATGTTTCTAAATGTCCAATTGGTAATGTTTATATACTGTAACTGTTGTAGAGGTACTTTTGGAGAGTCGATCCACCGACGTCACTGAGACTTCCAGGTATTAGCTCGGAAGTACTGGTGAGTGATCTAGATGGCTTTCGTTCATTTATTATATGTCTAATGTGGGGAATAATGGTGGGAGTAGAACTATGTTTGTTTATGACTAGATTCCGGACACGGATGGTCCGATGAATTGTAAGAGCTGACATAGAAGTGTTCTTAATGTGCAAATTGTGCAATGTTTGCTATTCCTGTGATATACTGTGATCAATGACTTGCTTCTACTGTGTGAAATTGTGCTACATGAATTGATTGTACAATTACTGCTTAATTGTGACGTGCTCAATTGCGATTGATGGAATAATTGTACGATATGTGATACTGACTGTTAATTGGGCATGTGCATTTCATACACAAATGCATAAACGGATAATAACAACAGTTGTGACCAGAGTCGCCACTGATACTGAAAACGAGCCTCGAGCTCGAAGGGAGATAGTGCATACCCAGAGGGCTCTCCTACTCCCTAGACGCGTCTACTGTACACTGTTCACTGTTTATGCGCTCGGTCACAACACTGTAATAAACTGGGAAAGTGTCACATGTGCATTGCATACATACTTGACTGAATACTTGAAATGGGAACAAGGCCAGAATGCCTTCCAAATCTGTGATTTGCTTGTATGTAATGACATGGTATTTCTGACTGTGATAATACTGTGAATTGCTTGTGTGCTGCATGAATTGGGCGAACCATCAATGATGGTTCCTCACTGAGTTCGCAAAACTCACCCAAAATTTGCATCTATTTTTCAAGTCTGGAAGAGTACCCCGTTTGACACGGGAGTATGTCTACTGTATGCAAGGGACAGATAGAGGTCAGGATCAGTTCGCGTCTGCATTAGTGTCTCATCAATTTTTTGTATGCCGAAATCTCTGTAAAAGAATAATGCTTTGTATTTATAGTGGGCCCCATTGGGGTATGGATTTTTGTTCATTAAATGGCTTTTGTAAATTATTATTGAATGTTTGTGATAACTGAAAATGCTTCCTTTCGAACGTGGGCTCAGATTGTTTACTGTCTATTCCGCGCACATGAGTGTAATAAAAAAAATGTTATACTGAGTTTCGACTGACTGATGTAGCATGCCACCCTCGCAGGGCACGGACTCTGATATCACCAACGATGTCGGGTTCGGGGCACACGGGAGTGGGGTGTTACAGCCAGGGCCAAAGATGCCAATAACCACCGCGCGATATCTTGGTTGATTTGGTTGGATGTTAAGTGCGAGAGGAGGGGGATCTTTGTCCCGTTCTCAGATGCGAACCTTTTTGGCCGCCTGAATATTGGAGTCCATTACTTGAGACCCCTAAAGATTGTTAGCTGAAATTCGATCACGCAGAAGCTTGAAGGTTTAGGTTGATTTTCACTATTCAGAAGGTTATTGGCACAAAATATCTTGGAGCAAAGATAACTATCTAGTTTCGTTATTTTTGTATATATATATTATATACTATATATATACTAAGGACGAGTTCATGACGACCACGCAGTTCATCCACTCCATCCATTTCATCTGACGGTCAAATAACGTTACACTCTCTCGAAGGTTCTTTTACTACTTGTACTCTGTCATTCTTCTTCAACGATCTCCCTCTTCAACGATCTCCTTCTCTCAAACCTAGCCTCTGCTGCAATGCCGCCTTCGGCATCATCGTCATCCCTACCATCATATGTGATGGATCTTTCTTTCTCCCTCTCTTAAACCCATATCGTTAACCGTAGATGGAAAATGCATCTGGGTTCTTTAGCCCTTCAGTTCCAAGTCCAGGGAATAGGATTAAGCCTTCGGTAGGCTTTCCTAAATATGGGTTTTGTTCCATTGATGGAATCTCCAAGAGGTTGTTGTGCTCCAGCAAGGTTGAAGGTGTCTTGTCCACATCGGCAGGGATCTTGAGCTTTTCGTCCAGGTTTTTTAATTATTGTTATAATTATTTTGTGATTTAGAATTGGGCTTTTGAATTTGTGTGATCGCATATTTTCTCTTCTGCTTGAATGTGCTCTTGCATTTTGTTGATTTGGAAAATGGAAAATTTTGACTAGAGCTTGACCGGAACGAGAAAGGACTCGGCGTTCGTGCCAGGAGGTTCACTCTCTTGGTGGACGATCTCATCGTGAAAGAGGCTAACCTCGAAGAAGGCGGCGATTTCACCGTCTATAGTGTTGACGTCCTCCTCAAGGCTCTCTAGGCTTAGAGGGTTGGAACAGCTCACACTAATAATAAACTGCTTTATCATTTTGTAAAGACAAAGGTATGAACTTTTTGTGTTCTTTTTTTGGTTTACCTGAAGATCGTTTTTCTTTCATTTGTTTCTTAACTATTGTTGGTGGTGTTATGCTGTAATTTGAACGTTTATATACTTGTGTGATTTTTTTTGACAACAGAAGGATTTGTATAATTTTTGGTGATTTTGTGGGGTTGACAATCACCTTGATTTATTCTCCTTTTTATTTGTTGCAGATATATTGGCGTGTAATTTAAGCTCAATAGGTTTTTGTTTTGATTTATGATGGCTGAGGTTATTTTGGATGCAGGTGGATGAAACACTGGACTTGTTTAATGAACTACAACTTCAACATCAGGCAGTAGCTACAAAGACTAAGACTCTTCATGATGCATGTGATCGTCTGGTATTATTCCTTTCTCCTTTCTTTGTATTGTTTGGTAATGTGCTAGAGTGAGTTGCAATACCTTCATTCTGGATTAGTCAGATTTTCTGATGCCAAGTACTGAAGACTTCAATTTAGGTTTTCTTGACATATTGGAAAAGGTCTGGCATTCAGGCTGTACTGATTTGCCTTGAATTTCTCTAGAAATTCCTAACCGTATATGTCTGGAGTATAAAAATGGTCTACAAGCCCATCTCATGTTGGAGCTTAAGTGGAAATATCCAAAATGGATCTCAAATACAATACAAATAGAATCCGATCCTCCTTCATTTCTTTGTAGTTTCTTTAATATGTTTTCTAGAATACTATTAGCAAGTTAGATGTAATTTTTTCCCCATTCAGGACTCACATTAAGCTATATGCTTTTACTTAATTATAACTGTGAATTTAAATTTTATAAAGGTATGTAACTTTATGCCATTTCGTAAGATAGATCATGTATTCTACAAAATCAAATTTATACGAAGAAGTTAATTGTCTGGGTTGTCTAAAAAATAACTTTTCAATTTCAGTTGGTTGAAAAGCAAAGGCTGATTGAATTTGCTGATGCACTTCGAAGCAAGTTCTGCTTCTTTGACGAGTTGGAGAATGTAAGTTTGGATGTAAATACATTCTCAGTTTCAGTTTCTTTGAAGTTACTTTTCTGTCTTTGGCTTTATTCTAATGACAAGTTCCTTTCTCCTTTCTTTGTATTGTTTGGTAATGTCCTAGAGTGTTGTGCCAAAAGACTTCAATTAGGTTTTCTTGACATATTGGAAAAGGTCTGGCGTTGAGGCTGTACTGATTAGCCTTATATTTCTCTAGAAATTCCTAACTGTATATATCTAGAGTATAAAAATGGTCTACAAGCCCACCTCGTGTTGGAGCTTAAGTGGAAATATCCAAAATGGATCTCAAATACAATACAAATAGAATCCGATCCTCCTTCATTTCTTTGTAGTTTCTTTAATATGTTTTCTAGAATACTATTAGCAAGTTAGATGTAATTTTTTCCCCATTCAGGACTCACATTAAGCTATATGCTTTTACTTAATTATAACTGTGAATTTAAATTTTATAAAGGTATGTAACTTTATGCCATTTCGT
>JANKOE010000206.1:29529600-29543626 GCA_026284465.1 Erythroxylum citrifolium | reverse complement strand
TAATTAAATGGTATAATTTGTTATATGTATTATGATTAATAAATGGATAGTAATTAAGATGAATTGAATTAAAATATTAATTAGTTATATATTTTGTGCTCAATTAAACAAACGTTGTAACTTTTAATTAGATGGTATAATTTTGTTATATATATTATTATTAGTAAGTGTATAGTAATTAACATGAATTGAATATAAAGTTGAATATGTTATATATGTTGGCCGCAATGAAGCAAACATTGTTACTTTAAACTAAATGGTATTAATTGTTATATGAATTATGATTAAAAAATGCATAGTAATTATGATGAAATTCAATGTCAATATAGAACGTATATATTTTGTGCTCAATGAAACGAAAATTCTTACTTAAATTGCTTTGGTTTAAATTGTTACCCGTATTGTTATATATGATAAAAGCTTTCTAACCTGTGAAACATGTGTGCTTCGTTGTAGGTACATCTTTTTATCCAGTACATTCAATTTAATCGAGTTTGAAGAGCAGCTTTACCAGGTATTTAAATCTGTCCTCGGCTTAATCAATTGACAACGTTTGTGTTTCGGTGAAGGTATGTGAATATGTTGTTGCCTTCATTTTTTGTGTTGTACGTATATCTTGGGTTGTGCTTTGGCAAATTGAACTTGAATTCATGATTAAAGTAATATAAGATTTACCGGACGTTATATGATAGTTGCATTTTCATGAACTTGTGCAGTCGTTAATTTCTTGTGTTCATTTGCCGTCATTAATAACCCCATAGTAATTAATAACTTGTCATTATCGACCATTGACTGACAACAATTTATTACAATAAGTATTCATATTTTCATGAATACTTATTGAAAAAAACCTCTCACATATATGTATTAAACAAAATTTTAAACATGTATGTGAGATGTCTACTATAGGTTCGTGTAATACATTTGAACCCATATAATTTAATGGATCTTCCGTCATGGAAGAAACCATGATGCCAATGGAGGAAAAATAGGAGGAGCGTATGGGTCACTCCTTGAATGAGACTCAAGTGACATATTGTTTCTTACATGTTCTGTATAAAATGCCGAGCATGAAGGACACTAACTACGGACTCACTGTGTTACATTAACATCCTTGCAGAAATGAGTTATGTTGATAGATCTTGGATGTATAGACGAGCAACACTAGATGGTTACATTAATTCTGAATTTGTACACAATACTGGTGTACGACCAGATGATTAACCAGATACACAATGCTGGTGTACAACCCGCTTACATTCCTGAGTCCACATGGAGTCATTGGCTGGAGTACTAGAGATCACCTGAGGCAATGCGCGTATCGAGCCTTAACTCCAGCAACAGACGTGGTAGGTCAGGGGCAGACAGTCTTCTCGTTCACACAGGAGGATCAATTACTCACCGCGAGTATGCAGATAGGCTTGTAAGTATTTTGAAATTTACATTTATATTGTAAATTTGTACTTTCCTATATTTGACTGTAAATTGATGTGTTAATGTTGTCATGAACAGTAATGTGTACTATGCGTAATGATGATGACTGTGTGGAGTTATTTGCTGGTGCCATTTATGGTTATGTTGAATAATTTGCTTTCTTCAACAGGGGGTAATGTCATAAAAACAGCTGAGGCTCTGCCGAAATTTTAATCAATTCTAGATCAACTTACTAATTTTCATTGTTATGCAGGAAAAGTCTATGGGCGTTAGGCTTACACCCTATTAATTGTTCTTGCATACACACACCAAGAAACATAACGGTGTGACATTCGTAAATAGCCGATGTCGAGAACTTCATGTATGTTCATTTCATAGTTTAATATTCAATCTTACTAATAATTATCACTTACTAATTTTAATATACGCATTGTCTCCTAATAGGAACAAATACAACAAACAATTGGGTAACAGTCGCAGGATGAACTACCTGTTGATGAGACCCAGGTATATTTTGATGCAGTGGGTGGCAGGGACAATCGGGGAAGGATCTTTGGCCTAGGCTCATCTGCCAACACATTTTATTCGCAGTCTTCCACTATGTGGACAACAGCAGCATCAAGTTTAGAGCCGACAACGCGATGTATCAATCATCTTGAGGCCACAGTGAATACATTGATGGAGGTAATAACCAAGCTAAGAAATGACATAGACGAAATGAGAACGAAGGATACAGACTCACACCAGCCAAGCTCACCAAGATAATAGGATTATTGTTGTTATAACTTTGGTTATCAGTTATATACTATTTATTGTTACATTTTGCAGTCAAGAATGGTTTCCCTGTTCATGATCATTTAACTTTTTCTATAACCAAATTCTATGGGTTCAAAACTGCTAAAATTATGTAACGATAATTTATAATTGTTCAAGTCGAAATCTAATTTAACGACCACATTTTTAGAGAATTGTCATTCAATTAGACATTAACAGAGATTTATAGGTGACGTCGGCGACCTAATAGGAACCACCTTCTGAATTTCAATAAGGATAAAATTGATTCATGTCTAACTTTACCGACGGTATTGTATACCGTCGGTAATGTTTACTAATGTACCGACGGCTGCGTCGGTACATTACTCTTCTGATTGCCGACGGAACCGTTGGTATAGGGATTTCCTTCTCCGACGGTTCTGTCGGTGAAACTCCAAACCCTACATTGACGGTTCCGTCGGTGAACCTTCAATCACTCACCGACGGTTCCGTCGGCAACAAGCACACTACCTATTCTGACGTTTTTTCCATTCGGTCGGTAAAGTATTACCGACCCTTACTTCTTACCGTCGGTAATAAATACCGACCGTACCGGCACCGACGCCGGCCTCCGTCGCACCACAACGTCAGTAAATTGGGTTACCGACGGAATTCCCGTGTTTTCTGTCGGTAATTTCCGTTGGTAACTGCTAATTTTCTTGTAGTGTAGATACTTTGAGTTGCAAATGGAGCCATGACCTTCATGATAGAGTTACTTGCCACAAAAAGGGTATATTTGGTTGTCGTAATAATATAAATATTAATGTGTCAATATACATAAACACTGTGGTACAATGAGAAAAGTAATCAGTTAGTATAATTGAAAACGTTTTAATATAAGAAGGATATTATAGTTTCTATATTTTCCTCTCAAATAAAAACGCTCTAATGTCATATCGCATCACACGTAACATTAAACTTGAATATAGTTTAAGGAAGGAATAAACTTATAATAAATACATTAAAATGATTTAGAGTTATAAGATAAATGAACAGTCTTATTTTGTATTGGTTTGATAATCCCATTTCAGAGATTACTTAATTGTCTTAATTAATTACACAAATGCCGACTATTAGATATCTTTTTCCCGGTGACAGTTCAAGATGTTTACTTAAATACAGTACACTTGTCTTCGAGTTAATATTTTAATTCCCATTTGCTTATAAAACACTAAATACATGGTATGCAGCCTACCCCACTTCAAATAGTCTCCAGCTTCTGGGCGAAAGAGGACTCTATACTGGAGAAAGAAAAGAAAAATGACGTCCTTTGAAAGGTTGGAAACATCTATACTGGAGAATGATATCATGTCACATAAACAGATTCATTATATATAGTGCATAACAGGTGGGCTTAAATCCTCTTATGTGACCCAAAAATAGGTAGAATAAGTACATTGTGGGAAGATATAAATGGATGGGGCTTGTGCTTTAATCATTTTGACTTTTTAGTCTAAATGTGGGGCATGTGCTTTATGTAATCCCTTTTACCCAACAATTTAGAAGTATGAAAGATTGTATAATATGTACACCCTAATAAAAGTTGTAAACCTCCAATATCATAAACTGCAATCTTTTTTTTTTAATGTTTCTAATGTATATTTGTGACCTTTAATTAACACCATTTCGTTTTGCGCTTAAAGCAGTTGATGTGTGCAAAATAGATCAGAAGTCTATATCTCAATTTAATAATTTTAAAAATGTATAAATAATCTTTTATTGTTATTTATAATAATATTTGTAATATCACGTTTTATTTTAATTTTTTCAAATAGTATTAATAGCACTTTAAACTCTAACAAAATTAGAATTTTATTAATATTAGGAATTGTTTTATTAAATCAACTTATGTGATGTGACAATTGGATGGTTTAGATTTAGTAGAAGCTCCGGTGAATGTAAAAATAATTTATTTAAATTTTATTCAAAAGTGTGATTTTAAGATTTTATAAACGATTTAAATAAATTCCTATTATTGTTTCTGTTACTATTTTTACCCTAAATATGGTACAATAAATATTATTTTAATAATATTAGAATGATAAAAACAAAGACTTCTTTAATCCTTTTTATGAAAAATTAATAATGCAAATCCCTCCTTTGACAATGAAAAATATATATAAATCATCTTTGTTTCAGATATTTAGATAAATTATTGGGACAATTAAAAATGATATCTCTGAATTTATATAATTTATAAAAAGTCACTTACCACTTATTTGACGTCAGAACTCCTTTATTTCAATAATAATTTGATAGAATTACCAAAAGACTAAGTTGTTTCTAATTCTATTATTAAATGTTTAAAACTGATATAATTAGTTCAGATAAGTCTAACAATTGTGAACCAATAGTTCAATATAGTGAGACAATTTATTTGAAATATAAAAGCAAAATATCTTTTGAATGTAAATAACGCAATATAATTATATCTTTAAAATGAGATAATTGTTCCAAAAAGATGAGATAATTCACCTAAAATAGTAAGTACATTTTTAATACTAAAAAAAGTTATTGATGTAGAAAGAGAAGCAATGGTATCATTTAGGTGAAACAATTATTCAAGAGGAGTAAGATAACTCACAAGAAAACGAAAATTAAAGATATAGGAAAAAGAAAAAAGGAAAAGGGTTTAAATTAAACGATATTATTAACTTTTAAACATAATAAATTATATCTAAAAGAAGGTAATAAATTAACTTCATTTTTAATTGTTTCTACATAATTAGACATGGTTATGAAGTATTCCAGGGTACATATCATTAGATTGGCGGGTTAGGATTCCGTGTAAACATGTTGATTTTGATATTAGTTTGTCACTTTAAGATCTTGATGTAGTTGTTAAGTAAGCGTTTAAATCGCAAACAAAAAGGGTTGTGATATGAGCTTAAAATTAATTTATTTTGCATAATCTTTCTATTACAAGCATCATCCTCGAAAAATTGGAGCGAGCTACCAAACTTGTCACGTAACCTAGGGAAGCGGAATTTGGAAGGGAGGTTCGTACATACATTCATGCTTCAATCATGGATTATGTTTGTGTAAGACGAAAGATCTTCGTCAATTGATTACCTCATTTCAACTTATCATTATATATTCATATGTCCATCGCAACTAATTTCAACTGCATCCTTCCTACCATAATGACATTGTTCATAAGTAATCAACTTATTTTATTCCAGACTCATATATACCCTTCTTCATTTGATTGTATATAAGAGCTGTATTTTTGGAAAAAAATAAAATAACACTCTATAAGGATTCAGACTTGATTGTTAAAATACATAAACTTACATTTGCACGGCTCCTAATTTTCTCACCCCATACAACAAGTCCACAAAAGTGACCGCATACGTCGAGTTGGTGTGTAGGTTCTGCTTCACCAAAAACGTAAGAAGTAGGAATTTATAACTTCCTCATATTCTTATTTTAAAGAACAAACATACCATCACTCGCCAATTTATAACAACACAACAAGGACATAAAAGACACCCGTGAATTTGTATAAAAACAAAACATATAATAAAATCAGAATTTCCTCTAATAAAAACGTATTCGTTAACCGAAGAACTATAATTAGAAAGTTTACTTAAGACAAAATTTTTAACTTGTTTCGTATTAGAAACAAGGATAGAGTATTTTTACCTTGGTAAAAAATATAAAAGCAGTAAACATATAATAATTATAAGCGTCTCAGGTCAGATGGCTCCACGCATGATAGTATACGAGACTAGTACAAGTCTTATGTCGCGAGAAAGAGAAATTAAGTTGTCCATCCCATGATCCCATCCACTTGCTTTAATGTTTTGCCCATCACACATAAACTATAAACTATTATTATATTCACACCGAGAAAAGGTTTAAGCATACATCAAGAACCCCAATAGCACAAGCAACCCAAAGATAGTTGCACTAGCGTACATAACCTCAAGCCTTTGCATCTTCGTTTCTCCCGGCCTAGCCCCTAGGTTTCTCTAATCTCGCCCACTGCACTCCAATCACTCGACTGCCCCAACAGGCTGCTCATCGACCGAGCTTTGAATGTACCAAGCTTTATCTTCTTCTTGGAGATCGTCAATGGCTTCTTCTCGTCTCCATCTTCAGATTCCGTGCCAGCAGTTTTGCAGTCTGCGAATTCACGCTTCGTGTCTGACGATAGTGGCTGCGATTTAGCCTTCTTTGGTGTAGTAGTAGCCAAGGATCGGTTTCGAACACTGTTCATGCTTCTTAGCCTTCCTTTACCCAAATGATGTTCACACAAAGAGTATCCGACAAGAGTTTGTTGGCAACATCTCCATCCTCTCCCATTAACACGACTGCACCGTGAACCCTCCATGAGTGCACCACCTCTACTCCTCTTCTTCCCACTAGTACTAGAACAACCATCGATGTCCTTGTCTTCTTTTTGTTGTCCTTCTTCAATGCCATTTTGCTCCGCACATTTCTTGTTCATCTTCGTCTTCATTTTCTTGTCATTGTCCATTATCGTTTCGTTGCTTCTCCTTTCAAAGCTTCCCCTTCTCTTCTTCAATGGGAACACCTTCTCTCTTTCACACCATCTCACCACTGCAATATCACAGCCAGGCAACAAGATCCATGAGAACCAATGTCCACGTTGAGAACGTTTGCGGATAGTGGATTGAAATTCTTTGAACCTAGTGATTACTTACCTTGACGAGAAGAAATGGGTTTTTGAACAGCAACATTTCCAATTTCTGCACCCAAGGAACTTATTTTGCTACAAAGAACAAGAAAAAAGCCAACATAGAAGATCCACAACCTCATAGAGTTAAGAAACAAATAGAAGCGAGAGAACAAAATGAATGCAAACGTAGAGCATAAGGGTTGGTCCGTCAATTATATATGGGGACCATCATCCCCCGCCAATGTGCACCACAGGAGCATATGATATATGATTAAGCCAAAGTAGCAAGAAGTTCACAGAAAGAAAAAGAAATAAGAAGTAACGAATACATATATAATGATAATACTACCTAGATTCGATCACAATACACTCAAGTGTTTAACCAAGGATGCTGATAAAGAACAGTAGAACAGTGTTTCAACTTTCCACTAGCAAGCAGTATATTTTTGTTGGTGGAGTCGGTAAAATTAATTCATGGGTATTGACCCTCTTTCACTAGAAATTTTCATGAAAGAAGCGAATGGCAAAGAGCCAAAAAGATATAACTTTATGCCTTATTTCTCACCTGGTATTATTACTCCCCTCTCCTTCTTCACATCTCTCATCTTTCTCCAGCAGGACCTACAACAAAAATCACATCAACTACAGAATCCAATCGGAGTTGGCCGTACTTGTTGTTAGTGAAACTCATGTTGGTGCCAAATTGACCTTATCAATAAATCCAAAGAAAATTCCTTTCCAGATCACTTAACTTGAACAAGTAGACGTGCAGTTGCTCCCATACAAAAACAACTAGTTGTATATTGTATAAGCAGCAATTAAAGGTATGCAGTTGTGAAATCACTAACCTGAAAACCTTTGATACCCTTTTGGTCGACGTCTTTGATTTGAGCTCCGATCGGTGAATTGAGTTGATGATGAGAGAGCTGAGGAGGAAAGCAAGAAGCTTTATGAGGTTGGGGAGAGGAATTGGTAGGTGGGTCCGGATGAAGTTGCACGCCGTAAGACTGGCTGAAGAGGGGATCTGATGTGAGAGGAACAGGAGAAAGAGATGAGAGAGGAAGGGGGACTTGCCTTTTCCTGATCCTCATCTGTGCAAAAAGATGGGATATTTAGTGAAAGAAGTGAATTTTGAGAGGTTTCTGATTTGAGGGACAGAAGGAGATGGAGAGTGAAAACTAGAAAGGGTAAGTCTTACCACTGCTACTGTTACTACTAGTAACTGCAACAATGGCGACATTAACAACACCTAAGACCAAAGAAGAAGGGAAAAAATGTTGAAGCTCTTTTTATGTTTTTCTCTCTCTCTCTCTAACTTTATTTTGTTGCACCACAAGAAAAGGAAGGGAACAGGCCTAGGGGTAGGGGATGATAGTGAGCGAGTGCAAATGGGGATGTTGTGGTGTGGAGTCACACGTGTGAGAGGCACGTGGGAGAGGGTGACTCGTGACTGGGTAAAGGAGTAGCAGGTGGTAGGACTAGTTCATTCATACACATAGTTGATACCAATAGGGATAGGGTGGGGGAATCAAGGAGGAGAAGGGGACAGGGTACGGACGAGTTGGTTGCCGATGCCAGGGACCAGGGTGGTTAGAACTTAGAAGTAGAGAAAAAGGGCGAGTCAGCAGTGGTGCGGAGTATGGCTTTATCATTTTGTACTTTCTACGGACGCAGCAATTCTGAGAGAACCCACACCCAACCCACTCTCCTCCTCTCCTCATTCACTCCCACTTTCTCTTACTTTTTGTATCATTTTTTATTTTCCCCAAAACCATATTCTAAGTCATCTCTAAGCCTTATCCGTAAATTTATTCTTTATTTCTACTTCTATTTTTTCTTTTCGGTGTGATTATTGATTTTTTAATTTAATTTTTAATATTAATTTAAATAAAACTTTATTTTCAATAATAAAAATACAAATAAAATTTAGAGATAAATTAAAATTTATCATTAAATATTAATTTAAATAAAATTTTATTGTCAATAATAAAAATACAAAATAAAATTTGGAGATAAATTAAAATTTATCATTAATTTATATATCTTTTATTAATAAATATTAGTGATAAGCTTTTTAATAACTAAATAATTAAAATCTTGCAAACTTTTTTTTATGAACTAATATTAATTTTTAAATAAAAATCAACATTTACAATTAAATTATTTTATTGAATAAATAAATATTTTCAATTGATTTATTTTAAAATTATAATATACTTCTTAAATTATTAATTTATTCCAATCATTTGATGATATAATGAAACCTTATTTGAACATATAATTGAAAGCATATTAAAATTCAAGGATTCTAAAAGAATGACGTATGCCCATTAAATCCATTAACTTACATGCCATAACATTTTAGGTTGGAGTGGAAGTTGCCATAAATGAAGCTTGTATGAAATTGCAATTGTTCTATGCATGCCAACTTTCTTAAATAGGTTGACCCACAGAACCAGTGACGGATCCAAGGGGGGGCTAGCAGGGGCTATAGCCCCCCCAAGACTAACTAAAATTCAGCCCCCCCTCCCCAAAACTAAAACCCAGCCCCCCCTTCCTAAGACTAAAAAATTTTGTCCTTTTATTCCAAGATTAAAAAATTTTGTCCTTGCCCCCCCAAGACTAAAATCCTGGATCCGTCGCTGATGTTAATGGCACTTCACTTTCAAACACGGGCTAAAGGAATTACTTCACCAGGGTTAATTTCTCCAGAAGCATAAGCTTATACCAAAATAAATGGAGTTTTTCTACTAAAAAAAATTCAGAGATAAGTGTGAAGAGCCCGTAATCATGAAGGCCTAACCCAAAACATAATGTTGACAAGTCTTTTTCCACGACCCGTCCTATCTTCTCAACTTTAGATTACATTTAAAATAAAAGCCTCGCAGTTTCCTATCATGTGCAATCCACCATCAGTTTTGTTGATGTTAATGGATATGAAAACGGGTTCCTTCTGCTTGCATAAGTCCCTTTTGATAACATTAAAATGTTACGTATTCCAAACAGGTTCGACTTAACGTAAGTTGTGGAGGCCCAGCAAGTGGGTGATAGAATAGACCATAATTCACAATTATGGTACATTGTCCCTTTTAACGTCTTCATCTAGCAGTTCATTATCAAGCATAACGTAAATAGGTTCTTTAAAACAATGCCACACCTCCTAAGTAAATGTTCAATCAAACTTTTAAGGCATGAAGTAAAAATGAAATGATCGGTGCTATCAATTCCTTGCTCTTGCCTACTTTACTCATCATTACTAATAATTCCTTTCGTTTGGGCAGGATTGGTTAGATTGAGACATCTGGCCAAATGCCTCTAACAACCAAATGCATGATTACTTTTCATTTCGGTAGGATTGGTTCAGATAGTGCAAAAGATCCTAATGGATCCTCTGCTCTATCCATCAAATATAAAGGGAATGCTTATCATAAATGTAAGCGACATCAAGCATTTCTTCAGGTATCGTGGATTAGATAACCACAGAAATATGTCAAGGGTCCAACAAGCATTTCAGAAATTAAGAAACAAAAGTACTAGTACAATAGGGATGTTTAAAAAGCATTACAAGGTCCCAAAATGCATCTCATCTAAGAAATATTGTACTAACAAATTGAAATGCAAAAAGAATTTCCATTGAAAGGAAGAAAAGAGAGGACTCCAAAATGCTTAATAAGTTCGAGGACCTATATTAATCACTAAACCTAAAACCCTAGTATCATTAAGTCTTCGTCTCATTCCTAACCCTTTCTCAGTTGTCTGATGCTAGCTAAGAGTTGGGTCATCTATTTGCTCCTATTCCTCCACTCCATCGCTCTCCAATAAACCAATGAACAAAGAAGCAAAATAAACTATAACCCAGTAACATAAGACTAAAGATAGGAAGGCGACATTCCAACTTGGAACCCCATAACTCCGCCTCCTCCTTCACATGTACTCCATTGCTAGGTTGGTGTTATTTGGAATCAACTCCACAGAAGCAGTTCCAGGCATTGGGATTTCGTCGCTAGTCTTGCTTCGCATCTCAAGAACTTTCTTATGAGAGTTAGAGTGTAGGGATGGACTAAAAGTTGGACTTGCCGCAGGACGGTACTCGGGGAAAAGTCGGCCTGATTTGAAGCGAACGCCACAAGCGTTGCAAAGTGTTTTCTGTCCCATTGGACCTGCCCTCCATTGAGGTGTCTTGGTTACCTCACAATGCATACATTTCCTGATAGCTTGTTGTGATGAGTTTAGGTTAGCCTCAACAGGAGGCAATGGAAGTGAAAGCTTGATTTTTTTCTTCTTCTTATATTCTGTGGCAACTTGTTTGGGTATCTTGATTACTAGTCGGGAATGCGCATAGTTATGAGAATGAGAAGGGACATTAGGCGGTTGGAGTTGGAGTTGGAGGGGCAAGCGAGGAGTGAATGTAGCAGAGCGAGGAGTGAATGTAGCAGGGCGAGGACGTTTGCTGCGAGCACGTCCGCGCTTGTCGGAGGCAGTGACTTTAGGGTTGCTGCTTTCAAGGACTGAAATGGGGCTAGATGTCTGGTACTGTTGGTGATTGTTGATGTTAATGCAAGATGACTCCTGTTTTTTCATTCCATTTCCTCCGGAGAAGGAATCCTCAACCACCTTGGACAACCATTCCAGTTGAACTACATCCCCATACTGCAATTGCAATGTCATCGCATCAAACACTTATTAAACATGACAACCCACGTGCAACCTACTATTCAACTCCCCCCTCTTTGGTTTTTGTATTACCGAAATACCCTTAAGTTCCAAATGCCATTGCCAGCCTCGAGGCCAAAAGACAAGATCAGAAATTAAAAAAAAAAAGAGAATTTCATTTTTCTAACGTCATCACAAAGTAATCTAACGGCCACGGCCGACAATAAACTATTGAACCAAACTCACCGGAACAGACAACTCGGCCGACAGGTTGGAGGCACTGTTATCAGAAAGCACCGAGTCAGAAGCCGGGAGAGGCTTTGACTGAGTCGACCAAATACTGGGGAGCGAGTTGTTACTGAGATTGTTATTACTGCTGTCGGGACCAGAGAGACCGAGCTCAATATCCTCTGCAGGGAAGTCGAGGAGGTCGTCGATGTGGTCGAAGAAGCTACCGCAGTCTATCTCATCCATGAAACTGGCTGGTCCAACCATGGTTTCTTTCTTCGGGAAGAAATGTCACTTTCCTGAGAAAATACAGAAGTGTAAGAAACAGCAGGAAAATACAAATTGTGGGGTTGGGAGGTTACGTACTGTGTGGGTGTGTTGTGGAATTGATTTTTATTCATGGGAATAGATAACGCCAGGGCCAGGAGACGAGCATTGCGCTGTGGCGCATTATAAAACAACTGTTGCATGCGTTAATATTTGTCAAAAAGGACGTAATCTCTTTTTACCTTTCAAAGCCAATTGCTTCCAGCAATTCTTTCCATTAAACATTTTTGAAAAACGTGAAAATAATTAAAGTAAAGATTGGATACTGTTTTTCCATTTTCTGTTTTCTATTTGCTTTATGCTTAACAATTTTCTTATGCACACAAGAATTCATGCGAAATTTGTTTCAATCAACGCGTGGCTTAAGTCAGCAGGATCCGCCCGACCAAGAAACCATTTCTCTGCAAATTATACGAAATTCGAACTGTGAGAGGAAATGATGAAGCTAACCTTGTTAACAATGAGCTTGCTATTAACCAAATTCTCAACTGAAATTCGTGCCAAATACGTAGTTTCAAGCACCTGCAACAACAGGAATGAAAACAAGATTGATTATTCGAGTAGTTCAATTTCATTAGCACTTAAATGTTGCTAAAAGATTCCTTCTTCAGTGGCCCTATCCTTTTTAGAGGTAAAACTGAGAAAACTTGAGGAAGCTATTAAAACCAAAGCCCTTGAGATTTAGTTGAATTGTTGTTACAACGGAAGGGAAAATGTGTACCAACTTTACTTCCCTTCCACTTTCCTCCAATTCCCAAGCAGCCAGATGTCATATTACAAGCTCATAGCCGAGAAATGAAGTGATGCATACAGGTTTTTTAAGCTCAATTTCCAAAATTCAAAATCTCCAGAAAGACGCAGGAAACGAAAGCTCACTAAGTTCCCAAACGCAAGTTAAAAGCTTTCCAAATATAAACTAGAAATAAAGGCTCGATCAGTTTTACTGAAAAACACCATGTCCGCCCATTTAAAGTTCATACAAACTGTGAGAGTGCTAAAGGCATACTTAAGTAGGACAGAGAATAAACTATACCTTAAAGAGAGAGAGAGATAGAGGGGTGAAAGGTGAGAGATTGCGTGAAGAGAGAGAGAGAGAGAAAGAGAAAGTATCGGTGGTGACTGAAGTTAAGAAAGAAGAAGAAGGGTTGTTTCTTGTTTGTGTGGTAAATGTGTACGTTACGTGAGTCTGCTTTCTTCAATGCTAGCTGTCTGTCTCTACCTTTTACTCTCTCATTCCCCACACGACTTCTGTCTTTTTCTCTATTATTTTTTCACCGGATTAGAGAGGTGTGCGCTCTTTTGTCAGAAATCAGAATTTAACCGCACAAGTCAAAGTTGCGCATTTTACTGAATCCAGTCTATTCCCCCTTGATTTACTGTAGTTTTTCAGGAATCTGTTCCTTTTAGTAATCTTAGAAGGTCAATATGTTCTTACCCTGCTTTCAGAAGCAAGGAATTTATTTCAGAAGGCGGCAAGGTATATATATATAATTTTTTTTAATCTAATCTATTATGAGCAATAACATTTTTTTAAGGTGGGCAACCTCTATATACATATATATTTTCTTTTAAAAAAAATTGAGGGTGAGCAAAATGTAGCTTCGCTACTGCCTATCTTATTCTGTCTAGTGAAAGAACGACGTCGTTTTTAGATAAAAATTTGGCAAGGGTTGCGACAGATGATAGGTGCCTGTGGGACCTACCCACAGGCGCCGTTTGCAAGCCAGAAGACAGAGCCAGCCAGCCACGGATAAACAAATCAATAATAGAAACGTTATGTATTGGTTTCACAAAGAATAATGTTATAAAACAATAGTACAAATAATAATAATTTTATAAATATTTTTTTTATTTGTACTGAGAACATTTTTTGTAAGATTTGTAGTATTATTATATATATGTTATTATTTAAATTTATATTATATT